>OZ023215.1:413866-938866 GCA_963995525.1 Escarpia spicata
ACGCGAATAGTGAGGTTCCAGGCAGGCTACGACCAACTTAAGAGCATCGCGCAGTTGCCTCAACTGACAGACGTTGGACTGGAGCAAAACTACAAGGTATCCATGAAACATAGCAAATGAGAGCTTAATTTTGTTTAACTATAGGTTGTTGAAGCCGAAACGTAAACCTTAGCAACATTACAACACAAAACCGTTACGCCTTATAATATATCAAGCCGACCTGTTGGCCGGGATATAAAATTAGCGTTTCGCAAACATTTACCCTCAATGCACTCTGTATCAACAATGTACATAAATACAATTAATGGATTGCCACAGGTTCTTATTATTCAGGGATGAGAAATTTCCGGTTTTTGCCGGAATTCCGGTTTTTATACTGCTCCAAAGATCACTTTTGTGAATCGTGTAATTCCGGGGAGAACAAAATGAATGTTGGGGGTATGGCATATCAAATCCTGGACAATTCACCTACGGATTGAGTTAACCATCTATCCACCGGGTGTCGCCACGTGTTAATGACGCTGCCTGGCGATTAGAGACATACCCATAGGAAACGACGATGTATTTTGTGGAGATGTCGATCAACAATGGCTTGTTGTACGGCAAGACAAATGTTGCGTGAAGGACATTGACAAAAGTGTCAAGAATAAGTGGAATTGGGCGTGGCTGGGGAGATTGTTTGTGGTGCGAGGCAACATATCTCCGAGGAGTCCCCCCTTCCCCCGATTAGATGAGACAGTCCTCTCGAGCTGAAATGTGGGCTACAGCTAAATTTCCGGTTTTTTCTCTGAATGTCACTCTCATCCCTGTTATTATAGATAATCTAGAGTGTGTCATTATAATACGTTTACAACTTGTCACATATTCACAGCTGCAGGCACCAATCACTAGTGGAGGCTTCATCCGGGTGATAGTAAGGGCGACTGACGTCTTGGGACACAGCGCTAGTGATTGGCTGTATGTGCGAGTCGACGCGACGCCGCCCCGGTTTGTGGACTATACGTTCGAGAAGAACATAGATTGCAGTGGAACGAAATTGTCGTATTGCTCGAGGTAGGTGTGTCGTGCGAGGAACAAGACTACCTCAGTTACAGGTTAGTTTACACCGAGAGGCCTGGGGACAGTTTCACTGAAATAATGAGCTCATACGAAAATGGGTAAACATGATCTGTTGATGAATTTAAGATTTTTTTGTAATGCAAAATTCGCCGCCTTATCTCCGAGGACACAATATTTCCGTTACACAGCGGCGAAAGTGTTCCGGTAGCGTCCCTGGTGTTGATAGTTTTCAGTATACAAGATCAATGTTTAGGAGTTAAATTGATTTTTAAGAAAAAATATGTATTATGAGCTCGTAAGAATGTCAGTGAATATTTCCCAGGAGACAATTTAACTAAGAGATTATTATTATGTTTTTTAATTAGCATATTATATGTATTTATTTAGTTTAATTTAAGCACATATTTTTATTTTAGGTATTTGAACGGCTAATTCATTTAATTTATGTATAATATATACACTTGTAAATATATATATTTATTTTTATTCAGGTTTATCTAACTGACATTTTATGTAATTTTTATATGCTACTTTTAAATCAAATTCGTTTACCTTTCTATTTAATATTTATATTTAATAAGATTGTCAGCGCCTTTGAGCAGATTTGTCATCCGGACACATGGCGCTCTATAAATGCTTTATAATAATAATAAATATTAAGCTCTTAAGGAAAATCTATCGTAGAACAGAATCTGACGGAAAAATCAAGCAGTATTTTCAAAATGCATTCCATTAAGATTAACGTGATCGTTAAATTAATCTTAAGACAGAGTGGTATTTCCATCATGATAATCAATAATCTACACAGTAGGCACAGTTTGGCAAAGGAGATTGAACAGTTGTCAAAACGTATTTGAAAATTCGTTTCAACAACCACTTATTAACAACATATGATTTTGTGTTCACTGTGCGAAGAATCGAAACGAAATCATGCAGAAGCCGCCGACATATGACAAAGGACACTATTTCAGCGTCACACACGGTGCAATGTTTTGAGGGGAGCGTCGTTGTTCACAATTTTCAGTTTACAATCTTGAGCGTAGAGAGCGCCAACAACTTAAACCGAACTCTTGCCGTCGAGTATAGTAATATGAAAGGAAGTAGTGCGCAGGTTAAGTTAGATACAGCTTAAACTTTGCTCAAAATTGATTAACAAATGTCACAACAACCTTGATCTTAGCAAAGCCGCAAACCGCTATAGCCTATGGCATAGCCGCTATGGCCTATGCACACGTCCAACCTGTCACGACGTTAATGTCGTGGAAACAAATCTTGCTTTAGCAAACTTTTAATCGCTAACATTTAGAAGACTTATTTGGCTGTGAACAACTGGCTCTCTGTGTGAAAGTAGACCCAAATTAACACGCAGTTAGTAAATTCTAGCTGTTTATGAGAGTTAAAGAATGGTGTAACGTCGTCTTAGAAATTGGCATTTGTAGGACCGTTTTTATGGACCGTATCCAGGATAAATTGTTAGTGAAACGCAGTTTTTCATTTTGGTTACTAGGTAAGGAAAACACTCGATTTTACGGAGCAAAATCGGGCTCAATAGCTCTTAAGAATATTAGTGAAACGGTCTCATGGTCACATATACTCGCTTTACAAGACTGGCGTATGAATTGTCGTACAACTATTGGCGATACAAGATCATCATACAACGAATACTGTATTAAAGCATGTACGAATGTATACAGCTGCACAACTTTATTTCGATCAAAGAACAACAAACTCAAGGAACGTCCAAACCGGAAACCGGAAGTTCATCAATCACATTAAGGGTGCGACACAGTATTAGAAAGGCTGAATTTATCAGCCGCTGCATGACTCCCCCAGCACCCGACAAACGTGGTGCAAGACTTGCAGACCTATCGCACTAGAGCGTTCTGAATGTATTGTTCTGGAAGTATGACTTAACGTTCCGATCTCGTTTGATTGGTAGCAGGATCCTGTGCTGTCACTGCGGTGTGGAAAACGGCCGCAGGTCGTCCACGAGGAAGTCGCTTGGCCGCCTAAACCGGTTTCACCAGATCGAGAAACGCAGGCTTGAGACGATCGATGGCAACTTTGTCATGTCGATTGCCGAAATCATGAAGGAACGTCTTCTCGCCGTGTGCTAAGACCTTGTAGGGCCCCTCGTATGGTGGCGTCAGAGGCGGGCGGTGGCTGTCTCGACGAACAAAAACGTAATAGTCCTGTGGCTCAACCAGAAGACCTGGTCATGTCTCCACAAAACCATTTCTTTGCATTTTTGATTAGTCCATGTCATTTAGTAACAAAATCCACTGGGTGTGGACTTCACACCCGCTTGCATTTTTCAGAATCCAAGATGGCCGATAAGATTGCCGCCGAAATGCTAGAAATTACATAACTTCTGTACGAATTGACTTATGAAGGTGATCGTGGAGTCTAGACATAGGTTTTGGGGGGCACGGAATCTACTTTTGAGGTTTTCATCGATATTGGTTCAGTTCTTATTGCAGAACAATCCAATATAGCTGCCAAAATGACTGCCGAAATACAAAAAAATGCTTTAAAATGCCATAATTTTGGAACTTGTTGATATAGAACGACGATATTGGTGTCTGGATATAGGTTTCTGGGGTCACGAATTCCGATTCTGGTATTTTCATGACAATTTGAGGATTACTTATTATTACTTAATATTACTAATAAAACTCATAATAGAACACACCAGGTAGGTGTAATCAACAATATCCAAGTACGGTACAACTATTAGATGATCAACTGGACACAAGTATACCAAAAAATATACAAAAAAGTCTTCATTATGTGCCTCATTAACATTATGGCACAATTACTCCTGATCCTCGTTAGACTCATTAATAACATACTGATTCTCATCTAACACATCCTCGTCATCTTCATCCTCAGTAGACGCCTTCCTATTGAATGGGTTGTTGCATTCAAGTCCTCCCCCACAGGCATAAAAGATGTTGCATGCCACTTGACGTCCAGTGTAATTGTCTGCAGTTGTTGCCTTTACAGGGTTTCTCTAATTCACAACGACATCGTATGAGCTTGAGTAGAGACTCATGAGCTAGGGGTACTCCCCCAACAACAGTGCGAGGATACAGGACTTTGTTGGCATGATCTGACTCCCATTCCGAGAGAGAGAGAGAGAGAGAGAGAGAGAGAGAGAGAGAGAGAGAGAGAGAGAGAGAGAGAGAGAGAGAGAGAGAGAGAGAGAGAGAGAGAGAGAGAGAGAGAGAGAGAGAGAGAGAGAGAGAGAGAGAGAGAGAGAGAGAGAGAGAGAGAGAGAGAGAGAGAGAGAGAGAGAGAGAGAGAGAGAGAGAGAGAGAGAGAGTAGGCAGTACTCGTTCCAGTTTTCAGGGCCCACATGCGTTGACGGCATTCTGTCGAGAGGGAGTCACACTTCAGCTTGCTACCATAACATGCAACCATGAATGCAGTTGCCTCCCTTTCGACCTGCTCCACATTACAGTCAACTTTACCGATAGTGTCGAGTTTCAAACCCTTTTTTGTTACTGATATGACAATTATCTTTCCAACTCCGTAAGTGGCCGCTACAATATCACATCCACTAACGGCATGCAGTGCAAGAACCTGTGAGATGATATCGAAATGCTTCTTTACAGTTGTTGGTATGTCAACATATGTTCGGCCATGGATGGGTGACTGCATGATCATGGAACACTGCAGGTTTTGGGCTGCATAATGGTGGAGAATTAGTGTAGTAACATCCAATGATTGAGGATTGCTTCTGACCACCTGGTGAACCTGTCTACCACGGTGAACAGATAGCGACAAACTTGTGAAGGAGGAAGAGGACCCACGAGGTCGATGTGGATGTGATCGAAACGGCCGATCGTTGGTACGAAGTGGCCCAAGGGGCCGTGATGTATCGATGCACTTTGGCCGCTTGACAACAGAGGCATGCCTTTGCCTAAATTCCGACCTGCTCTGATCTGGCCAAACAAAGTTGTCCGCAACCATCTTCTTGGTTGCTCGGATAGACGGATTGAGAGAGGCCATGGACAGCATCGAAAACTGTATCTGCCAGGTATCAGGGACGAGAGGCCTGGGTCTTCTGGTGGAGATATCACAACAGATGGACTCATCGCTGGGGTCAAGTGGAATGACACGGATTACGAGGCCAATGGTGGCTGCGCGGGCGGAGGGAATCCCTTCGGCTGCTCGCCGAGCTACTGCCATTAATCCACCCTAGGATGTGGTGAGATGATTGTCGAGATTCCAGCTTTGGATAATGTGTCTGCAACTTATTGCGATGTGACGAACATCTGTGGTGTATTCTGAGATGTAGGCCAACTGTCTCGGAGACCACGGATCGCTAGCTTTGGAGATGGCGAAAACCAAAGGCTTGTGGTCTGTGAACAGCGTAAATGCGCGATCTGCCAGGAAGTATCGAAACTATCGAATAGCCAAGTAGGCAACCAATACTTCACGGTCGAACGCACTGTACTTTTGTTCCGGAGGTCGAAGCTTGCGACTGAAAAACGCCACCGGTTTCCATTAGCCGATGTTTCGCTATAGGACAGCGCCAGCTGCTGTTCCTGATGATACACTCGTACACCTACATGCCGATACACCCACAGCCCCTGGTGCCGGCTGGTTCAAATGTTTGAGAGTGTAGCACATGTGAATGAAGTTGCGTTTACCAAACGTCAGCTTTGGAGATCAATCATCATTCCATTCGCCTGAAGAAAATCAGCTCCAAGTAGCGGCGTCTTCACATCGGCCAGAATGAAGGGCCATGTGTAGTCGATCCGTTGGCAGCTACAAAAGAAGGCGTACGGGAGCCATTGTTGATGTCCTGATGACCGCTGCCCCTGTGTCGACAAGAAATCTGACGGCCGACTTGGTCGTTTCCAGAATATAGCCGTCTGGCTGCATTGCCAAATCGTCGATGGAAGTAACAAACTTCTTTATCTTGCGTCTTTGTGGCCGGAGTCACGCGGTGGACGATCATCAACGTGGCTTTGGCCCATGATGTTTGAGGCAATAACAGCTACTGGTTGTCCTCTCGTTTGCAAGAACTGGTCGGCACTCTTGGCCAGGGAGCGCATATCATCAAAACTGGCCGTGGCTAGCTGTAGCCGAATATCCTCTGGCATACATTTCAAGAAGACACTCTGTAACAACGTGCAGGGCTTGTGGTCGCCAAGGAGGGCCAGCAACTCGTCCATCAGCTCAGACGGTTGTCTATCTCCTAAACATTCGATGTCAAAGAGTCGGCCGGCCCGTTGTTGCCGCGATAGGCCGGAAATGTTCGTTAGTCTTCTCTTGAGGTTGTTATATCTATCACGCGCAATGTCGTAGTTTGGTCTAAGGCCGCTACCACATAATGGTACTTGGTGTCGTCAGCAGTTATGTTACGCAGGTGCCTCAGCTTGCTGTAGCCAGACCCGAGGGTGATCTGCCCAAAATACTGGCAGCTTGAGGCCGACTGCGTAAGTATCTGCCATGTTGGTTGTTGACGTTGTAAACGAGTTGATTGTGTCGGTGCCGACTGCCGAGTGCGCGTGTATAATATCGAATTGTTAGCCGCTACACTTAAAGTCGTGTGTTGAGCAGCGTTTATTACTGTTACGGAATCTACGTTAATTAAATACAATGAATAAATTATAAGTGTTTATTCAATTTGTGTAAACACAGCGGTCGCCATATTTACCGGAACTGACCAGTGTAAAACGAAAATACGAACTCGGAACCCACAAACACACCCGAAAATTAACATTTGCGACGGCCGACGGCAACACTGTAACATCCCAGGGGACACCAACTCGACAGGGATGTCGAACAAACAAAAGTCACTGAATATCATTAATGTCACAAATGTCACTGAATGTCAAGTCTCTCATTCCTCTTCATCAGGAGAACCAGCTTGGTCACCGGACGCTTCAATAGATGGCCATCTGCAAACTTGACCTCGACGACCCTCACGAGGTCATCATTCCCGACGTACGTCTTGACGACTTCGGCCATCTTCCACAGACCACGCTTGGCGTTCTCATCCACGACAAGAACGACGTCTCTCTCAGTAAGGCTGTCGCAAGTATTGGACCATTTCTTCCGAAGGGAGAGCCTTTGAATGTTCATCATCCAACGGCGCCAGAATCCTTCAACCATTGAGGTGCAAAGTTCGCGTCGTTTTCGTGTGTTGCCGACATATTCCTCACATGGCACTTGAGGACTTGGAAGATCGCCCCTACCAATGAGAAAGTGGTTGGGCGTGATAGGTGGTTCATCGAGAGGCGACGACGACGAGGCAGTGATAGGACGACTGTTTAGGTGACCGGCGATTTGCGGAAAAAACAGTCTCCCACTCAATGAAGGTTAGTTTGTCGGTTTGTACTAAGTGCTTCATGGACTTCTTCACTTCTTGTACCATGCGCTCCACTAGACCTTGATGATGCGGACCACCAGGAGGTCCAAACTTCCAATCGATCTCGAACTTCAAACCATGGTTGTAGAGTTCGTCGTGATTCAAGCGAAGATGAAGATCACGGATCTCGTTGTCAGCACCACGGAAGCACGTTGCATTGTCACTGATGATAAGAGCCGGAGCTCCTCGGATACTGATGTAACGTTCAAGGGCTTGCAGGAACGCGGATGTCGACAAGTCTTGAACACACGTCAGATGTACTGCTTGGACAACAGCACAGACGAAGACAGCACACCATCCCTTAGCAACGGTGTTTCGGATAAGTTTCACTTGGATCGGTCCCAGGTAATCCAATATTATCGTCTGGAAGGGAGGTGAAAAAGGCTTGATGCGGAAGTTCGGCCATCTTTTGCTGTAAAGGTTTTCCTCGATGACGGTTGCAAACCTTGCAATCACGAACCACTCGTTTGCAGAGGTTCGTATCGCCAACAATCCAGTACATCTTCCTGATTTCAGCGGCAGTACTGAGATGTCCTCTGTGAAGAGCATGCCTGTGTCTGTCACGGGCGATGAGCAAACTGATGTGAGTTTTCCGCGGCAGGAGACATGGATGACGGATGTCGAAGGACAGCGGAGCGTTGCGAATACGACCTCCTACTCTGACGACTTGTTTGTCATCGGCGAATGGATTCAGCTTGGATATATGCTTATCTTCCAGGTCAAGGTCCTTCTGAGAATATCGAATCCAGTACAGTTCAGCTTCTTTAATTCTTCGGCGTGACAGAAGTTGACAGATCTTTGATACGAATTGCTTCAACCACTGGGTCCTGGGTAAGTCTTTCAGAGACATCACCCGGGCTGTCATCATTACCAAAGGAGGCCAACTGGAGAACTTTGTCGGATCGACGATAGGATCAAGCCGAGTCACATTCAACGTCAGCACTTTGGCATTGTGAATGTGAAACTTCTTTTGCTCAGCATCTTCCTTGTCAACTGGGACGTTCTTTGGAGTTGTAGGCCAGTAGACGGGAGGTTTTTCCGGAAGCCAGGTCCATCAATGACTTTCAGCAATTGACTGACATCAACACCACGGGAGACGAGATCAATGACATTCTGACCACTCGGAACGTAAGCAATGTCAGTGACGGGATCAAAGTCATACGTTATTTCCCCGACTCGACTGACCACGTACGAACGGAAGGATTTCGATTGTCCCCGAAGCCAGCTAATGGCTGTCATGCTGTCTGTCCATATCCTTTTGTAGGCGATCTCAATCCGAAGAGAATTTTCCACAGTGAGCATCATGCGACTCAGGAGAAGAATTGCCTGAAGCTCTTTGCGCGGCATACTTGTCTGCTTCAACGGAGTCAATCTTGCTCGGGCGCAAACGAACGATAGCTCAGCATCATCATCTTCTTTCGCAGACTATCTCAGCCAGACTCCAATCCCCATGGCATCTTCGGAAGCATCGCTGGCTCCATGGAGGGATACTTCTGGCAATGGCGACATTCCGCGGAACTTTTCTGGGATCAGACAGCGTTCAACCTTGACGGTGCCAACATCTTTCAGGTCCTGCTTCATACTTTCCCACATCTGAAACAAGTCTCTGTCTGGACTAATTGGAGTGCCCCAATCAAGACCAAAAATCCAGAGCTTCTGAAACAACATCTTTGGTCGGACGAGGATTCCTGACAGCATTCCGTAGACATCGTAGTAGGATGCAGTCGTCTTGAGAATGTTGCGTTTCATCGGAGTACATTCGTTGAGGGTTACTTCTTTGACACTAAGTGTGTCCTCTACTAGGTTCCAACGTGTACCGAGTGCCATAGCGATGTCATACTTAGGATAGTACTCGGAGTCACAAACATCTGACTTGTTCGACAACCATTTCCGGATCTTGAAGTTCCCTCTATCAAGAGCGACGGTAAGATTATGTTTCAGGCGGAGAGTGCCCTCGATCGATCTCTGGGAGTCGTTCAGATCATCCACGTAGAACTGGTTGGCGACAATACGCTGGATCTCGGAGTCGTCGGTAGCATTATTTGCAACAACATGGCGGAGAACGACAATTGCTGCTGTAGAAGAAGTTTTGTCACCAAAGGTAACAGTGAGCTGTTCATAAACCTGAATCGGGTCATTTGGATGTTTGCGAAACACGTAACGATGGAAGCGGGCATCTTCTGTAGTGACTTTGACAGCTTGGAACATCTTACTAATGTCAGCGATCATACCCACTTCGTACTCTCTGAAGCGAAGTGCAACATCAAAGATGTTTACATTTAGATTGTCACCTTTGGCAAAGTAGTCATTCAGACAGTGTCCTTGGTACCTAGCCTTGCCGTCGTAGACAACACATACTGGAGTAGTAACGGAGTCTTTCATCACTGTGAAATGAGGCAAGAACCAAATTTGTTGGCCCTGGCTGATGTCTGCTTCGAATTCTAAAGTCGGCACAAGACGAGCAACTCCACGGTTGAGTTGATCGTCCATCACTTTCGAGTAAACTTCCCATTCGCGAGGTTTGTCCCGGAACTGCTTCTCCAGGTTCATGAAGCAATTGACAGCGTAATCGTAGTTGTTCGGCAAACCTTGCGGTGACTTCCTCCATGGGAGGCGAATCTGGTAGGTACCATCGGTTAGTTGGACTACGCTTTCCTTCATAGTTTGCGTCGCTAGGTGATCTTGTTCTTCAGTTACACATTTGCAGTGTCTCGGTTCCATGCCCACACGTTCGATGCCTAAGAAATCTTCTACATCACTGATAGCGGACATTTGTGTGAAATTGACTATTGCGTTAGCAAGAATGTCCTCTGTACCACGACCTCTTTGAATGTACCATCCTAGTGGGCATCTAACAGCAACTGGATCTTCGAAGTCTGTACCCATGACACGTTCTTCTGATGTGAGTATGTCACCATTCTCCACACCAAGCAAGACATCAATTTTCTCATCGTGAGCTTCAACGATATCGATGTCCTCAAGATGAGGATAGCGGCGGAGTTGTGAATTGGTGACAATCTGAGCATCACCACATGGTCTCTTCATCTCGGTAAGTCGGACTTCTCTGTTAAATGTTCCATCTAGACTTTCGAGGGTACATTCAACGACACGAAGTTTGTGGTTCACAGTAACACCTCCAACCGTTGTAAGGTTGAAATCTTGCATGTGACAAGTGTCTGACTGAGGGATGATTCCTTCACGTATCAACGATATCTGGCTTCCGGTGTCGAGGAGTATCCGGACCTTGGTCTTCTTTGCACCAAAACGTATATATCCCATGACGGTTGGCAGAGCACATGTGACACGTTCCTTGCCTGAACTGCTGGATTCAACCATAGGATTTGAGTTTATGTAGATCGGCTGAGATTTCGAAGGATGGAAGTTTTCAGCATCAGCATTCAAGGTATTGGCACTGATAGATTTCCTATCGAAGTGGTTGTAACCTTCTAGACCATACACACGTGGGCAAATCGATGAAAAGTGAGTGTTCATATCACAAATCGGAATCTGACAGTTCGCAATGAATTGACAGTCATCATAGTTGAATGGATGTTTTCCAGCGACACAGTTGTTATGTCCACATCGGTGACATATTCCATGAGTGTTCATCAAGTCAATTTTCTCGGCTTGTGGGAGATTGCGAAACTTGTAGCAGCCTTTCAAGAAGTGATTCGAGATTTGAGGATGAATCGGGCACTTCGGTGTATACATGGTGTTATATTCCTTCCAAGTATTCACAAAATCAGATTTCACGCCATAACCTTTTATTCCTCTAGCTCCAGAGGACACCGTAGACTATCTTGCACTTTTCGATTTCGGTAGAACCGGAGATTGGTTTCTTGAGAAGAATGAGGTGGGAGTTCAACCATTTGGCTAAACCATAGACTGAGTCTTCCGACTTTCCATCAGCAACTCTTTGTAGAAATAACAGGCAGTGTTCCTCCGATAACTTTCGGCGGATTTGTGTGACCAATAATCGACCGTTTAAGTCTTGCGTCATATGAATGCCCTCTACTTGAGTGATAAAGTTCTGGATGGCTTCAGTGAACTTTTCCATTTCAGCGAGATTGACTTTTCCTTTTGTAGCGTACGAGTTCAAGTCCTCAAGATCATGTAGAAGAGTATCGACGAGGCGGTCGTCATCCCCATAGGTTTCATCAAGAATTTCCCAAGCTCTGTTGATGTTGGTACACGGCTTGATTTCCTTCCTCTCGACGGGACGTTGCATGGATTCGACTAGCTGATACAGACATTCGGTTTGGTCTAGATGTTTAGTGAAATGAATGAAGAGTTCTTTGAACCGCTTGTAGTCACGGATGTCTCCAGAAAATGAAACTTGAGCTTTTGCATTTGGGCTGCCGGAGCTGGGGCGAGCGGCGCTGGTAAAAGTGGTATCGGTGGTAAGTCTCGGCGTAGAACACTTTCAGCTTTCTTGATGAGTTCATGGATCATAGGTATGGCTCTGTCTCTAACTTCATCAAGGTATTTGCTTTCAATTTCTGCAATTACTTGTTCTTCAAAGTCCCTTTTCTCATCAGTAGCTTCATCATCTAACACTAACGCACTGCATTTCAAGGTGATAAAATGTTCGTTGTCGACGTGTAGAACATCCAACTCTTTTCGAATACGTTCAGCGAGATGTCGAAATTCAGTACTTGCAAGTCCCTCATCAGCTTTCAATAACGAATCACCTTCCTTGATGAAATTCGTAATTTTGCGTTTGGTACTGGCACGGTCGCTCTTAGCTTTATTCAAAGTCTTAGGAACAGTCTCTATTTCACCGTGATTCGACATGATTGCGGTGAATTTCTTCACTTCGTGTAACTGTGTATGTATATTAAATACCAACTTCCGTCTTGGTACGTCGGGGTCACCAATGAAGCATGTACGAATGTATATAGCTGCACAACTTGATTTCGATCAAAGAACAACAAACTCAAGGAACGTCCAAACCGGAAACCGGAAGTTCATCAATCACGTTAAGGGTGCGACACAGGGTATACGAAAGGTTGAATGTCTCAGCCTCTACACTATTGAGTTATGACGCCGCTGACACCTTGATGTAAATTCCATCTGGCGTACTGATATTACAGGTTTTATTAATACAATCATTAATTTAGTTACTAACACTTCGACATAAACTCATTGTACAACTAACATATAGACGTTCCAGGATCTTTGTATAATACGTTTCAGGATTGGTGTACAACAACATACAACTTGCTGACGTTTCGGAACATGTACATAACAACGACGATTTATTGATGTTCAGGAACTCTGTATACCAACTTGCTGACATATCAGGAACTGTGTACGATAACACTGATTTTTTGCCGTTGCAGGATCCGCCTTCACGTTCATGACAAGGAGAGCGGTATCAGGGAAATACGCTACATCGTGACGGACGTCACCCAGGACAAAGAACTGTGGAATGGAACAAACAAAGGAAAACAGCAGACAGAAGTAATTATGTGTTTTCAATATGATGGAACTGGAACATCTTAATTTGACAAATACAAATACAAAACACATAAAAGCATTTTAACTAAAAATATAAATGTCTAAAATTGTAACTAACGCCATACCATGTCAAACAAAGGCAAGTATATCTTTACTGCAATATTTCGTATTTACTTAGTTCCGCGTAGTATTTAATTGTACAGCATGTTTTATCTTCAATATAAGATACGCTGTGAATTTGCATAGTTTTCATAAATAATACATTCACAGTAATATTAAATTACTTAGCCCATTAGGAAATACCAACATTGATGTAGATCGATAAATAAGGACATAGTAAAAACGGTGACGTTGCATCCGGTCCCACGCTGATTGTACTTCTCTCCTTCTGCCCCTTTCTCTTACTCTCTCTCTCTCTCTCTCTCTCTCTCTCTCTCTCTCACTCTCACTCTCACTCTCACTCTCACTCTCACTCTCACTCTCTCTCTCTCTCTCTCTCTCTCTCTCTCTCTCTCTCTCTCTCTCTCTCTCTCTCTCTCCCTCTCTCTCTCATACACACACACTCTCCCTCCATCGCTTTCTCTCTCTGTCCCTCTCTCTCTCTCTCTCTCTCTCTCTCTCTCTCTCTCTCTCTCTCTCTCTCTCGCTCTCTCTTTCTCTTCTCTTTCTCTCTCATACATACACACACACTCTCCCTCCATCGCTTTCTCTCTCTGTCTGTCTGTCTCTCTCCCTCCTCCCTCTCTCTCGCTCTCTCTTTCTTCCTCTCTCTGTCTCTCTCTCTCTCTCTTTCTCTCTCTCATTCTTCCTCTATCACACATTATATATCTTCATCTCTCTCTCTCTCTCTCTCTCTCTCTCTCTCTCTCTCTCTCTCTCTCTCTCTCTCTCTCTCTCTCTCTCTCTCTCTCTCTCTCTCTCTCTCTCTCTCTCTCTCTCTCTCTCTCACTCGAACGTGTTTTGTCTCTGTATCTCTGTCTGTCTGTCTGTCTGTCTGTCTGTCTGTCTGTCTGTCTGTCTGTCTGTCTGTCTGTCTGTCTGTCTGTCTGTCTGTCTGTCTGCCTGTCTGGCTGTCTGTCTGTCTGTCTCTCTCCCACCCACCCCCCTCTCTTTCTCTCTCGCTCTCCGGTTTTCTTCTGCCTCTGCCGTGTCATGTGCAACACAATACCCTGTCACATGTGTCTTGCAGAAAACAAAACAATGTGAAGGCGATGGTTCGTGCGTTTGTACACCGTTCAACGGCTGCTACTTGCGGAAGCAGTGTTGTTCTTCGACCATTGCTGGCTGGTGAATGTAGTTGAACACGCAATCCGAGTCAAAGTCACAATCTACAACTACGCCGGATTGTTCACAATAAAGGAGCTCAAAGTAAATTAATTCGTCGATACTGGTGTATATAACAATAATGTACTCACTCACTCATTGACTCATTGACTCATTGACTCATTGACTCACTCGCTCACTCACTCACACCACTCACTCACTCACTCACTCACTCTTTACTCATTTACTCACTTGTTCACTCACTCACTCACTATATGACAATAATGTACTCACTCACTCATTCACTCATTCACTCACTTGCTCACTCACTCACTCACTCACTCACTCACTCACTGCCCCACAACTAGGCGGCCGTTAAAGCGCTACTAATGACTTCCTGACAGCTCCCGCCATTGTTTTCGAATTTCTACCCCCGCCCCCCGGGAGGTGACGAAGGTCAAGCCAGTCCATTCCTGGATGTTGTCTTCCCACCTCTTCCTCTGTGACCCTCTCTTTCCTCTTCCTGGCATAGTACTTGTAAGACGATTTTTGCAAGGCCGGTTGAGCTGGTAACATGACCATGCCACTTTAGCTTTTGTTTCTTGACTGTCATCAGGAGGTCTTCAAAGGGTCCGATGGTTTAACATAGTTCCATTGAACCTTTCCACCTTGTGGCAACGTATTTGTTTGAAATGTTGTTGACATACTAATTGTTATTTTTGTTCCTGACACAAAGTGTTGATGTGTATTAATCTGTCTGACGAGCGATAATGTTGACCGTTTTACACATTGCTACGGATTGCCGGCCAAGAGATGTTATCATGCTTACTCGTGCCAGTCTTTATTACCTGTTTTGTTCAAACCAAATACACATGACAAACATCTTACTTTTCAGCTTGGTATCCTGGAGGGACTGGAAGGGATTAATAAATGTAAGTAAACATGTCGCCTAAATTGCCGTATTTTAGACCATGTCAACATAATTATGTCCGTGTATTGATATTTGAAACACGTGTCTGTACAACAAATAATCAACATATATTCTAGTGTAGAATCAAGTATAAGTAGGACGAATAACTACATCGTGTGTGTGCGTGTATGCGTGTGTGTGTGTGTGTGTGTGTGTGTGTGTGTGTGTGTGTGTGTGTGTGTGTGTTTGTGTGTGTGTGTGTGTGTGTGTGTGTGTGTGTGTGTGTGTGTGTGTGTGTGTGTGTGTGTGTGTGTGTGTGTGTGTGTGTGTGTGTGTTTGTGTGTGTGTGTGTGTGTGTGTGTGTGTGTGTGTGTGTGTGTGTGTGTGTGTGTGTGTGTGTGTGTGTGTGTGTGTGTGTGTGTGTGTGTGTGTTTGTGTGTGTGTGTGTGTGTGTGTGTGTGTGTGTGTGTGTGTGTGTGTGTGTGTGTGTGTGTGTGTGTGTGTGTGTGTGTGTGTGTTTGTGTGTGTGTGTGTGTGTGTGTGTGTGTGTGTGTGTGTGTGTGTGTGTGTGTGTGTGTGTGTGTGTGTGTGTGTGTGTGTGTGTGTGTGTGTGTGTGTGTGTGTGTGTGTGTGTGTGTGTGTGTGTGTGTGTGTGTGTGTGTGTGTGTGTGTGTGTGTGTGTGTGTGTGTGTGTGTGTGTGTGTGTGTGTGTGTGTGTGTGTGTGTGTGTGTGTGTGTGTGTGTGTGTGTGTGTGTGTGTGTGTGTGTGCATGGGTGCGTGTGTGTGGTTTGTGTGTGTTAGTGTGCAGCGTGCGTGCGTGCGTCCATGTGTCAGTATATGAAACAAGTTTATGAGACACAATCAATATATCACTAATAATTGATGCACATAAAACATCAACATTATCTCTTGTACATTGTCACGGATTAGCGAGGTCTCCGTACACTAGATGGCTCAGTCTAGTAGGGTTCTCATATATCTAGGTCAACGCATATGAGAAAGAACGGTTTTCGTGAACAAGCGACAAAGAACGAGGAAAATTTAATACACTTTATTACAAGATATCTTTCTTTTGGTAAATATCTCGATTATCAAAATAAACAGAATAAAAAGAAATCCCGTAACCAAATCTTAATAGAACATAATAAACAATAACACTGAATCTTTCGATTATCAAATTCCACTTCCTTTCTAAGGTGGATTATACCGCTACACGATCATACACTAGGCGCCAAGTGTTATCTAAGAATAACTCCCATAATATAAATACACAGTATAAGCTAGTCATCGCGGACTCTCATTACAGTAATCTGTTACAACACACACACACACATATACATATATATGTGAATACTTCAAGGGTAAAAATACCTCACTTCAAAACACAGATAACTACCAATCATAATAAAGCAAATAATAGATACGTTCAATCCGAAAATAGACATTTACACTGGGCTAATCCCATCTCGAATATATACGAACGTTCGTTGAAGTCGACACGCCGAGCTCAGAACATAATTAGAACGGTGTATCTCGGCCGCACGAGTGATGATGCCGGGCACTTGACGATTGCCTTCGTACAACCGGAAGACGTAGCCGGGCAGTAGACGCTTACCGCCGGCCGCTACGAATTCGATCGAGAGGTCTTGCCCTGTCACAAACGATCGAGAAGTCGGATGAACGGGTTCGCGCGAATGACGACGCCTGGCAGTATACGTTTACCGCCGGCCACTGCGAGTCGCATTCGGTCAATCTTTCGGACGGGGTCAGCACACTGTTGGACTTCCTGTTTGATTAAAGACGAAAAAAAGTGCATTATATTTTTGAGAAATGATTTTTTACAATGTTCACTTGCTCTGACATAAGTGCATTTGAGTAGTCAGATTTATAGATGTGATTGTAGCAGCTGTTAGCAGTAAAATTGTGTCTTTTTAGCTGATTTTACTAAGCGGAAGGGTATCTGGCAGCAATTTGGCTAGTTGACACTTTAGCCGGATTACTGCCTGCATGCATTTGTAAATATTGACGGGTGTCATACATACAGGCATTTTGCAAGAGCTAGAGATATTAGATTTTGACTAAAATCGACCAGCATGTCAATGAGATGATAATAACAGCAGGTGGGAAGTTTAAGAAACTTTATAGGTCACGTTTTCTTATAATCACACACAACATTAACATGGTCGCCAATGGGAAAACTGATAGTGTTCTGAGCCCAAATAGAGAGCCTGGCAACGAAAGCACGCTATAGTCATTGCACAATGTCGGAGGACGCGTTTTACTTAAAATATCTTGAAACAGTTACTGAAAATACGTGTATGGCAAAACTACAGCTGAATGGGACAAACCGTTTTTGGATATTACAGACTTCTCATCAGTCTGCAAGTCAAAATCATAGTGATGGAACACATGTCTTATAAGGGGGGTGGGGTGCTTATGCCAGTAGTTAAGCCTCAATTTGAAAATCTGAATGAAAACGAACCAATAACATTGCAGCAGGGTGATTCCTCAATTGATTTTTTTGTTTACTTCAGCTAATTAAACACAAGTGAATACGTTGTCATTGATCCTAATGAAGTCTGAGGACAGTGATTAGCTGGAGTAGGCCATAGCCGGAGCCTGTTATCAGATCTGTCTACTGACTGGACCTTCTGGCCAATTAAGCAAGTGGCATTGTTTTCTGAATGTCTGCTAATTAAGCTGTGTAATATTATGTAATTGAACTGCTTGAGACGTCTGGCCTTTGAGGAATTCACACCCTAAGGTGACTTTTTGTTGATGTTTACCTTTGTAAATAGAGCACAAGGTAAAACAAATATATATACATTTGAATGTAACGTAACAACTGCCTGTATTGAATTTTCTTATAAAACACTTATTGGACTTTCTGGAAAACTGTATCAGGATTTCATAGTGCCACCTGAGAACGTTGCGCTGGATTACAAATTGTCCAACAGCGAAGTGCCGATTTTTCTGGTGCCTTGCCAAGTTTGGTGGCACCTTTGAAATGTGCATAAAACATAAACACCGGGAGGGGTTACAAAAATAAAAATTGCAGAGTGCTTGTAATATTGGTGCCTATAAAATGTGTTGTTTTCAACATTTTCTCCAAAATCACCATGCCTATTTGGGGTCAGCACACTGTTGGACTTCCTGCTTGATTACAGACGAAAAAAAGTGCATTATATTTTTGAGAAATGATTTTTTACAATGTTCACTTGCTCTGACATAAGTGCATTTGAGTAGTCAGATTTATAGATGTGATTGTAGCAGCTGTTGGCAGTAAAATTGTGTCTTTTTAGCTGATTTTACTAAGCGGAAGGGTATCTGGCAGCAATTTGGCTAGTTGACACTTTAGCCGGATTACTGCCTGCATGCATTTGTAAATATTGACGGGTGTCATACATACAGGCATTTTGCAAGAGCTAGAGATATTAGATTTTGACTAAAATCGACCAGCATGTCAATGAGATGATAGTAACAGCAGGTGGGAAGTTTATGAAACTTTATTGGTCACGTTTTCTTATAATCACATACAACATTAACATGGTCGCCAATGGGAAAACTGACAGTGTGCTGAGCCCTGACGTTGTCGCTGTGAGACCGCTGTTCGAGGATGGCCCGTGCTGGGTGAGCGCGTCGCGATTATCGCTCATCGACGCAAATACGTTGGGGCCAACCGGAACGTTGTCTCAATATACCGCTGACGTGGCGGCATGGCTTCTTCGAAGCTCGATCAAACAGTCACTCTGGACACTGAATATTACACACACACAAAAGCTTGGGAACGTAACCCACGTTAACGATTCCCACCACGCTTTACGACTTGACTTGCCATTCTCTTGGCAGCAGGTCAACCTGTCTCGTTCAACCCTGGATCTGTCCCAGTCCTTCGCCAGCGCCCAGATGGCAAAATGCGTACAACAAACGTTTATATAAGCGGACCTAATTACACATCATATGACAGTTTTCCATCATTTCTATTGGCTAAAGCAATATACCATTCAAATTAAACATTGTGGAACACCCTTTAAGATTACAGTGAAACCACCTGCTGGCAATGCTAGCAACAGAATACCACGCCCCACTGAGCGCATCTGCAACCGAGTTGCCGTAATTACGTAACCAAGGCGGTTGGTCAACAATATGTCTATCTACTGGCTTGACCTTCCTCATTTCCCAAATTAAACCTCAGGCAAGTAGATTTAACCATCTTGAAATAGCAGAAATGCTACATACATGCAAATACAAGAAATAATACTTGTACCAGTGTTGCAAATATCTCCGACGTGTAGAATATCAACAAAGTCGTTTACAGTTATGTTTAACCATTACAACGCTACTCACTACAGTTTCACTGATTGTGTAACAGAGTGAAAATAAAACCATTGTCACATTTTACAGGTGCACCTTCCCCCGGTGGTCCAACAACCGGCGTCATCGTAGGAATAGTTATTGGTATGTACTACGTGTGATCACGCGTCAACCACCAGACATTTATATCCAACACTATGTGTTTACTATTGTTCATAAAACGTTTTCATTTTGCGACGTGCGTACTTCCGGCAAAGGCTAACTTTCAGTAACATTGCTTTGTTGTTGGAATGAAGGGCTTTATGCAATCCGAAAGACAGGAAACCACGCCATGAAGTCATTGTCCTTTTATCTTACTGATTCATTAAGAAGTTAATGTTTTACTAATCTACTTAAATTATTTTTACTATTGACCCATATCAAAGCAGAAATCAATAATTCAATCAAAAACGTGTGTGTGTGTGTGTATGTGTGTGTGCGTGCGTGCGTGCGTGCGTGCGTGCGTGCGTGTGTGTGCATATGTATTAAACGTTTGACAAGAGTAACACAGAATTAACACTACATATAATGTTATGTTGCTACTATTTGTCGACAATAATACTGTAGCAGTGTTTTGCTTAATCTCAATCTATATTTAAAAAAAATTTCATTACTATTATTATTATTGCATAAATGGTACATACGTATAGTATTACGTATGCTTAGGTCCACTACGATAAAGCTGTACTTTGTAGTGATTTACTTACGTATTGTTACAAAGAATCGCAACAACATTTATTAAGTACAGTCGACTCTGACGCGGCACGTTGCTATTGTGAAAATCACGTTAACTTGTTATACTTAATATTGCCACGATATGATATACCGCGATGGCATCCATTTGGTCCCTGATACTGCCAGAGCGACAGTTTATGTTCACAGTATGATTCACCTTTCAGATTAAGTATCCCCTTATAGCAGGAATGTTACTGCGTATCGTGTGTGTGTTTGCAGCGATCGTTTTGCTGGTGGTGCTAATAATCCTTCTGATCCTATTCTTCATAACGAGACGTCGTGAAGATAGACCGTATATTCCAGACAGCTACGCTGACTTCAATCGAACACTTGCACAGACCAAACTCTACTGGGGCAAGAGAGCAAACCATTCCAATCCAGTTCATACCAGTGCTAATGCGGTAAGTCACTACCACTGTCTTGAGTCTCTCGCGTCTGTAAACATGACCGTAGCATGCTAACATGGTAAGTCGCTACCATTCTCTTGAGTCTCTCACATCTGTAAACATGTCCGTAGCATGCTAACGTGGTAAGTCGCTACCATTGCCTTGAGTCTCTCTCGTCTGTAAACATGACCGTAGCATGCTAACGTGGTAAGTCGCTACCATTGTCTTGAGTATCTCGCGTCTGTAAACATGACCGTAGCATGCTAACGTGGTAAGTCGCTACCATTGCCTTGGGTCTCTCTCGTCTGTAAACATGACCGTAGCTTACTAATGTTGTTAGTCGCTACAATTGCTTGGAGTCTCTCACGTCTGTAAACATGATCGTAGCATGCTAACGTGGTAAGTCGCTACCATTGCCTTGAGTCTCTCGCGTCTGTAAACATGACAGTATCATGGTAACGTGGTAAGTCGCTACCATTGCCTTGAGTCTCTCGCGTCTGTAAACATGATCGTAGCATGCTAATGGAGTAAGTCGCTACCATTGCTTGGAGTCTCTCACGTCTGTAAACATGACCGTAGCATGTTAATGTGGTAAGTCGCTACCATTGCCTTGAGTCTCTCGCGTCTGTAAACATGACCGTAGCATGCTAATGTGGTAAGTCGTTGCCATTGCCTTGAGTCTCTCACGTCTGTAAACATGACCGTAGCATGCTAATGTGGTAAGTCGTTACCATTGCCTTGAGTCTCTCACGTCTGTAAACATGACCGTAGCATGCTAATGTGGTAAGTCGTTACCATTGCCTTGAGTCTCTCACGTCTGTAAACATGACCGTAGCATGCTAATGTGGTAAGTCGTTACCATTGCCTTGAGTCTGTCAAGTCTGTAAACATGACCGTAGCATGCTAACGTGGTAAGTCGCTACCATTGCCTTGAGTCTCTCGCGTCTGTAAACATGACCGTAGCTTACTAATGTGGTAAGTCGCTACCATTGCCTTGAGTCTCTCACGTCTGTAAACATGACCGTAGCTTACTAAAGTGGTAAGTCGCTACCATTGCCTTGAGTCTCTCATATCTGTAAACATGACCGTAGCATGCTAACGTGGTAAGTCGCTACCATTGCCTTGAGTCTCTCGCGTCTGTAAACATGACCGTAGCATGCTAATGTGGTAAGTCGCTACCATTGTCTTGAGTCTCTTAAGTCTGTAAACATGACCTTAGCATGTTAATGTGGTAAATCGCTACCATTACCTTGAGTCTGTCAAGTCTGCAAACATGACCGTAGCATGTTAATGTGGTAATTCGCTACCATTGCCTTGAGTCTGTCAAGTCTGCAAACATGACCGTAGCATGCTAATGTGGTAAGTCGCTACCATTGCCTTGAGTCTCTCAAGTCTGTAAACATGACCGTAGCATGCTAATGCAGCAGATACATGCACTAGTTGTGTTACAACTGACGATCGTGTCAAATGCCTGCATTAGGTCTCTAATATGTATGGAAATATGTTGCCCGTTTATATACGAATATCGTAGCCTGACCAAATTTATTCGTCAAGAAACATATGTAAAGCCAAAGTTTATCTAGATATTAAAACCTGAATTGATGTATCCAGCACATCGCGGTTTGCCGACGTCACAATCATAATTTTGCGGGTGACCTCAGTCAAACTTTGGCTTTGCCAGCAATGTTGATATCGGTTATATTTGTGAATTACATCACTATTATTCCTTAACATCTCATAAGTCTAACATTCCCTCATAAAACTGTCAATTTAATAACTTTACTTTATGTTGTTGTTATAAAGAAATATTCTTTTGGGACCAGAATCGCTTGACGGAATTATTGCTAGTCAACAGGTCAAATGATGGATAGGTCAATTGTTAATACATAAATCACTGACAGTATGATAACGCCGATGACGACGAAGAAGACGACGTCTATCTGTACAGTAGTATGGTCACTGAAGACGTTGCTGACTGGAAGATCGCTGCTGGAAACGTGACACTTGGAGACAAGCTCCCCAACGCTAAGGGGCGGTTCGCAGACATCCACTTGGCGACGTTGAAGACGAAGGCTGGCCGACAGGAAGTCGTCGCGAAGACACTAAAATGTAAGTTTTGGTTAACACATTGATCTTCGTGCGTACAACCTTTTGGTACTTCTTCAAATGTTTGCTCCATTGCGAATCCAGTTCTGTGGTGTCAAAATGTGTAATGCCTCCTGGATTAGGATACGAATAGTTTTGTTTGTTTAAACAGCATTGAAAAACCGGGTAACATTTTACAAACACACATACAAATATTGAAATAAAAATATGCAATAACAATTAGTATCATAACAATGTATCATATCGAAAAATGTCTACTACAACCAAAACTGATTGCTACCGTTGGAGCCGCCAAAGTGAGAATAACATAATATTATATTCATTATGCATGTATTCCGATATTTAATGTAAAAACAAATAATTATTTAACCTTTCTGTATTTGAATTGTCTGTGTCTCACCTGACGTGTGTGTTTGGGTGCGTGTGTTTATGATATATGTTTCACTCATTCGTGATTAATCTAATTTAGTTGACATATGTAGCATTCAAGTATGTGACTAGTAAACCAAGTTATATAATTAATATCTGCAATCGATTTACAAAACAAATTGTATTACTACAATGTAACTAGTAATGTAGGTAATATAAGTAATATCGGCAATCGTTTTAATAAAACAATTGCATATTTTTTTAACTGGCTGAAAGTGTTGACTTTGGGCGTCACGTCTGGTAACTTGCCGAAGCCAATTGCGACGCCGACATTTAGATTTCAACCCATCGAGTGCGTCGGTCAGATGTCTGTTGGTGTAGTGAAAGCGAACTTCGAAACACGTGCATAATCGTACGTAGTAATTGAGTGTAAATGGGACATCAAATGCATCAAAAGATCAAAGGATTTTGCCTTTTGATTGACAGGTCATGCATCGCACTTTTGTGTATTATGTCAGCAAATGACAAAATAGCGATGTATTCGCCTGTCAATCGAAATGGCAAAATCCTTTGATCTGTTGATGTATTTGATGTCCATTTACACTTAATTAGTACTACCGTATCGTGCTTTCACGTGAAGATCCCGTTGTTGAGAATCACTTGAATTGATGTTGGATCTGAAATTAAGAAAGTTAATAGTTTTCCCTGCAATTTCACCGACACAATATACACAGTTACACAAACGAACAAGAATGGTTCGGTCTACAGGGTTAGACGCCGGTTTGCCATTTTCGCAAATTAAATGTGAAATCAGATGAGCAAAACATTCGAATTAAAAATGTAATTGTTGTTCACGAAATTCATGAACCTATATCCGTACGTTGCAGATGGTGGCAATGCCGAAACTAAATTACTGATGGTTGCAAAGATGAATTTCTGGGCTACTGCTTGTCCACAACATGAGAACATCCTTTTGTTCATCGGAGCTGTCCCCAGTGGTAAGCTTACCTATATTCTGTTTTGCATATACCTACTGTTAGGAACGATATCAGTAGTAATGTTACCACAAATTGTGTTAAGGCGCCAAAAAGTCACAGTTACGAGGTTGGTAGTCAGAAGCTGATCAATCTGGCAAGGAAGTAGCGTTGGGTGGGATTGACCCCCCCCCCCCCACACACACACACACACACACACACACACACACACACACACGCGCGCAAACACCACACCACACACCGCACACCGCACACCGCACACCGCAAACCACACACACCACACACACCACACACACCACACACACCACACACACCACACACACCACACACACCACACACACACCACACACACCACACACCCACACCACACACACCACACACACCACACACACAACACACACACCACACACACAACACACCACACACACACCACACACACCACACATAAGTAGTAATAGGGGAGGTGTACAGCGGACACTTTGATTGGGATGGGTGGAAGCCCATGTTAAGAGATAGAGATTTCTCCCAGGCCACTCATTTTTGTCTCATATACCGAGCCCAGGTTAAAGATAGGGATTTTTAACATGGGAGAGATAGGGATCCCCCAAAACTGGTAAACGAGAAATCTCATTTACAATTAACTTCCGATTTGCTCCGAAAACGGTTTTCGAGATACGGATTTTACTCATTACCGCTCCCAGGTTAAAGATAGGGATTTTTAACGTGGGAGAGATAGGGGTCCCTCCGAAAATGGTTTTCGAGATTACGCAATGAGTAGACCGGTGCAATCCCATGTTAAATGATAGGCCATTTTAATCCCATGTTAAAGCATAGGCCATTTTTATTGCAAAGGTATCCGACCACTTTTCGAATTTTTATCCCACGTTAAAGCATAGGGAATTTTCACAACGTTAAAGCATAGGCCGTTTTTATTGCAAAGGTATCCGATCACTTTTCGAATTTTCACCCCATGATAAAGCATAGGGAATTTTCACCCCCAGGTTAAAGGATAGGCCGTTTTTAGCCCGGGTTAAAGCATAGGCCATTTTTATCGCAAAGGTATCCGACCACTTTTTTAATAAAATAACATATACCGAACACCATTTGAATAGGCTACTCACGTGATTGCTTGATCCGGATGCCGAGGCTTCGCCAAGGAACCGATCGTTTATTTGTTTGACGATGACACGGCGAAAATGTGGTGTTATAATAAGGCGTTATGTATAACAAAAGGCTTATAAATTCAGCGAAGACCAACTTGTCTGAAGTAATGTATACGAAATGTACATTACATATAGGACTATGTTATATCAGAGCCTATAGTGACAAAATAGTTTTGTTTTGTTTTTCGAACAGAGCGACCATTTTAGAATTAGCACTTTGGTGTCTGTTACAAAAACCCGTACTCGAGATGTGTCTGGACACGTTTGTTTGTCGCAAGCACGCGCACCCTGTATGACGGCATAAAACTGCTATGTGCAGTAATTTTGTACACGAAGTGAGTTGTTCAAGCAGATAGTGCTTTGGTTAGACCTTGTGTTGAACTTGCGCGTATGTAATGTAATCCCTTCATGTGACGTCAATTAAATAAGTAATTGCGCATGCGCAATAGTGGCTATTGTTATATGTCGTAGGTTGGCGACCCTTTGATTAGGTGTAGGCCTCTCCTAGTCTATATATTTACATAGTCATAGGTTCAAAAACACAGGTCCAAACCGGATAAAGCATAGCCATAGGCATAGAGGCTAAAGGCTATCTGGCCTACAGCGCATAACCACGGACAATCAATTTACAAACACTGACAAACAACTTACAAACACTGATATACAACTCAAGAGCACCGATTTCAGAGGACAAACTACACATGCACAGATGCTAGATTAGAAAAGTCAAACACGGACTGATGAGTAGAATGTACACAGTCGAGTGATGGTTGCTGTAAGATCAAACCTGTGCATTTGAGTTGTTCTTCAGTTTGTTTCGACGCGAGAAGTGTGAAATATGGCTCCTAAGATAACAACGAAAGGTGTTAGATCGTCCAGGGGACAAGAACCACTGGCAACGAAAGAGGGAGATCCAAAAAATGCCATCATTAGTAAGAGGTCAAAGGCGGTGATGAGATACACCAGCACGGGCTAGGTTCTCTACACGGTAAATCTAGAAACAAAACCGCTCTTTTCAGAGCCAACCCCATTTTCACAAAAGAGAATAATGCTAAATGAATTCGGATAAATATGTCTGTGTATAGTTCAGTACAGAGATGTTAGCCAGTTATGTCTGTGTGTAGTTCACTAGAGACGTTACATGGTAAGGTCTGTGTATAGGCCACGAATAAAAATTGCGTTCAACATTATTATTAAATAAATAAACACGCTATGGTGTAACAGTATTTGTCAGAATATCATAGTACTTACCGACGGTCACAGTGGGTATCCTGTTTGTAAACTGTTTTGAAGGGGTATTCCCTATTCAAGCCTCATCTATTTAAATAAACACGCTATGAGTGATGCACAATGTCGACTCGATCGTCTTGATACCAAAGAGCCTATATCAATAAAAAGACAGCGCAGTCCTCGCTATCTTCATTGTTCGAGGAAAGTGAAGCGTTATGTTAGAACAGTACAGACACATAATAACCTCCCAGATAAGATGTACCAGTATCTATATAGTTTACCGTATTAAGGGTCAAGTGTACACATGTCCATTATAACGTTTTTATCCTTTTTCGTACTATAGTATTTAAATTCGTGCTTCTTCGGTAAAACCTTCGAAACCGACTTCTGTCGTAAAACAAATAACCTGGCATGGGTAATCGAAAATGAACTCATAGATTCATACATATATACATAGATACATCAAGAGATGAGACTACGACCGAGATGTGTCACGAAACTTCGGATGTCACGAGACAAGAGACGAGACTATGGCCGAGATGTGTCACGAGACTTCGGATGACACGAGACAAGAGACGAGACTATGACCGAGATGTGTCACGAGACTTCGGATGACACGAGACAAGAGACGAGAATATGACCGAGATGTGTCACGAGACTACGGATGACACATCACACGAGACGAGACTATGACCGAGATATGTCACGAGACTTCGGATGACACGAGACAAGAGACGAGACTATGAACGAGATGTGTCACGAGACTTCGGATGACACATCACACGAGAGTACCGACGAGACAAGAGATGCCGCGAGACTACGGATGACACATCACACGAGACGAGACTATGACCGAGATATGTCACGAGACTACGGATGGCACATCACACGTTATGTCACGAGACTACGGATGTCACATCACGCGTTATGTCACGAGATTACGGATGACACATCACCAGTTATGTCACAAGATTACGGATGACACATCACACGTTATGTTACGAGACTACGGATGTCACATCACATGAGACAAGAGACGAGACTATGACCGATATGTGTCACGAGACTTCGGATGACACATCACACGAGAGTACCGACGAGACAAGAGATGCCGCGAGACTACGGATGACACGAGATAAGAGACGAGACTATGACCGAGATGTGTCACGAGACTACGGAGTGGGTGTGAGTGTGAGTGTGTGTGTGTGTGTGTGTGTGTGTGTGTGTGTGTGTGTGTGTGTGTGTGTGTGTGTGTGTGTGTGTGTGTGTGTGTGTGTGTGTGTGTGTGTGTGTGTGTGTGTGTGTGTGTGTGTGTGTGTGTGTGTGTGTGTGTGTGTGTGTGTGTGTGTGTGTGTGTGTGTGTGTGTGTGTGTGTGTGTGTGTGTGTGTGTGTGTGTGTGTGTGTGTGTGTGTGTGTGTGTGTGTGTGTGTGTGTGTGACGGGTTATCGAGTGAGATCCCTCAAAAGGGCGCAAATAGACAGGTAAAAAGGGAACAATGGATAAAATATAGACAGGTAAAAAGGGAGCAATGGAGCAAATAGACAGGTAAAAGGGAGCAATGGAGCAAATAGACAGGTAAAAAGGGAGCAATGGAGCAAATAGACAGGTAAAAAGGGAGCAATGGAGCAAATAGACAGGTAAAAAGGGAGCAATGGAGCAAATAGACAGGTAAAAAGGGAGCAATGGAGCAAATAGACAGGTAAAAAGGGAGCAATGGAGCAAATAGACAGGTAAAAAGGGAGTAATACTCTACTAGAGACGATACGCCTGATGTGGTGTAATACCGGAAATTATTTGAATGTCATGACAATCTGTCATGGCGGTCTCTACGCTTCCGCTATTCCTAACGAATATGTGTGTCGACGAATAGAGATCTATCGTGGACGGTAGATGGCAATACTCTGACTAATTACATTGGTGTCCATTGAGTGCAAAGTGGTTGTATAAATTTTCGCAAGGTTAACCCCAACTTTTTTTCTCTTGATAACCTAATTATATATGTTTACCCGCTAGATGGCGCCATCATGTGACGTAGTACTCCGATTATCCACTAGGGGGGGCGCTACGCCGGATGTGATGTCATACCGGAAGTCACTGGACTGTCATGGCGGCCTCTACTAGGGACGCTACGCCGGAAATAGCGTAGTACCGGAAGTTATTTGAATGACATGGCGACCTGTCATGGTGGCCACTACGCTTCCGCTATCGTTGGTCATAAGTCCTACCGTCACTAAAAAGTTATAAGGCCTACCAGCACTAAAAAGTTATAAGTACTACCAACACTAAAAAGTTCCGAGTACTACCCGACAGTAAAAAGTTCCGAGTACTACCGACACTAAAAAGTTCCGAGTACTACCGACACTAAAAAGTTCCGAGTACTACCGACACTAAAAAATTCCGAGTACTACCCGACACTAAAAAGTTCCGAGTACTACCCGACACTAAAAAGTTCCGAGTACTACCGACACTAAAAAGTTCCGAGTACTACCGACACTAAAAAGTTCCGAGTACTACCGACACTAAAAAGTTCCGAGTACTACCCGACACTAAAAAGTTCCGAGTACTACCGACACTAAAAAGTTCCGAGTACTACCGACACTAAAAAGTTCCGAGTACTACCGACACTAAAAAGTTCCGAGTACTACCCGACACTAAAAAGTTCCGAGTACTACCGACACTAAAAAGTTCCGAGTACTACCGACACTAAAAAGTTCCGAGTACTACCCGACACTAAAAAGTTCCGAGTACTACCCGACACTAAAAAGTTCCGAGTACTACCCGACATTAAAAAGTTCCGAGTACTACCCGACACTAAAAAGTTCCGAGAACTAACCAACACTAAAAAGTTCCGAGTACTACCCGACACTAAAAAGTTCCGAGTACTACCGACACTAAAAAGTTCCGAGTACTACCCGACACTAAAAAGTTCCGAGTACTACCCGACACTAAAAAGTTCCGAGTACTACCGACACTAAAAAGTTCCGAGTACTACCCGACACTAAAAAGTTCCGAGTACTACCCGACACTAAAAAGTTCCGAGTACTACCGACACTAAAAAGTTCCGAGTACTACCGACACTAAAAAGTTCCGAGTACTACCAGCACTAAAAAAGTTCTGAGTACTACCGACACTAAAAACGGGGGGGTTTGACGCGATAACACGTCGAATTGACTGGAATTCCATCTTTTTGACGGAATCTTACGCGATAACACGTCGAATTGTCTGGAATTCCATCTTTTTGACGGAATCTTACGCGATAACACGTCGAATTGTCTGGAATTCCATCTTTTTGACGGAATATTACGCGATAACACGTCGAATTGTCTGGAATTCCATCTTTTTGACGGAATCTTACACGATAACACGTCGAATTGCCTGGAATTCCATCTTTTTGACGGAATCTTACACGGTAACACGTAGAATTGCCTGGAATTCCATCTTTTTAACGGAATCTTACACGGTAACACGTCGAATTGCCTGGAATTCCATCTTTTTGACGGATTCTTACACGATAACACGTCGAATTGCCTGGAATTCCATCTTTTTGACGGATTCTTACACGATAACACGTCGAATTGCCTGGAATTCCATCTTTTTGACGGATTCTTACACGATAACACATCGAATTGCCCGGAATTCCATCTTTTTGACGGAATCTTACACGGTAACACATCGGATTGCCTGGAATTCCATCTTTATTGCTCCCTTTTTACCTGTCTATTTGCTCCATTGCTCCCTTTTTACCTGTCTATTTGCTCCATTGCTCCTTTTTTACCTGTCTATTTGCTCCATTGCTCCCTTTTTACCTGTCTATTTGCTCCATTGCTCCCTTTTTACCTGTCTATTTGCTCCATTGCTCCCTTTTACCTGTCTATTTGCTCCATTGCTCCCTTTTTACCTGTCTATTTGCGCCCTTTTGAGGGATCTCACTCGATAACCCGTCACACACACACACACACACACACACACACAAACACACACACCCACGCACACACACACACACACACTTACACACACACACACACACACACACTCACACACACACACGCTCACACTCACACCCACTCCGTAGTCTCGTGACACATCTCGGTCATAGTCTCGTCTCTTATCTCGTGTCATCCGTAGTCTCGCGGCATATCTTGTCTCGTCGGTACTCTCGTGTGATGTGTCATCCGAAGTCTCGTGACACATATCGGTCATAGTCTCGTCTCTTGTCTCATGTGATGTGACATCCGTAGTCTCGTAACATAACGTGTGATGTGTCATCCGTAATCTCGTGACATAACGTGTGATGTGACATCCGTAGTCTCGTGACATAACGTGTGATGTGCCATCCGTAGTCTCGTGACATATCTCGGTCATAGTCTCTTCTCGTGTGATGTGTCATCCGTAGTCTCGCGGCATCTCTTGTCTCGTCGGTACTCTCGTGTGATGTATCATCCGAAGTCTCGTGACACATCTCGTTGATAGTCTCGTCTCTTGTCTCGTGTCATCCGAAGTCTCGTGACATATCTCGGTCATAGTCTCGTCTCGTGTGATGTGTCATCCGTAGTCTCGTGACACATCTCGGTCATATTCTCGTCTCTTGTCTCGTGTCATCCGAAGTCTCGTGACACATCTCGGCCATAGTCTCGTCTCTTGTCTCGTGTCATCCGAAGTCTCGTGACACATCTCGGCCATAGTCTCGTCTCTTGTCTCGTGACATCCAAAGTCTCGTGACACATCTCGGTCGTAGTCTCATCTCTTGATGTATCTATGTATATATGTATGAATCTATGAGTTCATTTTCGATTACCCATGCCAGGTTATTTGTTTTACGACAGAAGTCGGTTTCGAAGGTTTTACCGAAGAAGCACGAATTTAAATACTATAGTACGAAAAAGGATAAAAACGTTATAATGGACATGTGTACACTTGACCCTTAATACGGTAAACTATATAGATACTGGTACATCTTATCTGGGAGGTTATTATGTGTCTGTACTGTTCTAACATAACGCTTCACTTTCCTCGAACAATGAAGATAGCGAGGACTGCGCTGTCTTTTTATTGATATAGGCTCTTTGGTATCAAGACGATCGAGTCGACATTGTGCATCACTCATAGTGTGTTTATTTAAATAGATGAGGCTTGAATAGGGAATACCCCTTCAAAACAGTTTACAAACAGGATACCCACTGTGACCGTCGGTAAGTACTATGATATTCTGACAAATACTGTTATACCATAGCGTGTTTATTTATTTAATAATAATGTTGAACGCAATTTTTATTCGTGGCCTATACACAGACCTTACCATGTAACGTCTCTAGTGAACTACACACAGACATAACTGGCTATCATCTATGTACTGAACTATACACAGACATATTTATCCGAATTCATTTAGCATTATTCTCTTTTGTGAAAATGGGGTTGGCTCTGAAAAGAGCGGTTTTGTTTCTAGATTTACCGTGTAGAGAACCTAGCCCGTGCTGGTGTATCTCATCACCGCCTTTGACCTCTTACTAATGATGGAAATTTTTGGATCTCCCTCCTTCGTTGCCAGTGGTTCTTGTCCCCTGGACGATCTAACACCTTTCGTTGTTATCTTTGGAGCCATATTTCACACTTCTCGCGTCGAAACAAACTGAAGAACAACTCAAATGCACAGGTTTGATCTTACAGCAACCATCACTCGACTGTGTACATTCTACTCATCAGTCCGTGTTTGACTTTTCTAATCTAGCATCTGTGCATGTGTAGTTTGTCCTCTGAAATCGGTGCTCTTGAGTTGTATATCAGTGTTTGTAAGTTGTTTGTCAGTGTTTGTAAGTTGATTGTCCGTGGTTATGCGCTGTAGGCCAGATAGCCTTTAGCCTCTATGCCTATGGCTATGCTTTATCCGGTTTGGACCTGTGTTTTTGAACCTATGTAAATATATAGACTAGGAGAGGCCTACACCTAATCAAAGGGTCGCCAACCTACGACATATAACAATAGCCACTATTGCGCATGCGCAATTACTTATTTAATTGACGTCACATGAAGGGATTACATTACATACGCGCAAGTTCAACACAAGGTCTAACCAAAGCACTATCTGCTTGAACAACTCACTTCGTGTACAAAATTACTGCACATAGGTCATAGCAGTTTGATGCCGTCATACAGGGTGCGCGTGCTTGCGACAAACAAACGTGTCCAGACACATCTCGAATACGGGTTTTTGTAACAGACACCAAAGGGCTAATTCTAAAATGGTCGCTCTGTTCGAAAAACAAAACAAAACTATTTTGTCACTATAGGCTCTGATATAACATAGTCCTATATGTAATGTACATTTCGTATACATTACTTCAGACAAGTCGGTCTTCGCTGAATTTATAAGCCTTTTGTTATACATAACGCCTTATTATAACACCACATTTTCGCCGTGTCATCGTCAAACAAATAAACGATCGGTTCCTTGGCGAAGCCTCGGCATCCGGATCAAGCAATCACGTGAGTAGCCTATTCAAATGGTGTTCGGTATATGTTATTTTATTAAAAAAGTGGTCGGATACCTTTGCGATAAAAATGGCCTATGCTTTAACCCGGGCTAAAAACGGCCTATCCTTTAACCTGGGGGTGAAAATTCCCTATGCTTTATCATGGGGTGAAAATTCGAAAAGTGATCGGATACCTTTGCAATAAAAACGGCCTATGCTTTAACGTTGTGAAAATTCCCTATGCTTTAACGTGGGATAAAAATTCGAAAAATTGTCGGATACCTTTGCAATAAAAATGGCCTATGCTTTAACATGGGATTAAAATGGCCTATCATTTAACATGGGATTGCACCGGTCTACTCATTGCGTAATCTCGAAAACCATTTTCGGAGGGACCCCTATCTCTCCCACGTTAAAAATCCCTATCTTTAACCTGGGAGCGGTAATGAGTAAAATCCGTATCTCGAAAACCGTTTTCGGAGCAAATCGGAAGTTAATTGTAAATTAGATTTCTCGTTTACCAGTTTTTGGGGGATCCCTATCTCTCCCATGTTAAAAATCCCTATCTTTAACCCGGGAGCCGTATGCGAGAAGTCGTTTACAAGATTTGGTGAAATTCCTATCTCTCCCATGTTAAAAATCCCTATCTTTAACCTGGGCTCGGTATATGAGACAAAAATGAGCGGCCTGGGAGAAATCCCTATCTCTTAACATGGGCTTCCACCCATCCCAATCAAAGTGTCCGCTGTACACCTCCCCTATTACTACTCACATACACCACACACCACATCGTACTCACTCACACACATACAACACACACACAACACACCACACCATACACACTCCACACACACACAACACACACACCACATCACACTCACTCACAAACACACCACACCATACACACTCCACACACACACAACACACACACACCACATCACACTCACTCACAAACACACACACACCACACACACACGCGCATGCACACACACACACACACGGTCACAGGTCAAAGACAGTGTGCTGGGTTTAAACGTCGCCATATTATATATGTAAATTGGCTTACAATATTATGTTGCAGTTCCTATCTTGCTGTATGAGCTGTGTGACCTTGGTTCTCTCGGAAGCTGGTTGTCTAGTCAGACTTTAGTAACGGAAGACTTGGCAGACAAGATGATAACCTTCAGTCTGCAAATCGCTAGAGGGTTGCAACAACTACACACGCACAAGGTAGCATTACACCGACCAATAATTGATGAGATAATTAGGCCCATTACTTGTACGTCATTGCACATATTTGATAAGCGGTCGTCAAAGTAATCCGCCATTTTGGCTACACAACCGAATTATGTGCATTGTCTATAGTGGGACCAAAACGATTGCCGCGGTATTTTTGTGGATAATGCCAACCCTTAAGTGTACTGTTTTCTATTCAGATGTATTCAAAACGGACACAGGTTCATGAAACACGTCTACGTTTATTTCCCCGCTCTCTCCAAGCAGCAGTGTCCCCTCTCCGATAGTCTCCCCCACACCGATAGTCTCCCCCACATATTTCATGAGGCTCACGCCACATCCTCCTTTCTCAGGAGTGCTCCCATACATTAACATTTCAGTGTTCCAATTGGCCAGAGGTTACTAGCACATAGCCACAGTTCAGGTCGATGTTTACCATCGATTGTCTACACTCTACACAGCCACATTGTAGTCGCTGAGATAGGACGGAGGTTTCCTGTCTCTTGCTGGATTTCGTCTTGGTCTAGGTTCATCAATCACCGGTGGATCGGCCGCAACTAGTTCGTCTGTAGGTTGATTCACAGGAACTTCAACATCGTCCGATACTTCAACATCGTCCGGTACCACTTCAGATTTAGGGGCTACAGGAGTTGGTAACAAGTGTCGTCGATATCGTCGCACAACACCCCTTCGTGTACACACGATGTATGAACGTGGTGTCTGCGCTTGTGCTTGAACCGTTCCACGTCTGTCCAAGTCTTTAATCCAGACATTTTCGCCTGGTCTCAGCGGTCGTAGATTAACTACGCGAAGACGCTTATCAAATGCTTCCTTTTGTTGCTCCTTGATCCCCTTTTGCTTGTTCTTCATCGTTTGGAAGAACGGCCATTTTGGTTTCAAAGACGATGATATCATTGGCATGACTGTTCGCAGTTTTCGACCCATCAACAGTTCTGCTGGGCTATATCCGTTCCGCAAAGGTGTTGATCGATAAGCAAGTAATGTTGTGTACGGGTCATCACTTTTCTTCAACATCTCTTTGATGGTCTTCACAGCTCTCTCTGCCTCTCCATTGGCTTGCGGATACTTCGGACCGATTGTGATGTGTGTGAATCCATACTTTGTGGCGAAAGCACGGAATGTTTCTGCCGAGTACTGTGGCCCATTATCGGTGACGACTTGTTCTGGTATACCATGTCTTGCAAACATGGATTTCATGTGATTCACGATCGAAGGTGAGGTAGTGCTGCTCAGTTTGGCGATTTCCACAAATGCAGATAGGTAGTCTACCACATTCAGCTCAAATAGGTCTGAGCCCACCTTTTGCCACGGATAATCTGGTATCTTGGATGGTATCATTGGCTCTACCCGGTTTAGTCTCTCTTTGGCGCACCTGTTACACCTCTCGACCAAGTCTTCAATCTGCTTGCTTAGACCCGGCCACCACACGGACTGTTTTGCTCATTCTCTGCATTTCGTGATTCATTGATGTCCTACGTGGATCTTCGCGAGTATCTCAGGACGCATTGCTGTTGGGATCACCAGACGGCTACCTTTCAACAGTAATCCCTCCTGGATAGTAAGGTCTGCGCTGACTGGCAGGTAGACTTTCTCATCCGATTCTATCTTTGGTCTGTCAGGCCACCCATGCAAGCAGTAGTACTGAATCTTCCGTCGCTTGATTTCCTGCAGTCGCTTGTCGGTTATAGGAAGTGCGTCGATGACTGCGTTGACGTACGTTTGGCAGTCATCTTGGAAGCTCTTGTCATCTGCCTGTAAGCTTTCCGTAACTGGAGCCCGCGACAACGTGTCTGCAGTGATCAAGTCCTTTCTAGGGACGTGCGAGATGCTATAGCTGAAGCGCATCAGCCTCATCCGGAATCGCTGTATTCTTGGTGGAAGTTCGTCAAGTGTCTTCTTTCCAAGAAGTGAGACGAGAGGCTTGTGATCCGTCTGTATGTGGAATTACGTGCTGACAAGGAAGTCGTTGTACCTCTCGCAAGCCCATGTTGTTGCTAATGCTTCTTTCTCAATTTGAGCATATCGTTGTTCGACTGCCGACATTGCTCTTGAAGCATACGCGATTGGTCGTAGTTCGCCATCTGGTTGCCTCTGTAGCAGCACTGCTCCAAGGCCATACGAGGATGCATCTGCTGAGACAATTGTTTCTGTTCGTACATCATACAGTGTCAGCACTGGAGCTGACGTCAGATTGTCTTTCATCTGCGTAAAGGCTTTCTGTTGTTAATAGCCCCACATCCAGTCATTCTTCTTGCTCAGAAGATCTCGTATTGGTTTTGTGCTGGCCGCTAGGTTTGCTGTGAACTTTCCCATTTGATTAGCCATTCTGAGAAATCGTCGCACACTGCTGACATCTGTTGGCTCTGGCATGTTCAGAATTGCCTTGACCTTCTGGGCTCACTCCGGATTCGTTTATGATCTGGCCTAAGAACTTCACTTCTCGAACAGAGAACTGACACTTATTCTCGTTCAACGTCACCTTGGCACCTTGGAGTCTTCTCAGAACAGCCCGGATGCGTTCATCGTGTTGACGTTGTGTATCGCCAAAGACTAGTATGTCATCCATATGACACAGCACTCCGTCTATGCCTTCCAGAATTGTTGACATCCGTCGCTGGAAATGTTCTGGTGCCGATGAGATCCCGAAAGGCAATCGGTTGAAGCAGAATCTGCCGAATGGTGTCATGAATGTTGTCAATAAGGCAGACTCTACTGACAACGGGACCTGCCAAAATCCAGAATTTGCGTCCAGTTTGGTGAAGATTCTCGCTCCTCCCAACTGTCCTAAAGTATATTCTACAGATGGCATTTCGTGACGTTCACGAAGTACGCTTTCGTTGAGCTTTGTTAGGTCTACGCAGATCTTGGTACAGTGATGGCGAAAGACTGGGCATCTTCCTTCAGAGTTATTGTGTAGGGACCTTCCATCTTGCCTAGTCCTTCGAAGAGACCCGGGAACTCGGTGTGGTAGTCATCACTGCTGTAGTTGCGCACTGTTCCTATTTGTTTGCTGGACAGACAAACTGATGCAAAATTTCCCATTTTTGCGCATTTGTGACACTTCACGTCTCTCGCCGGAGAATGCTGTTTTGGGTGTGATTCCTTGCCACATCATCTGCATGCCTTCTGAGCGTGATGGGAAGTTGGTCTGTACCATTTCGGCCTTGTTTGCCGAAAGACAGCCTGTGGTTTGCCATGGTTACTACTTTTTGGTCTGGCCTGTACCGCGTCAACATCAGTGTTGCCCTCTGGGGGACTCCTTCGTACTACCGTCTGCTGTTTTTGTACGGTTTCTTTCTGGCGGGCCTGGTCTACAGCCTTTTTCAGAGTCAATGTTGCGTCAAGTTGTAGTTTTACCGACAGTTGTTCGTCTCTTGTCCCAACAATTAGTCTGTCCCTTACAAGATCATCTCGTAACTCGCCATAGCCACAGTGTTCTGCCAGTTTGTAGAATGACGTGATGAAGGAATCATTAGATTCACCAGACGCTTGTTTTCGCTGGTTGAACTTTGCCCTTTCGTATATCACGTTTCTGCTTCCGACGAAGTAGCTGTCTAGTTTCCCCTTAACAATGCCATATGCCTGTATTTCTTCGTCAGTCAAACTGAGTGATGCTAATATGTCATCTGCTTCATAGCCCATACTGTAGATCAGAGTGTTTACCTGGTCATTTTCGGGTTTCGCAGACAGCCCCGACGCTTGTCTAAACCGCTCAAATCTCCTTATCCATTCTTCTGGATTCCTACAGTCCATTGGCTGCGGCGGTGCTATCTGATACGATGGATTTACAGCCATCGTCCACTTCTTGACACCATGTACTGTTTTCTATTCAGATGTATTCAAAACGGACACAGGTTCATGAAACATGTCTACGTTTATTTCCCCGCTCTCTCCAAGCAGCAATGTCCCCTCTCCGATAGTCTCCCCCACATATTTCATGAGGCTCACGCCACATTAAGCGTGACAGTAACATACAAGTTCTTCAGGCTAAAGACGTGCAGCTGAAAAAATATGAACTATTCCCCTTGTTTGAATGCAGTATATTCTGACGCGCCTTCTTACAGTTGTTGTATATATAACCCGCCGAGGGTCGTTGCTAGGATACGAGGCCGGATGTCAAGTAATCGCTAATGAGTAATGGGCTCAGTGCATCACGTTTTTATTTATTATCCTCAAAATATTGTATTTATAAGTTTGCTGTTTCTCGTGTATAGTCTGCAGCGAATACAATTACATTGACGTTCTTGACGTCGTAGGCGCAGTAGAGTGTTTTCTAAAATTGTATTTTACCGTCGTTGCGTTCGTGTCTGAACTAAATTTACAAGATGAGCCGCAATGCATAAATTATTTACTCATCCTGAACCATACGCCATAATGTTATAGATACGTTTACTCATTTTAAACACCATGTGTAAGGTGTCTATCTATGAACAGATAACCCACCGACGGCTTGGTGTCAGAAACATCCTCTTGAAGAGCGATGACGTAGGAGGTATCGTTGCCAAGGTAACCGGGTTTGGACCAATGAGAGGCGAGGTCCAGAGAGGAGACACTGATAAGGTGGATGTACGTACAGTTCTACAACTAGCTGTTTTCTTACGTCACTAATATTCAAAACATATATGTGGACCACGAACGTTTGCCGACTTTTCAGCTCAAGTGTAGAAAAATGCACGTTACGATATAACATGGTTGTACTCTGTATAATTATGTTAATAACTTTCTTGTCTGCATTCCCATTTAGGTTTTTACAAGAAACTTGTTGAGAATTAGTCAACCCATTCCATATACCAAGTATTTCTTTTATTCGTGGGCACACAGCACAGTGAAGATCAGAACGAGTATTTAAAATGTGCTCATTTTAAAAGGTCATTCCTAACACAAGGGTTACTTGTAACGCGTGTGCGCTGCGGTTATCCTTTCTGTAGTTATTGCTGTGGTTCTATCTGCACAGTAGTCATAGCGCGAGTGCGCTGCATCTAATGCTTTCTGTGATTACTGGTTCTATCTGCGTAGTAGGCCTACTTATAGCGTTGCATTTATTTACTCGCTTCACATTGTTATTGGTTCCGTCTGCATAATTTGATAATAAAGCATGCTGTTTATGAAAACACGCAATCTGATCATCTAGATACACACCCGAAAGACTAGGAGAGATTGGGGAGACTTTGTCGAAGTGTGGCACTGTAATTATGAGTGGTTATTGCTAATATTGTGTTCCAAGAGTTTTTCCATTAGAAATAACTCTAATTTTTACAATTTCAGGAGGTGATTCCTGTGAAATGGATGTCGCCAGAGCAGCTGAACCTGAACCCAGGCGAACGAAGGAAATACGACGCCAATACCGATGTCTGGTCTTTCGGCATCACCGTTTGGGAGATATTCAGCAAAGGTGATGGGCCACAATCATGTATTATCGCTCATACCACCGCACCACCGACGTAGCATTCGTTAGCCATTACCGAGTTAAAGAGTGCCCTTGAAAATAGCGTTTTTGTGTGATTTATTAACTTTTTCGAGCACTTTTCAGGTGAATAGTGAATGTACCACTACATTAGGTCTTTCACGAGGTACAGTAAACATACGCCAGTCGCTCGCATATTCGCAAAGTGGCTATTTTGCAGAACGCACCAATATTTCAAAAGCCATCACCAGATTGAGGCAAAATTTAGGGGTATCAGGTTTGAGTGAATTTTTCTGAAAAACGAGGTATGTGAATTTAAATGAATTTTCCACAGCATTTAATTGTGTCAATGTAGATTAAACATGCTGTGAAATTTTCAAGAAGATTGTTAGACAAACTTTGCAGGAAATGAAGGAAACGTTATAATGAACGCCTATAAAAAATATTTATTGTGGTCTTACCTCAGTAAATGGATAAATCGGACAGATGCACTTAATCACTAACGCCCCACGAACTGAACATTATCAAGAACATAAATTAAAATGTGCTCAGATCTGACAAAAAACACCCACGAAACCTCTAAGACAGCTCACTGGTGTCTAAGAAAATATAATAAAATGAAATAATGTTAACACCAGAAGTGGTTGGAATGCCAAGTGCAAAAAGAAACAATAGAGCAAATAATTAGTGCAGTAGGCCTAATGTTCGCACAGTCGTTTACCAAAAAAATTAAAGAGACCAGTATCTTCAGACGACGTGATCAAGAGGGAACCAAATCGTTTTAAAGTATTGAATAGTTATAAAGATATTTATAGAAATGTCGTCTTCAAACATAAGGAAGGCATTACAATTTCTCACTGTTTACAATAAGTGAATGAAATAGAATACCAACAAGCTATTGCGTCAATGTAAGTAGCAGGGTATCTGAGGCAACAGCGTGAAACATAAATTTAAAACATTATTCTTTCTATACAAAAATTACCTCGCTCGCTTACCATCTGTCGTATGCTGTATTGGGTGAACATCTTGTTAAACCATGTGTTAAACTTTGGTAAGTTTTACCAAATTCTTCGCAACATAAATCGTAACAACTACTACAGCTGTCATTGGGAATAATACGTAAGCTTCTGTTGCCGTAAGAATCGACCTCGCATCATATGATACAAATGACAGTGGCGTTGGTGTCTTATAGGCGGCTCTCCCTACCCCGACTTCAGAAGCAGGGAGCTCAAGAAACACATGGCCAACGGATACAGGATGCCTCGTCCTACACATTGCCCAGACGTCATGTATGTTTGCTTCATCCTACCACTGACATAATCGCAGTAGTTCATGGCATGGTACAAAGGAGTCTGCTATTTGAAGGATCATTGCACATCGCTGCACGTTTTCCGCACCATGTAAACAATACATTCAGAATGTGTCTAATGAAAGATCAAGCGATGATGTGAGACAACCACAATGTGAATTGCAGCCGAAATCTATGATCATTACTGCGTGGTTTTATCTTTACTCTGCGAGCTATTAATCGATCATATTTGGCAAGGTAAGAAAGCCGATAATGCATGCAATTTAATAAACGCTACCAGAAATAGCGTATCTTATATACTTTAATCGTCCAATGATGACTACATGTCTGTTCACCGGAATTAGCCAACGCCGTAATTTTTAACAGGAAATCTCCTGTGCTGAACGTGGGAAATTGTTAAACATCAAAGGGTATTGTGGTTAATTCAGCTCGCCTCGGCAAAATTGCCAATAAATTTTGTTTTGAAAGTGAATGTTTTCTTTACCAATTGAACATGCTCCGGGGTGCATCTTCCAAATTACGAACGTTGCTACGGGCTTACTCAACACAATTTGACGGGCAGTATAGATTCAACATAGTTAGTACAGTATTAAGAACATTACATTAATTAATAAATAAATAAAATTGAAACAATCTACCTCCGTTTAAAATAGTAGACACCAGCTACAAGGGAGACAGGCGGGACTAATCGCAAGTTCCTAGAATTGTTCTTTGAAGCAGGTACGTGCGGCAGGTTGTCGTTTGATTCCCACAGTCAAGGCTGCAAGTGAGACAAAGTACAACTGATTATGCGAACTTCCTGCTAATAATAATACAACTTCTGGCAACGATATACAATATTTGTTTAATCTAACGTGTGCACTTTGTTGTTTAGGTTTGAGCAGGTGATCGAGCCATGTTGGAGGGACAGCGCCACCTCTCGGCCAATAGTCGCTGCCCTCGTCACCAAGATTGAGACGTTGTTCCTGTGTGGCGCCCCTGGTGACGGGTATTATTACGAGAATCTCACGACTGTTCAAAAATCCGGACGCCGTAATGAAGGGTTTGAGCAGGACTATTGATCAGTATGATGACTAATGCGGGTTCTACACAAGAAATCTGGAGCGTTAGCATCCCCACTTATCTATGTCAGAGGTTTACCAGGCATAGGCACAGTTACACAACGTGATGTGAGATAGATGGTTATGAGCCGCCTTGCCCTTCCACGATATTTGTAGCAGTTTTATTTGGTGTAGAACGTAGTACACGATACTGGAATAACGCTTTGTTTCTGCTTATGCACAATTACGTTACTTAGGCCCATCGCAGCGTCAGTGGCTTCTTGAATGGCATATCATATTTATCCAGGATGATATTATTATTACACCAGAAGTAGTCTTAAAACGCAGATAGAAGTTAGAGTAAGGCTGCGTTTCTGCTTCTACATTTACGTTCTTACTCCACACTACAAGTAACATATTACTCACTCTGTATTGACCGGGTCATTGCATCATAATGCTATCAAGAACCATCGAAGAACTAGCGGCTGCATGAAAAGGGTATCATATTTATCCAAGATAAGACAATTATCACGTCGGAGGATGTCTAAAGACATACAAAGTTGGAGTAACGCTACGTTACTGCTTCTACAATTGCAGCAGTTAATTAGTGTATAGTATGATTGCTATTATTGTACTATTATTGTATTATCATTAACTTTTATATATGTGGAAGATAATTAACTTACACCCCTGTGTATACGTAGTCTTGTAGTTACTAGTTAATTGTGTCTTGGCAGATTTAATTTGTCTGTAAACAAAATTAATTGTCCATTGATGCATTTTGTGATTTGTAGCCCATCATATGCGTACACGTGCACACGTGTGTATGGCAGCTGCTGTATGGACGTTTGATTATAATCTTTGCTATGGTATGCTCATGTATTATTAGCTAAATTACTTTGTAAATATATTATTATTATTGTTATACTATAATTATTATTCCAGGTGGCTCTCGTGGTAGCAGCCTTTATTTAAATACCTTAACGGGAGTCTCCTGACCTATTATATATTCTCAATTATAATATGTTCTTGTAATTATTGGTCTAATAAATTTCATTCATTCTTTCATTCAATGCGATGCTACTGACTCTATCGAGAGTGTAATTCAAGTAACTATCACCAATACAACATATATGTGTTGTCTCATGCGATTTGCAAGTATATAAATGGTAGCTTACGTGTATGTAATATCTTATGTTATTAATACCAGTGTTCCTTCCAGAGTATGTGTGAGTGTGCGTATGTATAAGTGTGTGCGTGTGCATGTGTGTGCATGTGTGTGTGTGTGTGTGTATGTGCGTGAGTGTGCGTGCGTGCACGCGGGTGCGTGGGTGTGTGTGTTTGCGTATGTGTGTGTGTGTGTATGTGTGTGTGTGTGTGTGTGTGTGTGTGTGTGTGTGTGTGTGTGTGTGTGTGTGTGTGTGTGTGTGTGTGTGTGTGTGTGTGTGTGTGTGTGTGTGTGTGTGTGTGTGTGTGTGTGTGTGTGTGTGTGTGTGTGTGTGTGTGTGTGTGTGTGTGTGTGTGTGTGTGTGTGTGTGTGTGTGTGTGTGTGTGTGTGTGTGTGTGTGAGTGTGTGTGTGTGCGTCCGTTCAATTATGTGCGTGCATGCGTGCGTAGTTGTGGGTAGGTAAATATTGGCCGCTAAATGACCTAACACGTTTATGGTTTATTCATTAGGAAACCCTTTCCCTAAAAGTAAATCTTCTGACCTGGAAACCCCTCGCCCCTTAAACGTGACGTACCAATCATGGATGACTCCATACGATGCATGAAGATGAGGTTTGTAAACAATGAACATTGAAGGTTCAATGGCATCCACAAATAAGTCATCGTATAATTATGACTCCGTTTGATATTATTCCAACCTCCCAAGTCAACCAACGCACTATGAGAAAGATGTAAAGGTCATAGAAGAAGCAAATCATTTGGGCTAGATTAGATAACCTTACACATCATATAAGGAAGCATTTGAAGAGGAAGTTCGCATCAGAGAATAAAAACAGTTGTAATACCAAAGGAAGCTAAGAGATAGCAGAATGCATTCGTAAATAGCAAGATGACAATAGGGAAAACCAAAACTCAAATCTGGGCCTAACCACTAGACTAAAAGGTGCTGTTTCAGTATAATTACGGGGATTTGGAGGAGGATGCGTTGTGCTTGTATTGTGCCTCGCCGTACTCTCAAGCCAAATCTACCCAATATGCAAACAGTAGCATCGATGTCGATGACAAACGTGCATTTTGCTGCAATCATTCAACAAAACCATGCAACACGTTTATAAATGTTGGTTGATTTTTAAGGACGGTGAAATGCAAATGCCTTGCAATGAGTTAAAGGTCCGTGTATGTACCATCTTTTCCTTTTCAGTTTTGACATTGGCGAACAAAAAAGTTTTTCGTGTTCACATTTCAAGTATGAAAAACAAATACAATCTACTATTCGCGGTATTTCTAATACATGTTAGAAAAACGAAACAACGATAAAACAAACCGTTTTTTGTTTTTACTGCATAAGAACGAAATACGATCGCAGCGCAATCACGGGACCTACCGTTAATTACTAAACCGTTTGAAAACTACATAATGAAAATAGGAAAACAAGCCATTTTCCTATTTTCGTTTAGTAATGTCCAAATGGATGAACGGTAAAATATCAATCACACCCTTTTCCCATCTCCACTTTTGCAAAATAAAAATAGGTAAACGATAAAACGGTAACTAAACCGTTTTCCTAGTTCTCTTTTTGCTCACCACAAAAACGAAAAATGAAAAACGGAGTGCGGCGCTATTACGCATGCGAATTGGAAGTGGGCGTTTCGCAACAGTTACAAATTACCCGTAATCCTAACCCACCGGGCGCGGCGCTGTACGAAAATGGCCTCGAAGCAGGGCATCTGGACTACTGGCCACTAACAAAGTAACCCTTGGACTCCACCAGTGACAGTGTCTTAGCTTTTATAGGTCAAATATAACCCCTCCAGTGAAGTGTATGCTGTGGTATGAATTCATGAGACAGGAAATTGAGTGATCCCATGGCCGTTATGCGTGGGACAAATGATCTATTAGTCCTCCAAAAAGTTACTAGGGGAAATACACACGTGTACCAACTTAAATGAACACTTTTATAAGAAAAATACACTTTGGCTTAAAAAAAACTTCAAGCCACACAGAAAACATTTTGATTTGTTTCATACTAACCACATCCTTAATGATTCCGCTTCTACGCCTCAAGAATATACCAATTACTACCGAATTAACAATCGACTAAAACTTTCATTTTACCGACATAGACAGGCTCAAGTATTACAGGCAAATAAACTGTATGACTGTTTTTAGTACCCGAGTAATTCAGGACACCCCCTTTCTGTCACCAGTAATTTCAGACACATAAGGTTCATACTATAACAAGATTTAACAAGATTGCCACCCAGAGAATTAACTCTAAGTGGCAGGTGGACAAGGAAGCCCTTTGGCTTATCGAGAGTCCGAACCTTTTATCTATGTGTATTCCGCCCTTCTGAGTTATGTGTCGATTTTATTTTTAAACATATTCACGCTACTAGCACCCACACAATCAGCAGATAATATGTTCCATTCATTTACAGTCCTTTGAGAAAATGAGAACTTTCTTATATATAATCTACACTGCTCCTTTGCTAATGTAATTTCATGTCCTCTAGTCCTTCTATATTTCTTAACCGAGAAAAAAATATTTATATCAATATTTTCATAACCCTTCATTATTTTAGACACTTCTATCTGATCTCCTCTCTATCTCCTGGTCTCTAGTGTTGTTAAGCCGCATTTTTAGGCGCATTTCGTAACTAAGATCCCTCCGTTTTGGTATCATTTTAGTTGCTCTCCTCTGCACTCTTTCTAGCATATCTATGTCCTTCCTGCGATATGGCCCCCACGCTTGAATACAGTATTCTAAATGAGGCCTAACTATTGTTTTATACAGCGGTATTATTAGCTCTTTTTCCTTACACGTTATGTTTCGCCTAATTAATCCAAGGATTTGATTTCCCTTTGAAGCTGCAATTCCGCACTGCTCAGAAACCTATATATCAGCACTAATTGTTAACCCTAAATCCTTTTCTTTTACAGTAATACTTAGTACAGTACCCCCATTGTATAATCTACCTCTTCGTTCCCATGTCCTGCGTCGAGGCATTTACGTTTCCCAAAATTGAACAGCATTTGCCACTTTTCATACCATTTGATCAACTTCTCAAGATCATCTTGTAAGTGTTGCCTATCTCCATCACTTTTAATCCTTCTAAACACTTTTGTATCTGCAAATTTCAACACCTTGCTTGTTATTTCATCATCCAAATCGTTTATATATATTAAGAATAATATAGGTCCTAATACTGATCCCTGTGGTACCCCACTCAATACAAATTTCCAGTTTGAAGCCTCCCCATCAACTACTACACGTTGTCTTCTGTCAATCAGCCATTTTTCTATCCAGTTTATTATACCATTCCCTATGCCATGAGCCTTTAGTTTAAGCAGTAATATTTGATGTGGTACTTTGTCGAAAGCTTTTTGAAAATCTAAGTAGACGATATCTAATGGTGATCCCTCATCTACCCACTTAGTGATGTCTTCTAAAAAACATAACAAATGTGTTAAGCATGACTTCGCTTTAAAAAACCCAAGTTAAGATGGGTTTATCAAGTTATGTCTAACAAGAAAATCCACCATGTGATTTTTAATTAGTCTTTCTAATAATTTGCAAATCACTGGTCTATAGTTCTCTGACTTGTTTCTCGAACCTTTTTTGAATAACGGTATAATGTTTGCTTCTTTCCATTCTAAAGGAACCACTCCCTATTCTAATGACAAGTTGAAAACTGTTGCAAGTGGTATGCTAATTTGTTCTACAATTTTCAATAGTAGTTTGGGCGGAATCCCATCCACTCCAGGTGATTTATTATCCTTCATAGCCCTTATTTTCTTAGCTACCATTTCCGGGGTTACAATTAATTGTCCTAAATAGTATGAATCTGCCCCCTTGAACTTAGCCTCTGGTATTGGCAGTGAACTAATATCTTCCCTGGTAAACACTGAACTAAAGTACTAATTCAGGTCTTCTGCCATTATGAATCCCTCTGATATTATATTTCCAGCACTATCTTCTGGAGGACCGACCTTATCTTGAACTTTCTGTTTGCTTCGAACATACGCATAACAACTCTTGCTCTCATGTCTTATATTACTAGCTAATTGTTGTTCATAGCTTCTCTTTGAATTTCTAATTTCAGCTGTAGCTTGGTTAAGTGCTTCTTTATAACTGTTGTTGTCTTCATCATTTCCAGTACATCTATATGACTTCCATATCATTTGTTTATACTTAATTTTTCTAATGGCTTCTTTCGATAAGTGTTTCTTTTTGGACCGTTTTCCTAGTTTTTTTAAAGGTACAAATTTATCGACTATGCACTTAATTTCACTCTTTAATATATTCCAGCATTCTGTTGCCGTCTTATTTTTCAGTGTGTTATTCCAGTCTATCTTTGCTAAATATTTCCTCATGTCCTTATACCTTCCTTTGTGGAAATTTCTCCTATACTGCTTTTTACTATTTCTTTCTGATTTTACTTTGATGGTAAAATGTATCTGGTTGTGGTCACTACTCTCCAGTGGCTCACATATCTTGACATTGTCATCTAATTCATTCTGTGAGGACAAAACTATGTCTAATACATTCTCACCCCTGGTTGGTTCTAGTACATGTTGAGAAAGGAAAGTATCTTGAACGAAAACTAAAAACTGGTGGTCGTCACTCCCCAACAAACAGCTTATTTACATGCTTATTGTAAGCACAATTGTACAGCTTCAGGGATCAGATCAATCTGATCTGTCAGGTGTGTGGTACTTTATGATGTATGTATGATGTATGCGTGTGTAGCCATGCCTCACTTATGTGGTACTTTATGACGTATGTATAATGTATGCATGTGTAGCCATGCCTCACTTATGTGGTACTTTATGATGTAAGTATGATGTACGCGTATGTAGCCATGCCTCACTTATGTGGTACTTTATGATGTATGTATGATGTACGCGTATGTAGCCATCCTCACTTATGTGGTACTTTATGATGTATGTATGATGAACGCGTATGTAGCCATGCCTCACTTATGTGGTACTTTATGATGTATGTGTGATGTACGCGTATGTAGCCATGCTTCACTTGTGTGGTACTTTATGATGTATGTGTGTGATGTACGCGTATGTAGCCATGCCTCACTTATGTGGTACTTTATGATGTATGTATGATGTACACGTATGTAGCCATGCCTCACATATGTGGTACTTTATGATGTATGTATGATGTACGTGTACGTAGCCATGCCTCACTTATGTGGTACTTTATGATGTATTTGTGATGTATGCATATGTAGCCATGCTTCACTTGTATGGTACTTTATGATGTATGTGTGATGTATGCTTATGTAGCCATGCCTCACTTATGTGGTACTTTATGATGTATGTGTGATGTTTGCGTATGTAGCCATGCTTCACTTATGTTGTACTTTATGATGTATGTGTGATGTACGCGTATCTAGTCATGCCTCACTTATGTGGTACTTTATGATGTATGTGTGATGTACGCGTATGTAGCCATGCCTCACTTATGTGGTACTTTATTATATATGTGTGATGTACGCGTATGTAGCCATGCCTCACTTATGTGGTACTTTATGATGTATGTGTGATGTACGCGTATGTAGCCATGCTTCACTTGTGTGGTACTTTATGATGTATGTGTGTGATGTACGCGTATGTAGCCATGCCTCACTTATGTGGTACTTTATGATGTATGTATGATGTACACGTATGTAGCCATGCCTCACATATGTGGTACTTTATGATGTATGTATGATGTACGTGTACGTAGCCATGCCTCACTTATGTGGTACTTTATGATGCATGTGTGATGTATGCGTATGTAGCCATGCCTCACTTGTGTGCTACTTTATGATGCATGTGTGATGTATGCGTATGTAGCCATGCCTCAATTATGTGGTACTTTATGATGTATGTGTGATGTATGCGAATGTAGCCATACCTCACTTATGTGGTACTTTATGATGCATGTGTGATGTATGCGTATGTAGCCATGCCTCACTTATGTGGTACTTTATGATGTATGTGTGATGTACGCGTATGTAGCCATGCCTCACTTATGTGGTACTTTATGATGTATGTGTGATGTACGCGTATGTAGCCATGCCTCAATTATGTGGTACTCTATGATGTATGTGTGATGTTTGCGTATTTAGCCATGCCTCACTTATGTGGTACTTTACGATGTATGTGTGATGTACGCGTATGTAGCCATGCCTCACTTATGTGGTACTTTATGATGTATGTGTGATGTACGCGTATGTAGCCATGCCTCACTTATGTGGTACTTTATGATGTATGTGTGATGTTTGCGTATGTAGCCATGCTTCACTTGTGTGGTACTTTATGATGTATTTGTGATGTATGCATATGTAGCCATGCTTCACTTGTATGGTACTTTTTGATGTATGTGTGATGTATGCGTATGTAGCCATGCCTCACTTATGTGGTACTTTATGATGTATGTATGATGTACACGTATGTAGCCATGCCTCACTTATGTGGTACTTTATGATGTATGTGTGATGTATGCGTACGTAGCCATGCCTCACTTATGTGGTACTTTATGATGCATGTGTGATGTATGCGTATGTAGCCATGCCTCACTTATGTGGTACTTTATGATGTATGTGTGATGTATGCTTATGTAGCCATGCCTCACTTATGTGGTACTTTATGATGTATGTTTGATGTTTGCGTATGTAGCCATGCTTCACTTATGTTGTACTTTATGATGTATGTGTGATGTACGCGTATCTAGTCATGCCTCACTTATGTGGTACTTTATGATGTATGTGTGATGTACGCGTATGTAGCCATGCCTCACTTATGTGGTACTTTATTATATATGTGTGATGTACGCGTATGTAGCCATGCCTCACTTATGTGGTACTTTATGATGTATGTGTGATGTACGCGTATGTAGCCATGCCTCACTTATGTGGTACTTTATGATGTATGTGTGATGTATGTGTATGTAGCCATGCCTCACTTATGGGGTACTTTATGATGCATGTGTGATTTACGCGTATGTAGCCATGCCTCACTTACGTGGTACTTTATGATGTATGTATGATGTACGCGTATGTAGCCATGCCTCACTTATGTGGTACTTTATGATGTATGTGTGATGTACGCGTATGTAGCCATGTCTCACTTATGTGGTATTTTATGATGTATGTATGATGTACGCGTATGTAGCCATGCCTCACTTATGGGGTACTTTATGATGTATGTCTGATGTACGCGTATGTATCCATGCCTCACTTATGTGGTACTTTATGATGTACGTGTGATGTACGTGTATGTAGCCATGCCTCACTTATGTGGTACTTTATGATGTATGTGTGGTGTACGCGTATGTAGCCATGACTCACTTACGTGGTACTTTATGATGTATGTGTGATGTACGCGTATGTAGCCATGCCTCACTTATGGGGTACTTTATGATGTATGTGTGATGTACGCGTATGTAGCCATGCCTCACTTATGTGGTACTTTATTATGTATGTGTGATGTATGCGTATGTAGCCATTCCTCACTTCTGGGGTACTTTATGATGTATGTCTGATGTACGCGTATGTAGCCATGCCTCACTTATGTGGTACTTTATGATGTACGTGTGATGTACGTGTATGTAGCCATGCCTCACTTATGTGGTACTTTATGATGTATGTGTGATGTACGCGTATGTAGCCATGCCTCACTTACGTGGTACTTTATGATGTATGTATGATGTACGCGTATGTAGCCATGCCTCACTTACGTGGTACTTTATGATGTATGTGTGATGTACGCGTATGTAGCCATGCCTCACGTATGGGGTACTTTATGATATATGTGTGATGTACGCGTATGTAGCCATGCCTCACTTATGTGGTACTTTATGATGTATGTGTGATGTACGCGTATGTAGCCATGCCTCATTTATGGGGTACTTTATGATGCATGTATGATTTACGCGTATGTAGCCATGCCTCACTTATGTGGTACTTTATGATGTATGTATGATGTACGCGTATGTAGCCATGCCTCACTTCTATAATAATTTATTTTTATAACATTCTCACATGCGGTGAACTGTCTTGCCTGTGCGTGTAACTTACCTTGTTTGATTTTTAATCAACGAATATTTTAATTCTATCCTAACCACCATAAAGCTGAGCCAAGGAAATACTAGAAATAACCAACAGCATCGTGAAACAGTATTAAATTGAACGCAACAGATATTTATTAATACCATAATATCTTAACAAAAATAGAATGGTTTGAAGCAACCTAAGTCATGACCAATGGACATAAAAGTAAATGTCACAGTGTGGAGAAAAACAGGAATAGGCGGTAATAAGGCATTGTGATTCCTCCTAATGTTTTAATGTGGAACGCGCATACATAAAACATACTTCATTTGTAATTAATTCTTCTACATACGTAGCACCCACACAAGGGCAGCCCACCGGCCCGACCATCCTCGCTGCGGCACTTGGGACAGTGCGGGTTGGTCGCCCACCAGATGTTCAAACTGTACTTACATCCACTTTGCGACTGGCAGCAACATATATATTTATTTAAATAGTACTGGAAGCTACTAAGGTGTCTCTACCTTGAAAACAAATAAGACATATGTGAAAAACCCAAGTTTATATATAGTCCTCAATTAAGTTGTGACTGGAGGTGGACCTACGCATATAACGCACCTTTCCTGTGTTTTACTCTGTCGTATCTGTTTGAAAAAATGGAAGTTTGCAAGTGTATCACACTTACAAGTATAGCTACGCAATCCTAAAATGTGTACAATTAGTAACAATTGTGACTTTTGTCTCTCATATCAAGAATCATAAAGACCTTTCAGCACATATTTATACAAGTTTGCTCGCCTTGTTATTTTTAAATTGGGAAAAAGTGGGCACAAGGAGCCCAAAATGGCCAAAATGACATGTCCAACTGACGTTTCCAAAGTTAGAAGCGCTACCAGGCAAAATGAGCACAAGAATCATGAGCCGGAGCAACCAATTGTGTCATTGCACCAATTGTGCCATTGCACCAATTGTGTTATTGCACCAACTGCTGAACACTTTCACAGGAAGAGGCATCTACCTACACACAGGTCACTGCTATGGGGAAGAAGATGGAGAAGCGGCGACAACATGCATGGACCTTGGAGAAACAGCTACCGTGCCCTTGCATGTAGCACTTCTGTTAGCGGCGTAAAACGGCTCCGTCAAGACAAAGCGGACACTGTTCTTCGGACGGTTTAACCCTTCAGACTCCACTTGAAAAGCGGTCAGACAGGGAACATGATCGCTAAGAAGTTGCAGCTGAACCACCACAAACAAAGGACGGTCGTTTACAGTTGGAAGTGAGATATAAAGAAACAGTTTCCAATTTCAGCTCCTGCCAGGAAGAAGTTTACGGTGACTAATGAAAAGAAGAGAGATACTTATAATCTTCAATAAGCTGAGGAAATACCAAATACCAAAATGATATCCTGCTTGTTTTGTCAGCCAATACCGAACCATGTTGTTATGGTATGCATCAAGCGTTGAAGCGTACCATATGTATGTTGCGTAAGCATATTATGCTTTCGCAACATACAACAAAACGATCATTTGAAACTATGATCGAGCAGACTGGCTGGTGTGCTAACAAGTCCAGACGTGTTGTGTAATCATGCGTATCAGGAAGAGTTTACATAGATGATTACTAGAACAGTTTGGAAACAACCACAGCTATGTTGCCGAGTAGCGACGAATGGCCATTGTCCCGTCAGATGGCAAGTACATAATGCGGATACAGCAAGTGTGCTTGAGGTAGTTCTACAAACCCTTCACTGTGGATATGGTTATATTACACCTGTAGGTGTACATGTGACACGTGTGAAAACACAATGTCCACAAACTTACACGCACGCATACACGCACGCCCGCACGCACGAACACACACACACACACATATCAAGTCAGAATTTTACAATATACAGTAATTCAGCCCAGCTAGTCCACATGGGCTCGATAACAATATCTCTACAGTTGTACATGCATTTTATCGTGTAATTGTCGATGTTAAGAATACGTTTTCTAAAACAATAAAAAAAATTGCGCAATAGGGTAATATATATATATATATTGTATATATATATATATATATATTATATTATATTATATATATATATATGTATACATATTAGGAATATATATATATATTCCTAACGGCACAATAGGCAGACCAAATGTGCATACTGCCTAAAGCGGCGCAGTATGTGTGCATTTCCAAGAAACAACACTACGCTAAAACTCACCAAAGTAACATATGTTTCCAATATATATAGAATATAAACTAGATGATTCAATAATGTTTTCCCATTTCCGTTAGTTGGTGCCTACCGCTCGGTTAGTAATACTTGAACATTTCTCTGTCAAACACGATGGTGTAATTAGCCAATTGTTAATAATTCGGTAGTGATTTAGTATGTTCATTAGTTGTAGAAACTGAATCATTAACGTAGTGGTTAATATGAAACAAAGCAAAGTTTGTTTGTGTGGTTTGTTTTTCTTTAAACCAAATTGTATTTCTTATAACATTTTAAATTTAAGTTGATGTATTTCTCTTAGCTGTATATCTTTGTTACACTAATATAATAATAATAATAATAATAAGATAACTTCTATTACGCCCAAATCATTGGAAACCAAGCTCAGAGGCCAATACAAAGACTTCAAAAGTGATACAGAGCGAGAAAACGAGAAGATCTTGTAACTACTCTTGCTAGACAATGTTGGACACGCTGAAGTTTCGTGATATGCTTGCTAGCGATGGTATAAAAGAGGGAATTGCAATATTTAAGTCTGCTGCTAACAAGCGCTGTTGCAATAGTTTTAGCAACAGAAAATGACATATACCAGCGAATACGGCGAAGATCACGAATATGATCAAAACAGCAGCGACATTGAAGTTACTATTATAGATCACTCCTAGATTCCGCACCGAGGTTGCTGGCGTGATATAGTGATTCAAAATACGCGTAGGGGAAAACATCCAGTTTACCACGCTGCATTGGAGTACCAAAAATGATCAATTCAGTTTTATTTGTATTTAATTTCAATTTGCTATCTGTCATCCAGTGGAATATATCTTGAAGGCAATCACTAAATTTGTTAAGGGAGCGATTTGTATCCGGGGTAGCCAACGAAATGTAGATCTGACTATCATCAGCATAAAGAAAATGATCCAAGTTATGTCTTTGTATAACAGAGCTTAGTGGCATTTGTTCCACACATAGCAGCCATGGGATCGCTATATTTAAAGTCTCATATGAAGAGAAAACGTCAGGTTTTATTGCCATGAAGAAAGCTATATTTGTGTGTTGTTTGCAATCGCTAAGTGGTTGATACACACAGAAGACACTTCATTTGAAGAGTATGGGTGTTATAGTTGACCCACATGGTGGAGTCCAAGGGTTACTTTGTCAGACCGGCCTGTCGAAATGCTATACGGCGAGGCTATTTAAATACGTCGCGCCCCCGTTAGCTAAGTGAGGCATGGCTACAAATAGGAAATTGGCTTATTTTCCTATTTTCATTATGTAGTTTTCAAAAAAGTGTAGTAAATAACGGTAGACCTGTACCGTGATTGCGCTGCAGTAGTATTTCGTTTTTCGTTCTGATGCAGTGAAAACGAAAAAAAACGGTTTGTTTTATCGTTGTTTCGTTTTTTCTAGCATGTATTAGAAATACCGCGAATAGAAGATTGTATTCGTTTTTCGTACTTGAAATATGAAAACGAAAAACAAACATTGTTTACTTTTTCCTTTTTCGTTCGCCAATTTCAAAACTAAAAAGGAAAAGTCGGTACATACACGGACCTTCTTGCAGCCATTTCTAACTTTGAGCGAATTCATGTAATTCACGTTGCTCCATTTTACTCAGTTGTATGGATGATAGACAGTGGTTAATATTTGTGTATGAATTGTCTTCGCACATATAATTGCAGCTTGTCTGAATTCTTCCCAGAAAAGTTGAGATGGTGTTCGATTGAACAGATCTATCAGGAATTAATGTGTAAATGAATGCAGTCCCAGGGACTGCATAGGCGGATCCAGGGAGGGCTCGTGCACCCAAGATAATTGTATTTCGGCGTACCCGTAGACCTTTCTAAATGGGCCAAATTAAGCGGCCGTGCCCCCCATGACCATTGTGATCTGGCGTGCCCGTTGACCTTTTTGAACGGGCCCACGTGACCTTGACCTTGTTCAGGTTACAATAAGTTACAATAACGTGAACCGGCGACAACAAATTTTCGACAGCACCAACCCTCCCCATCTTCGATGTCACAGTCTAGCAAGCCGCTATATAGCCAGCGGAGAAGCTGAAGAAAAGCTGAAAATACCGTAGCGCAGCGGCGAACAATTTACAACAGCCCCTCCCCTCCCCCATCCCACTGGATCCGCCCCCGGCTTGGACTGCATGGACACTGAGCTGTAAGAACTCGCTTTTTACCTTCTACTTGAAGTGCTAAAAGGCGGGACGCATTTTTAATATTGTTTTGTCTTTGAACGCTTGGTTTGCTGAACCATGAATGGGTGTAAGAATTACAACTAAAAGTGGGTAGCCTGCGTAGAGGCGCGTCCTCTGGGTGGCGGATGGGGGAAGCCCTTAGTATGAGAGGTTGCACCGGATAAAACAGAAGAACACTACGTATTTACTACGTTGCTAGGAGGTAGTGGTTTGGTAACGTCAGGAATTACGTTTTACGTACGTTGTATACACGTATTCTGTCAACGTCGTACCAATACATAACAACAACGCAACGATATTACGTTGTGGCCACGTCAGTCAGCGACTACCCAGCGACGTGTCGGGAATTACGTTGTATTTACGTCATATAAACGTAACGTAATTTCAATACGTAACAACAACGTAACGATATTACGTTACGTCCACGTCCACTAGAGTCCATCCAGCAACGTTTCAGGAATTACGTTATGGATACGTTGCATAAACGTATTCTACCAACGTAGTGCCTGTACGTAACAAAAACGTAAGGTCATTACGTTATATCCACGTCTGCGCATTACCATCCTACTACAAAACGGAAATTACGTTGTTCTTACGTCGTATAAACGTATTCTGCCATCGTAATGCCACTACGTAACAACAACGTTATAGTATTACGTTTTGTCGACGTCCGTCTGACATCATCCAGCAACGTTTCAGGAATTACGTATTGTGTACGTTGTAGAAACGTATTTTATCAACATAGTGCCAATACGCAACAACACCGTTACGATACGACGTTGCATACACGTCCGCCGAACACCACCCAGCAAAAGTGTCAGGAATTACGTTTTACGTAAGTTGTATACACGTATTCTGTCAATGTCGTACAAATATATAGCAACAACGTAACGATATTACGTTGTGGCCACGTCAGCCAGCGACTACCCAGCAACGTGTCGGGAATTACGTTGTACTTACGTCATATAAACGTATTCTACCAACGTAATTTCAATACGTAACGATATAACGTTACGTCCACGTCCACTAGAGTCCATCCAGCAACGTTTCAGGAATTACGTTATGGATACGTTGCATAAACGTATTATACCAACGTAATGCCTGTACGTAACAAAAACGTAAGGTCTTTACGTTATATCCACGTCTGCGCATTACCATCCTACCACGAGTCGGAAATTACGTTGTTCTTACGTCGTATAAACGTATTCTACCAACGTAGTGCCACTGCGTAAAAACTACGTTACAATCTTACGTTGTATCCACGTCCGCCGGAGACCATCCAGCAATGTTTTAAGAATTACGTTTTATATACTTTTTTATAAATGTATTCTACCAACGTAATGCCTGTAACGTAAAAACAACGTTGTGTCCACGTCAGTCCGTGATCATCCACCAACCTGTCCGGGATTACGTTGTACTTATATTATAGAAACGTATTCTGTCAACGTAGTGCCAATACGTAATAGCAACGTAAAGATATTCCGTTATGTACACGTCCGCCGGAGATAATATAGGAAGATTTCAAGGTAAATGTTTTGTATACGTTTTATAAACGTATTCTATCAACGTAGTGCCTGCATGTAGCAACTACGTAACAACATAACGTTATGTCCACGTCCGCGGGTGACCATCATACAATATAATAATAACGTAACAATAATGTTTTGTCGATGTCCGCCTGAGACCATCCAGCAACGTTTCCGGAATTACGTACGTTTTGTATCATTAAATTATCACGTAATTAAACTACGACGTGGCAAGAAAATGATATTTTTGTGAAAGTAGCATTGACGTAATACTTATATATATTATAGAGATGTGATCAATCACGATCGACACATGTGCACACTGTAATACATAGCGCTACCAATTATTAAGTTTATACGACAGGGAAGGCATCCTCGCGCGTCAGGGGGCATTGCTGATTACATTGTCTCAGTATCCCTGGCAACCTTGCGAAACTCGGAATTGGCTAGCTTAGCCAATAATATCGCGTGCCATGAAACATGTCCGAAATTACTGCCGCCCCGGAGGCCCGAGACCGTCAAATGTATGTTGTTTTTATTTTTTTATTTTTACGTGGCGCCGCTGCTGTCAATTTATCTTCTCCAGCTTCTCTCCGCTGTCTCCGCTGAAATAATGACATCAAAAGATGGGGGGGGTGCTTTTCTCGTCACCACGCCGCCTATTGGGGGTGCAGAAAACAATGTGACCACCCTCCAATTGCACACACTTTTCACAGTCGACAAAAATACACATTAATATTAATCGTCACATAAAATTTACATTTCCACCCGCCATTGACGCTCGCCACAAAAACAAACATTCACGCTCACATTTCTCTCCAAGAAACATTCCAGGGGGCAGTTTCCCCCCTTGCCCCCCTATTCCCGCGTCTGTGACTAAGACGCGATATTTTTGTAACGTAGATATGTATGGGGTGTTGTTGATTCATGCCAATAACACACTATAGTTATAAAAATTAGGCAAACATGTTGTTATAACAATATACTTCCGAACGGGAAATTGAACGTAAGCGTGGTCCAAAACATTGAAAAAACAATAAAATGTCGAGCTGACCAATGCTGATAGAAAAAAGAAATTTGTACCGATCAAATACGCACGGCAGCACCACTGTTTGTTGATCTGAGTTTGACGTTCAAGTTAACTCAAGTGGGCTTCAAGAGACGCCGGTCCTGAATTACGAATGATAAACGACTTGTTTAAATAGTTTGGCAGACGGCAGGCCGGCCCTGTCCTCTTTGTGTGTCATTCATCCCGGTGTCGGGTTTCTGTCGGGCAATGTTGGCACACCCTCTGGGTCAAGCCGTTGTTTCCCCTTAATATGTATATAACATATATATATATATATATATATACATACATATACATATATATATATATATATATATATATATATATATATATATATATATATATATATATATATATATATATATATATATATATAAATGTACAAGTTTTCCCAGATTTCCGTGATTGAACACGTGAATTCACGTGCATACACATACCGGTGGAGCAGTACCAGTTCTGAACCAGAATGACACGTTGTAAGATCCTGTCACAAATAGCTTGTATAACAATAACTATTTTGATTGGTAATTGCTAGTTTGATGGAGGGAATTGGTTAATTTATAATTGTTAGAATTGTTCGTTTCTGATTGTTAAAATGATGCCCAGTGTAGAGGTCATTAAGCGGTCGTTAGTAATTATTGCATAATGTGAAATGTGTGTTGTTTGTTAGGTGTAGGGGAAACTAAAATACCATAAGTAAACAGCTCGATGTTGCTAGGGATGGAGACAGAGGATGGACGCAGCTATTGTTACGGATCAGTGATATCTCAAGTTACTTGTATTTCCTGGCTGGATAGTGTTAATCATCAACAAATCATCAGTAAACTGCCAATGCGCTGAACACTACTGTGTTTGGGTACAGTTAATGTTTCTGTGTCTATCATTATAACTTCTATAATTATTATCAAACAGTTTGTTCTGTGTTTGTATGCGCACCCACATCTCCGTCAGTTTTGCATGTATCGGGCTGACATTTTGCATGTGTGCCAGAACTACCTAGCCCATTGAGATGGATCGTAAATGTTGACATTTTCGAAATTCGTTCGGGGGGTGGTGGATAACTTGGGTGGCTCAATGTTTCAAAAGGTAGTACGTGGTGTTCCAGCCGCGGAATTTTATGTTTTTCTATATCTTCGTAAAGATAATTATGCCATCAAATATGTCGCTGGATGTATGCAGAAATTTTGAATAGTGTTTAAGTTATTGACGTTTGAAATCATCAGCGCTTAACATGCAGGTCTACCTGTTGCTGGTTACGTAAGCATTTCGCTGCGTCAGCCCCGTGAGCGCGTGGTAATCTAGCAAACAACACACTGCAACAATTCAGTGGATTTAATGTTTTTCTATATTATGGTACAGGCAATTATTCCATGTACAAATGTGTCACTGGGTGTATGCAAACATTGTATTAGTTTTGATGTAATTAAGGTTACAATATACCAGACGCGTAACCCAGGTGCCTGTTGCTGGTTATGCCAGTTACACAGGTGAGCGCATGCGATTTCTGGCAAAAGGTTGTCCTAACAGGTAGACAAGTGACCAGTTAGAATTTATTAATGCGGGTAGGCTGGAAACATTTGGCATGGGTTTGGGGTGTCTGAAACTTAAATGTTGGGCATTTGAGGTTTGGTCTATTTTCAGTGCTCATAATTATGTCAACAGTACTTTTTTAGATTTCAGTGCAAATGATTTGAAGATGTCTATGACTGCTTATTTCCCCGGACAATGCCCGTAACTCAGCTAGAGTTTAATAAATTAGTAATTTACGTGCTGAGGTGCGACAGAACGCAGATCGGACAGTAACTCTTTCACGCCGATGTGCAAGAGATTCTTTGTTAAGTCGACCCATAAGGTGTGAATATGCGGTGGTGGACTGTTATATGGTTTTTGAATATATAGAGGGAGAACGATATGACCGGGGAAGAACCAACAAGGATGCGTTGGGACTTGCCGTTCCGTTTTAATGTAGTCATTAAAAGCCTGCGCTGTATGTCTTTCTTTGAATCTTCGTTTGGTTTTAATACAATTGTAAATCAATCTGTAGTCGTATTCAGGAATAATCCTGAACAAAGTATATATATATATATATATATATATATATAGGGCGTAAATCTGAGTACGACGGGATGGTTCCTACAACGTGTCAAACTGGTTCAAAACTCGTGAAACAGACAGAACGCGGGTATTCTCGTGAAAACACATGAATATGCACGTACTGGTGGTGCCGTACCTATATAACCAGTAGACTTGACAACTTGGTAAGACATATATATAGCATTCGCCAGATCCGAGTTGTGCAGCCATGCAGTCTGGTAATGTTGATAACACGTCGAGAATTCATGGTGCAAGAAAACATGCTTGATTGAGGATTGACTTCACATTACCGCCATATGTTACGAGTCTACTCTAGCTTTTCGTCGGATGTTACTGACGTGAAGAGGTACATCGTCTCCTCAAGCACCATCACAATTGACTCAAGATCACGGTTGTCTCTCTTGGTGCGGTATTAATGGTTTCAATTCATGCGAAACACCTTCCCTCGATATAATACCTGTCATGTTTAGGAGCCCACTCATTTTAGCAAGTTAAGGAAGTGAACGAAGCAAGGTTCCACATGTTCAGCAAACTCCTTGCACAGCGTGATTCCGACCTTCTGGTTGAGAAGATCACATTTTCTGACTCATGCTGCATTCATCGACCACTTCAAGGCTGGTTTGCTTTTGTATGGTATGAAGGTAGATAGACACCTGCAGACATCAGGATTGAGAGTGTTGATGATCTTGTACAGTGTTGCTGATGTTGTAAGCGACAGCGAAGATGATGGCGACGAGGAACGGGTTTACATCGAGTTGTTCAATGAAGTGGACGACTATACCTTAATTTGAGTTGTGACTTGTTTCAAAACGAACAATACGAACGTGGCTCACCACATTGAATCCGTGTATGCGCTTGACATTATTGTTTGTATCGTTTTGATAAGGTGCAACTTCTGACTTTAATAATTACCTAAGAATTATAAATATTTAGAAAGCATTTTCAAGTACCTTTCCAGCGATCCCTCATTTGCTACATTTTGGCTGGTGTGTGATGATGAAGTGGACTAATCAATCAATCAATCAATTTTATTTCAGACAAAAAAGCGTACATGTAATATGCATTATGGCCATAGTAAAAAAGAAGCAAGAATTAAAAAAAAATTATAGTGTCTATATTGCACTAATCCACTTTCTGCATTTCCTTATCTAGTATTGCAACAGTCCGTGCCAGAACTAACACACATTAGGCTAGTACTACAGCTCATAGATAAGCTGTGCACAAATCTAATTCCATTATTATAGGAAACAATAAAGTGCTACATAGAGGCTTTTCTATAATTAGCCCATAAGGAATGTAAATACACATTATTACAGTAGGATGTTAACAGTTTGTTCTTCATCTTCACTGAACAAAAGTGAAATCTCCTGGGTAGAATATTACTTCTGCTGTACAGATTTCTTTCTTTGGATTTCATATCCATTTCATCCGACAGATCATTACAAATTGTATGTCCAAGATATTTATATTTTGTTGTAATATCTACCCTCTCGCACCCCCTTTTTTGACTAATCACGCCAGTTGTCATAACTCATTAAAAACTACGTGATGGCATCCATTCCCAGATGAAAAACAACAACAGGATTTCATTTTATTATGAACGTCTTGATAAACATTGTCTCGGAAATTCCCTTGGTGGGAGGTTTTTAACTATCTGAACTATACAGACTAAAATATAAAGTAATGTATAACGTAGTACATGTGTGACATCGCAAGGACATCGTTAACTATAACCAAGGAGCCTCTATTTGGACAGGAGGCGTCACTGTACGAGAAAATGGCAGTCTACATTGAAAGTTTTTGTCCGCCATTCGGGAGGCAAGCGCATGCGCCTGCGGGACCGGCAGCGCGCGATGTTAGCGTATTTGTTCAGTCACCTCATTTATCAGAATAATCACCAAGCTGTGGTGCGTCATATAAAATGAAAGATATTAAAGTAATCCTTGAAATTATTTACCTATCACAATTCAAAATAATGAAATTTGCAAACAAATCACGTACAAACGTTGCAATTATTTATTGAGCCAACTGAACTTCGTTGTGTTTCATCAGAATAATCATAAGGCTGTACCACTTCTTATATAATTAAACTATTGAGGTTATCGTTGAAAGTGTTGAGCAATGATAATGCAAAGACCTCCATTTTCTGCACCCGTATGATCTGGCTTGGCGCAACTCCAGAATGGCGGACGAACTGCTTACGTACTTTCCTCGAACGATGTAGATAGCGCGTCTTGTATTAATATACGGTCTTTGACCATAGCTTCATACATTATATTCATTATGACGTCGTTGAAAACAGTACTCAAATATCTTTCCAATTATAGTGTTCTCTTCCACAGACAAACACCGAATTGAATCACGCAACCACGCTATTTATTATGTCGCATCAAAGTGCCGCCAGATGGATTCCAGTAATTACCGTAAGTGCTTGTATGTACGACACTACATCCCTTTTCCTTTTCACTCACTACAAAACTACAAAGCACGGAACAATGTGCACATCAACAACAGGTAAGAATACAAAGCGCAGCAGTCCGTCTACACTATGGTATTGAAATTAACATGATTACACATTAAGATCTAGAGAGCAGCGATCCGCCTACACTCTCTGAGATCATACAGCATTACAATTAGTTGACCACGAAATCGTCCTGCCAGGCAGGAGCCTTGCGGTCACGAGTCGATTTGCGCGGTGACGGCTGTGCCGACGCTCGACTGTGCCCTTGATCGTCGCACTGCGGATCAAGCTCCACAGCAATCGGTTCAGCTGCGTCCGTCACAACGTGCTGATCACCGGTGTCCTGCAGATAATTCTTCAGATGCGATGCATTCCGCTTGTAGACAGCGCCATCACGTTCGATTACGACTTCGCTGCCGTTTCTTCCAATCACGTCATACGGCTCGCTTTCAAAGTTTGTTGTCAGCTTGTTTTGTCGCGTCTGTTTCAACAAGACTTTTCCTCCGATCTCTATGTCCCTTGGCGATGCTCTGCGTTGCCGATCAGCATAGCGTTTCCCCTTCATCTTAAGCACGCTGTCGTGTCTTCGCACGTGTTTGTCAACCAGAGTTCGTTCAGGATCACTAATTTCAGGTAGTTTGGTGCGCAATGCTCGGCCGAACATGAGCTCTGCGGGTGCCACCCCCGTAGTCGTGTGTGGAGTTACCCGGTACGCCAGAAGGAATTTGTTCAGTTCCCGTCTCCAATTTCCTCCTGTGGCATGCGCAGTTCTGATAGCCTTCAGGATCGTTCGATTTTGTCGTTCCACCTCACCATTGGCTTGGGGCCATAGTGGAGTCGAGTGAAGCTGTTCGATTCCATTCTCCTGCAGATAGCATCTGTATGCATCCGACACAAACTGCGGCCCGTTGTCACTTTTTATTTTTAGCGGAACTCCATGTCATCGAGCCGGTCAATGATCACACTTGTTGTTGTCGATTTCATTATTGCAATTTCGAAAAATCTACTGTAGTAATCAACGACTACTAGCACACTTTCTCCTGTTGGGAACGGACCCATGAGATCTACAGCCAAATATTCCCAAGGCCTGTTCGGTAGCGGTGTTGTTATCAACGGTTCTGGACGCGCAGCCGCACCGACAAGTTGGCACTCATGGCATGTTTTGCATATTGCTTCGGCGCTTTTGTCCATTCCCGGCCACCATACTTTTGATCTGAGCCTCTGTTTGGTTTTCACTATCCCTTGATGTCCTTCGTGGGCTAGCATCAACGTCTGCTTCCTCAAGCTGCTGGGCATCACCAACCTCGTACCACGCAGTACGATATTTCCCACGCACGACAGCTCACTTTGTACAGTAATATACTGCTTGTCAATCGGCTGGTTGTTCCAATTTCCAGTCTGAATGCACTTTCGCAGAGTAGCCAGTTCCTTGTCTGTCATTGATGCAGTTTCTACATCTCTTGGAAGGAGCGCATTCGGTACAGCATGTCTTGCAACGAAACACACGTACTCTTCTGCAAGGTTTCTTCTCGCCTCTTCGATTTCGACACACGACAATCTCGATAGCGAATCGGCTGCATTTGTCGCGCCTGGTCGATATTTCACAGTAAAGTTGTATGGCTGCAGACGCAATACCCATCTCTCTATCCTCGCACTCGGCGGCTTTGATTTCCGCGAGTAGATTACTTCCAACGGACGATAATCAGTTTCCAGTTCAAACTCCACGCCGTACAGGTACATGTGGTACTTCTCACACGCCCATACGATTCCAAGCGCCTCTTTCTCGGTCTGTGAGTATCTCCTTTCGACATCAGTTAACGATCGACTGGCATAACACACTACTCTGAATGTGTCGTCGTGACATTTCTGGGCCAATATTGCCCCAAGACCGACTGGACTCGCGTCGACAATAAGTTTGGTTGTCGCGTTCTGGTCAAAGTGGGCCAAGACTTCAGCATCTGACATCAGTGCTTTCAGTTTGTTGAACGCTTGTTGTTGCTCTTCATTCCATATGAATTCTGCACTCTTACGTGTCAACTTCCGCATCGGTTCTGCCACTGTGACCAGTTGTGGAATGAAGCGACTACAAAAGTTCACGAGTCCTAGGAAGCTGCTAACTTCTGCGGCTGTTTGCGGAGTCTTTGTGTTCTTCACCGCTTTGACGCGCTCCGCCGTTGGCGCGATACCTCTGTTTGATAACAGGTGCCCCATGAATGTGATCTCGCTGACTCCAATCTGACACTTTGTTTTGTTGAGAGTCAGTCCATTCTCTTTCAGGGCTTCCATGACGTTCAGAAGACGTTTGTTATGCTCATCGATAGTTGTCCCATATACGAGTATGTCATCGGATATGTTGTGCACCCCCTCACAGTTCTTCAACACTTGCTGAATCGCATGTTGGTACATCTCGGGTGCTGAACTAATGCCGAACATCAGTCTTTTGTAGCGGTAGATGCCCTTGTGTGTCACGAAGGTCGTTATTTCACGCGATTTGGGGTCGAGTTCGATTTGATGATAACCCCGTCGCAAGTCGAGTTTGCTGTACATGACTGCGTTATTGACATCGTGCAAGACTTCATCTACCGTCGGAATTGGATGTCGTTCTCTGATGACCGCTTCGTTTGCCATGCGCATGTCAACGCAAAGCCTGATTTCGCCACATGATTTAGGCACAACAACCACCGGGCTGACCCATTTCGTCGGGCCGGTGACCTTCTCAATGATGTCCATTTCCTCGAGTTGATCTAATTTCGACTCAACTTTAGCTCTCATTGAGTAAGGAATTCGTCTCAATGGCTGTGCGACTGGGCGAATGTTGTCATCTATATGCAGACTCAGTTGATAGTCCTTCAACTTTCCAAATCTGTCATAGCATTCCGGATACATCTGAATGACGTCATCCGCGACTAGCGGTCCCTGTCTACAGACTGCGTTACAGTGATCGAAGTTCAAGATTCCCCTCTCTATTGATGTTTTACACCCCAGGAGTGGTCTACCACTTCCACTGACAACGACGTATTCTTCGACTCCATTCGTATTGTTCGTTTTTGTTTCAGCTGTGAACGTCCCTATAACATTCAGAGGAGTGTTTCCATACGCAAATACCTCTTTGCCGGATTTGTTACAGGTGCATTTTATTTTGCATTCTTTCAGTGTCTCCCACAGTTCTTGCGAAATAATGTTCACACTGGATCCCGAGTCAATGAGCATGTTGATTGATATACCCCCAACATCGACATCGATTGTAGCTTTGCGATTGTCTGTGGACGTGTGGACTGAGAACGTAAACTCATCAGACTCATTTGTTTCTACACAGCGCACGTTCTGGTTTGGTTTACTGTGTTGTGTTGATTTGGTTTTACACATCACAGCAAAGTGTCCCTGCATCCCGCATTTATTACAAGTTTTTCCACGAGTAACATCACAGTTCTTCGCAAAGTGATCAAGTCGACCACACCGATAACATTGCCTTTGTTTATCATCTTTGTTGGGTAGACTGCAGTTTTGCGTTCCTTCTACCGTAATGTGCATGTTGTTTCGACTTTATTGAGCACACATCATGGTTTACAGTAGTAGCAGTGCTGGGCTGTATCTGTTCTGCCTGCGAATCGGCTGCCTCCATCGCTCTAGCAATAGACAGCACATCTGACAGCTGAAGATCGTCTTCACGCAACAGGCGTTTCCTCAACTGATGTGATCGACACTTTTCAACAACCTGATCGCGGATGTTATCTTCCTTAGTGTCCCTAAATTCACACGTGTCTGCTAATTTACGTAGCCTGGTCACAAACTGGGTCACGGTTTCACCCACATTCTGATTAGCTTGCCTAAACAGATGTCTCTCAAAGGGAATGTTCTTTTTTGGCATGAAGTACGCATCAAACTTTTCTAGTGCCCCTTCGAAATCGTCACCCGTATCTGTGAATGTGCTAAATATTTCTTGACACTCAGGGCCAATCAAATGCAGAAACAGTGCACGCTTTTGGGCAATGTCAGTTACGCCGCAGGCGATAATATAGTACTCAAGTTGTTTTTTCCAGATTTGCCAACGTTGGCCAACATTTGTAGGTTCGCTGTTTACGCCGAACGATGCTATCGCCGGTAAACAATTGATCAGTGAAGCCATCCCGTCCTCGTCGCCAAATATAGTGTTCTCTTCCACAGACAAACACCGAATTGAATCACGCAACCACGCTATTTATTATGTCGCATCAAAGTGCCGCCAGATGGATTCCAGTAATTACCGTAAGTGCTTGTATGTACGACACTACACCAATGATAGCACATTTGGTATAATTTAGAAGATTTGTGTTGGTGAAATGGACTACTAGTTTCCCCATCGCATCTTTTATTATTATCACACAAGGGTATTCGTCAACGCCTATATTATATAATATAACACTTCAGTACAATACTTGCATGGGCAGATAGGCAGCCTATATACTGGCTAACGTCGTGATAAGTTGATAACGCGGCTTTGACTTTGAAAACCCGAAGGGAAAGAATTCCGCTACTGCCTTGGGTCGTGGGAGCTTTATCAGATGGCTGTCGCGGTCACCTAGCTAGGGCCTGTGTGCGATTAATCATGTAATCGTGTACATTTGCAGGAAGTTGGCTGGAAGGGCAACAAAGCCAACATCGCGCCAACTGAGGGTAATTAATAATGTGCTTGTCACTGGTAGATGCTTGGTGAAACATAATCTTCATAAAATCATTCAAAATTGGCGGCAAAGTTGGCGGCGCCGGTTTCAACATCCCTTCCAGACTGCCTGCAGAGAAGCTGAGGGAAGAGAACCTTGCCTGGTGGCCCTGGTTTGAGATAATGATTTTGTACTAATATATAAGGCCTACAACATTGTCAGATAACAAATGTACTTTATGACATGCATTTACATTTTATATTATAATAAAAATATTTTTGGTCAAGTTGATTTCAGATAAACATTGAATCGTCAATCTTATCTAAATTTATAGGGTGACCATAACGCACAAAAGCTATGTATTATGTTTCTGGTCTTCCTTGTAAAAATTAAGTTATCATGTGGATGTATTATGTTTTTTCGTACTGGCCAATATACTATATATAGGCCCTACAGACAGTACATGCCTAGTCTAGTGTGCTCAGTCAATATATACATTTGCGGATTCATGTTGATGCCATTGCCAAGCTATAAGTTCAATGGCAATGGTGATGTCGCATTGAACACGATTATTATCAATACTATACGTCCATGCGCAGCATTCTGAATTATCGTCACTGCTATATTAATGCAGCATTCTGTCTATAATTATAAAACAGTCTTTCTCTGTCTGTATGTCTGATCGTTATAATGAGATTGTGAGGAAGATGTTGATGCACCGAGGTCTAAGCCTTAGACAGATGAATATGTTTTACACCATAATTAAAAACTAAGTATATAATTAATACAATATTTATGGTACACAATGATTTTTCTTGTATGCTTTTAATAATGGTCTATTATATTTGTTAACAGAAGCATACCGACAAGTACACCAACATGCAAAAGATGATGACAATCGAGCGACAAATGGCCGAATCATTTAAACATGCCCCAAGCAAGAAGGGGGGTTACCTGTACAAGGTAAGGATGTATGTTTTTTTCCAGCCGCAAAATGCCCGTCGTATTAAGACTACGTACGACAAAAATCATTACTTTGTTTGACACTTTCAATTTGTCCTATGCTCCTACCATAGTTGTAGATTAAAGCAAATACATTTAAGGTAAACCATTTTGATTGCGTCATAGATACATTGTGTGCCCATAAGATGCCGTTTTAAAAATTGCCCAGATAACTTGGCCATGGAGGGAGCGCGTATTATGTTCTGCGACAAATTGGGTTCCTTACATAATTTGTTGGTATCAAGTTCCTATGTCAACCAATATATCAAAGTACTTATGAAAAACATATAACTACAATGTGAAGCAGCTATTTTTCAATCCAGTTTAACGTAATGATAATATGTTGTGTACTTGCAGGCTCGTGAGTCATCCAACAGAAGCGGCATTTCCATTCGCCCTGAATCGGACATGGATTAAAGTGGAGTAAAACTCATGTTTTAAAATAGATCAAACACAAACATTAAAAAAAAATGTCCCACTATTTTCTATATGTGCAATAAAATGGTGTTAACAATACGATTTTTAGCAAATGGTAGTTTGATCATCAAATGAATAAATGGAAGAAACGTCTTACATGTTAAATATTTGTCTTAAAACCATTTTAATCTGGTCTAACAAATACATTTGTCTGAATGTTCTTTAAAAGTATAATTTTGCTGACGATCAAATAACCCTTTCTGCGTTATTGTATTAATTCCACGATTATGTGCAAGAATTTGTTTGCTACTGTTGTCGTTGAAATAAAGGTTACTAATATGTTCTGCAGCTTGCTTGTTTGCAGAAGAACATTTAAGAGGTGTCATAAATGTAGAATAAAGGTTGTGGGAAGATGCCAGAAACGTAGTGCAAAGCTTGTGGGAAGGTAGTGGGAAGGTATTAGAAAGGTAGAATACAAGTTGTGAAAAGGTGCCAGAAACGTATCAGAAAGGTTCTGCGAAGGTGTCGTTAACGTACAATAACGGTTGTGGAAACGTGACAGAAACGTATCAGAAAGGTTGTGGGAAGGACGTAGAAAGGTAGTGCGAAGGTGTCTGAAAGGTTGTAAAATGGTAATTTAACTACGTACTTTACTACATTGTAGAAACGTATATAGTAGTTCATATGTTTACGTTGTAGTTACGTAAATAAAAAACGTGATCACAACCAAACCAGTATACATTGTCATTGCGTAATACATCTACGTAGTAGAAAGGTTGTGGGAAGGTGTTCGGAAAGTAACGGAAACGTCATGGGAAGGTAGTGGGATGTACGTTGTGAGAAGGTTGTAAGATGGTAATTTCACTACGTACTTCATAACGTCATAAAAACGTGTATGGTAGTTCACGTTTTTACGTAATAACTACGTAAGAAAAATACGTAATCATAACCAAGTCACTATACGTTGTCACTACGTATTATAATTTACGTAGTAGAAAGGTTGTGGGGAGGTAGTAAGAGGTACGTTGTGAGAAGGTAGCGAGGTGGTAATTTCACTACGTACTTCACTACGTCGTTAAAACCTATTTGGTAGTTCACGTTTTTACGTAATAACTACGTAAAAAAAATACGTAGTCATGACCAAACCACTACGTTTTAATTACGTAGTTACTACGTAAAATTGTTAGCTGGGAAGGTGCCGTGGACCAAACTTACCATAGGATAACAACTCTGATTTTAAACCCGGGCAGACCCAGCTCGTTAAACTCGTCAGGTGGTCGGTCATAGAGAAGGACAAGTCTGATTACAAACCCGGGCAGACCCAGTTCGTTAACCTTGGCAGGTAATTGGCCTAGGAGAAGGACAACTCCGATCTCAAACCACCTGGTGTCTCACAGGTTGATGGTACATTGGTGCTAGAGGCTAGACCCACCGCTTATGTTTAGAAGCACTTAACCAAGCTATAGCTGAAATTAGAAATTCAAAGAGAAGCTATAAACAACAATTAGCTAGTAATATAAAACATGCCAGCAAGAGTTTGTATGCGTATGTTCGAAGAAAACAAAAAGTTCAGGATAAGGTCAGTCCTCTAGAAGATAGTGCTGGAAATATAATATCAGAGGGATTTTTAATGGCAGGAGATCTGAATGAGTATTTTAGTTCAGTGTTTACCAGGGAAGATATTAGTTCACTGCCAGTACCAGAGGCTAAATTCAAGGGGCAGATTCAGACTATTTAGGACATTTAAGTGTAACCCCGGAAATGGTAGTTAAGAAAATAAGGGCTATGAAGGATAATAAATCACCTGGAGTGGATAGGATTCCGCCCAAACTATTATTGGAAATTGTAGAACAAATTAGCGTACCGCTTGCAACAGTTTTCAATTTGTCATCAGAAGAGGGAGTGGTTCCTTTAGAATGGAAAGAGGCAAACATTATACCGTTATTTAAAAATGGTTCGAGAAACAAGTCAGAGAACTATAGACCAGTGAGTTTAACATCAGATAATGGTATTTATCGAATTGGAGAAAGCATACGATCGGGTACCAAGGGAGGAGATATGGAGATGTGAGAGAGAAAGGAATGTACCGGAAAAGTACATCAGACTGATATAGGATATGTACCGGGGGTGTGAGACAAAGGTGCGCAGTGTGACTGGTGAAAGCAGCAACTTTGGCGTAGAGGTTGGGTTGCACCATGGATCTGCATTGAGTCCATACCTGTTTCTCATATCGATGGACGTCTTGACAAAGAAGGTGCGAAAAGATGCACCAGAATCAGTTATGTTCGCAGATGATCGACACTGTGCTGTGTGGAAGAAAGGAGGTAAACATGACAGAGTACTTGGAGACTTGGAAGAAGGCACTGGAAGAGAGGGGAATGAGAGTCAGTCGACCGAAAACCCAATTCATGGACTTCAAGTTCGAACGGAATGAGGAGAGAGACAGACCAACTGTAAAGATACTGGGAGACGAGCTAGAGAAAGCGACACACTTCAAATATCTAGGGTCAGATGTGGAAGAGACAGGAGGCATGGAAACGCGGAGATCAAACAGAGAGTGGGTGCAGCTTGGAGAAATTGGAAGAAATGCTGTGGAGTGTTGTGCGACAGGAGGATGCCAGTGAAGTTGAAGGGGAAGACTTATAAAACAGTAGTCAGGCCTGCTATGCTGTAGGGGGCAGAGACCCGGACAACAAAGAAAGGACAAGAAGCAAGGATAGAGATTGATGAATGAGATGGGGATGCTGAGGTGGATGGGAAGAGGAGCACATAGTGAGAAGAGTGCTAAATGCAGAGATACCAGGAAGAAGAAGGAGAGGACGACCGAAGACCACATGAAAAGATACATGCAGAAGAGACATGGAAATCGTGGGTCTGAGTGCAGATGTGCATGGTAACGGACAGGGCGACACGGAAAAAGAAAATTACCAGCCATACAGACGAAACCAGATGACGGGAAAAGTCAGAGAAGAAGAAGAAATTACATATATACATGTATATATATATATATATATATATTCTCCCAGACACCGAGGAACTGGCAATTTATTAAAAAACACAAACGTGGCTATAGAATTTGTAATAGTCACTGCAATTTGTATACAATTCTATAGATTATATAATATTCTATATAAGTCTAATAAGTTATATATAGAAAATTATTATATAATGGTCATGGCCACATCATGTTTGATAAAATTCGACATAATTATATTGGACAAAGCATTAATTAGAATTATATAGTATAACATAAGTTTAAAATTATGTAATAGTGACAGTAAAATAATAACAATAATTATAAAAGTAATGACTCTCTGACTGTCTGCCTTTTCCGTCTTGTCCGCCTTTCCGTATGTCCGCTATTGCGACGGTGTCGCTTTTTGCACAGTTCATTAAGTAATCACCAGGGTTAGGAAGTTGTTAAACTGGCCAGTAGACGGCGGCAAAACACGGCATATCGGTCACAGTTGAGCGAATTTTTTGGTAGCATAAGAAGTTTAGCGCTGTTATGCTCTGAAATAGTTTGTGCTAGATCAAACACATGTGTTTATTGGTAGAAGTGTTATTGCTTTGGTAAAATGTCAAGTTGGCGCCGAAAATAAAGCTGGACTAGCACAGTAACAGCCTACTGCCAAAGCGTTAAACTAAACTTCTAAGACTAAAGTCAAGAGCCGGCTTCGCTTTCGTTTCGTCGTTCGCCTTCGCTTCGGACTTCGCCTCAGTAGATCGATTAGGGTATGTTATTACATTACATTTTATATTGTCGCACGTACAGTATTACAGGTACAAAACGCAAAGATAAATTATGACGCGTCGATCAATCCAAAACAACAATTTAATTTGTTGAAAGGAAGCCGGAAGTGGAAGTCTTGCGACTAGTTACCGGTAACCGCCCCTGCTGCCCTGGTCAACACTCCCATGCAGCCACACGGTCAAAGTTAGGTGCACACTTTGTTTAGTCAGGGTCACCGTCAACTTAAGAAATTATGCACACACCAAAGATCTTGTAGGGGTTAGAAAGCAATACAACACATTTCCCAATTGAAATCACTTTCTCACACAATCCTGAATTGGCACTGTTAGTTTTTCTCATTGCCATTGGGCCCATTGTCAGTGAAACCCCCCAAACACATGTCTTAATTAAACTCTACTATAGGGTTAATATAACCATATAGGCATCCAGGTGATAATATAATAATCCAGTCCTGAGATAATATTTTAGGGAACTATGTCACACTGGACATGGTTAATAATTTAGGGGAGTTATGTGAATAATTAGAGGAGTGGTTTATTCTCAGTTTTCATACTCTAGAGTTAGTGAAGTCACATCAAGGTTTCACATTGATCCTGTATGGCATCATTGCTAATCCTCATCTTTTTCTTCCCCTGACATAGACCCTAGGTAAAAGGAGCGAACAGTTTTTGCAAAACTCGCATGCACACATCACGCACATACCATGCATACACACACATCATGCACGCACACACATCTTGCATGCATACACACCACACATGCACGTACACCACATACACACCATGCACGCACGCACGCATACACAGACCATGCACGCGCACACACACAAACACACCACACACGCATGCACCCCCGACATTATTATTGATTGTATCATTCTGTCATTGATAGGATCATAGACTGGCTACAGAATGCAAACACGTCAACAACAGCAGCGTTTAGTGGGACGTGACCAACACAATTATGACAGTATGTTTTCTAACATTTTCAAAAATTACTATCACGACTATTAAGTACCAAGGCATCCCACCAGGTGATGGGCATTTTTGCTTTTTATATTAATTAATAAAAGATTATTAACAGACTACCTCCCTTTAAAATGTGCTGCTTAAATTAATCACATTTCTCTGAACAGAGGTGAAACTAATATTAAAGTGATTCTTTGTAAGCTAGTATATATATTCGATATGTACTCTATCAAAACGTGATAATTCCTCATAAGTAATTTCTCTGCTACTGGCATGTTTATGCATAATTTGGGTGTTATCTGCACAAAAAAACTCAATAATTGTGTTTACGCGAATCAGTTTGATCTTGCTACCATGTAAATAATTAATTATGCAGCCCGAGTATAATGAATATTCACGCATGCGCAGTGAAGCACACAAAGACCGTTGACGTCAGACACAGTCAACATGTCAGATTCCAAGGTGAGTTGATTGAAGCAATGACATTTTAAATAAGCAATTTGTAGACATGTATATTGACAGCTATTTTATCAGTGTACGAAGTGTATGCATTGGTTGTTTATCCTGCTTCCCATGCTGTCAGCCGAGCAATGTTTTGAGTAAGTAGAATTATATCGTCCGCCGAACTGGGTCTGTGTTGAGCCTCTACTACTAGGCAAGAGTCTCACCATTCCAGTTTATAAAACCGCATTGCCCAGTATTCGACATGCACACTAAAATACCGGTATATGCAACCATAGCAAGAGGATGGCCGTGGATATTACTTCTGTTGGTATATGCAACCATAGCAAGAGGATGGCGCGAATGTTACTTCTGTTGGTATATGCAACCATAGCAAGAGGATGGCCATGGATGTTACTTTTGTTGTGGACTATTTCGGATTGGGTCTGTGTCTACGGGTCTTGCCTTTCCAGTCAGCCATTTTTAAATAGTCCCCGTTTCCCCACTATTTGAACCGAAACATGAAAATGTGATATATTCGTACGTTCAAGGATTGTTTCTAATGCTACAGCTATGATTGTTAGTAAACCTGGTTGGCATGTCATCATTCAATATAAAGATTTTAGGTTTGTTAAAAAGTATACAATACCTTGTTGCCATGGAATTTTGCGATGCACGAACTTTGGACACTAGCAGATCTGCACTCTAGTATACATAAGTTTTTAATCCATGAATATATTGAACAAATCTAATAATAGATCAGATCAAGTTGTACTGCTTCATGTGAATAGCACATTTGATAATAATAGAATTCGCTAAAAAACATACAGATTAAACATTTATTTTCGGCATACTACTTTACCGTTACTGTACACTTTTCACGAGAATGATCCATATATGTATATGTACAACATTAATTATTAGAGCAAGAATAAAGGAAAACATACAGTGCACTTTGGATATGGTTGAACCTCCAGGGACCCATGACAATACTGATAAGTGGAACTTCTGATAAATATAAATTTATCAGAAGGTCCCTAAATTGGGACCTACTCCCAGGACCGAGGAAAAATATTGACTTAACTTAGCAAAAATCAACGTATGTGAGTTTGAGTTATCTGGAGTGTACTGTATATGATCAATGCAAACAGGTAATTATATAGAAGCAAACTAAAAGTTGGCCAAAGTAGTGGATTGGGATTTTAGTCTTGACTGAATCAACATAAAAAGGCTCTTGTGTTTCTTTTCCATTTAACCAACTGTACACTTGTGATAAGTCCCATAATATAATATCTAAACTGAATTAATCTACACAGTTTTGAATTAATTAACTCATATTTAGGCTCGGTTTCCCAAATTCAGCTTTGTTTATTTGTAGGAACATTTTGACCATCAATAGTTTGAAAATAGCCGAGCTGATGGAAAGAGGAAATTGAAGAGCTCTACTCAACAGTGCCATTAATTGGACAATGGGTCACCTGACATAAGATGATGCCTGACTTTGTTCTGCCCCAGTCTGTTCTGTGCGACATCTACTGGGAAGTTGTTCATCACTTCCTGTTTCAAATGGATGTGTGTATCTGATAGCTTTGTGTATCAAAATGCATAACAGTGCTATTAATTGAACAATGTGTTAACCAATACAGTAGTGAAGAAGATGTCTGACTTTGTTCTGCCACAGTAGTTCCATGTGGCTTATGCTGGGAATATGTACTTCACTACATGTTTTAAATGGATTTGTGCAATTGACCGTTTTGTGCATCCAAATGCACAACATACTGTCATTATGTTGCAAAATAGGAGTACATAATAAAATGTATGCTTTATTAGGCTCTTCATGTTTGGATTATGTTCTACAGCATATTCTTCAAATTTGTTGAAACAAGTTTGTGTTAAGTGAACTATACTGGGAGTAGTGTCTAAAAAGGTGTCAACAAAGTTGCTTTTACAATAATTTTGAAAATTCATAAAATATAAATGTTCCACAACATTCTAAATGTTTTAGGGATCTTCTTGAGTTAAATACACCAGTGATGACTGAAAACAGTGTTTTAAGATAAGCGTTACTTTTAAGGTTTTGTAATTTGATAACTATATATTCTATAACTATTTCCATCATACAATGGCCATTTTATTTGTTGTCATCAAAACGGGAGTTCGACAGAAACAAATTCAATATATTTTACTCTAAATGATGGGCAGAACAAAATAAAGCATGTATCTAGCTGAGGGATGTCCCTTGTTGTTACACTGATGCAATATATTTTAATATTTTGTCAACAATGTTATTTTGCTCTTTATAGATCTATATGTTTCAAACTAAAATTAAACCCTATGTAGATAGGTAAGTAGATAAATACCTATGATATTTTAATATTGTACATTACTTCAAGTGATGTATAATGTATTTATACTGCTTATGGAAATAGCAGCTGGATTTATGGTGCAAACAAAACGGTTTCACTATTGAATGTTTCTCAGCTTCAATAAGTTTCTGTTATCTAAATGTTTCATTAAAACTAAACTTTAAAATGTATAGCCAGATGTACCTAGTGAAAAAGGAACATGATAGTACCATAGGTGAGATTTTGTATGTTTTTATATTCCAACAAAACCAATGCCAAACATTCAATATGTCATCACTGACAATGTCATATGATGGCTTTGTGCGTGGAAAGTTGGTGTTTTTTTTTTTTTTAAATCCGTCTGTCATGAGCTGTCACTATGTTCATTCTCCATTTATTCCATATATTGTTTCCTTCTTTTCTTTACTGAATCAGTGACATAAACAGCAGCTGGTCCATGTTTCCTTTTGATAATTTTATCGGTCATGACTCATTTGCATGGCGTTGGCTAATCCAAATACACACATGTTGATGACGTTTTTGTTGCATCTATTAACTCGAAGTAGCTAATTAAAGTCTGACAGACAATCCCGAATATATACGGATTGTGAAGGCAGAGCCAAAGTGGAAACTGCATATGCGGAGTTATTTTCTTGAATATTGTCAGGGTCATTGGTGATTAATAAAACACAATTCTAATTAAATAAAGGCATAAATTACATGAAATAATCGTATTAACAGGATTACTTAATAATTGCGTACATTACAAAGAAACTAGACTTCTCAAAGAATCGCTTTAATAAGCAGAGTCCACTTTATGATATGTAATGTACCAGATGTACTGTCACAGTCATCAGTACTGTATATTCTTGTTTTGTTGTATTGTATTTTAATGTTTACAACACAATTATGATATACTTTAACAGTCACAGATATGTTTAATTTAAATGTTTTAATCTGAATATCATCTGTATATTCATTTGATTATAGAGGGGAACATATTTATGATATCAATGATATTTCCATCATATATCACAAAGAAATTCACATGAGTGCAATCAACTTTGTTCCTGGCTTTTGGAATTAGTTGACAGCAGTTTACAAATAAAATATTAAATATTGTGATTCATAAAAATCAGTGCTTGTGCACATCATATGAACATATGTGCAATGATTATGTTGACTAAATTTCAGTACAACACTTCAATTCAGTCTCTTCTTCCCCCATCTTGTTTATACTTGCATTCTGTATTGGATTTAAAGCAAACCTGAAGAATATTTTATAGCAAATTTCTTTTGAGAATTCCATGTTGTAGTATATATAATATAAATGCTATATTTTCTTACAGGAAAGCAGCAGTTAGGAAGTAGCACACGGAAGTATCAGCCACATAACGACAAGTTTCCTAACACATTAGAAGGATTTGGATATGCCTTTAATGAGAGTAAGTTCATTTTTAGTAATACAGTATGTGTTTTTATTGTAAACTGATTTGAAAACAGAATGGTTATGAAATGTTACCCTTTTGGCAATACATTTTTTTTATTGATACTCGCTGGATGTTAATTAAACTGATATATATATATATATTATTATGCTAACTTTTGAATATTGTTAGTGGTCTGGGTTAATGTATCATAGCATAATGCAATTTACACTTTAAAGTAATTCTTTAAATTGCAATTTCGCTAATTGCATGCAGCTATAATCGGACACAGTGGTGGCAGAGTAGCACAAATAATCGATAATGCTGCAGGCCATGTGCAATTATTTGAGCTACTCTGACAGCTGCGAGGGTATAGAGTGGAATGGAGATTGCAAAAGTACCACTTTATATTTTATTCACACCCTAATTTTTTTTGACAAATTCAAAGTTTTTAACTATATCCTTTATTGTTGCAGTCAGTTATTCGGTTTTAAAACAGTTGAAATGTTTATCTGCTATTACATACAAGATGATGTAAATGGTAGTTTCTTTGTTATCATTGCACATGTAATTTTGAATGCAAATATGGTGTCGGGTGTTGGCTACAAACAAACGTGTGCGATTTTGAAATAAAAATTGCACCTCTATATTGCTAGTTTGTGTAGTACTGGTAATTACTGTAATGTTTGTAACCACATTTACAATTTTACACACAGAAGGTGAACTGAGGCATAGAGACACGGGTCAGCCATTTCAGTATTACGAATGTAATGATGATGCATACAATCAGAGGAGATACACAGCAGTTGGAAAGGTACAGTGGAAGTATTCTTCTTTTTCTCATACATATAGACAGACAGGTTTATTTTGACAATACAGACATGTACAAATTGAAATAATTGAAATAAATGTGAAGGTCAATGAGAGTACCATTAAGACATGACATGTCATTGACATAGGAGCCCCCTTTTACCATTAAGTTATGACATGTCATTAATGTGGGAGCCCCCTTAAAAAATGAATAATAATCATAATTCAATGTTATTAAATAACTACAAAATAATATATATATATATTAATTAAAATTATAATTATACATGATTCAACTTCATTAATATTATATTATTTATTGATTTAGTGCTTTAGAGGTCTTAATGTATGTAGTAATGTCTCACGATGGCCAAATTAGAGAGATTTATGGTGCAGAGAGATGCTGACATATTATTATTATACAGTAAAACCTGTCCATAACGATCATCGTTGGGACTGCACAAAATTACCATTATAGGCAGGTTGCCGTTATGGAGAGTTTCATGACTTGGATACTCACTAGGTGGAGCCACAGTATTATTAATGGTTACGTTGATGTTCGCTAGTTGGTACTCTTGTGAACAATACAAGCCTAGAGTTAACAATAAATAATACACTACACAACTTGCTATATTTCATTTATGTTCCTTTTTTCTTTTGGGCGGTGATGAAATCAATCACACCCTCCAAGTAAAGGCAAACAGAAAAAGCTTTGATGTCCAAAAGGAAACAGGAGGGTGTGAATGAGTGGAAGACATGCTTTGGCCCTAATTTGCTCTCTAGCTATGCCAAGCCACCTAGATAAATATTATAACAGCCTGCTACATGCTTATGGCTTCTCTGAGCTCACTTTGGACATCAAAGCTGATTCTACTCCTCTTTGCTGGAGTAAAGGAGCCACATAGCAGCAGCAACAAGCTGATTCTACTTCTCTTTGCTGGAGTAAAGGAGCCACATAGCAGCAGCAACAAGCTGATTCTACTCCTCTTTGCTGGAGTAAAGGAGCCACATAGCAGCAGCAACAAGCTGATTCTACTCCTCTTTGCTGGAGTAAAGGAGCCACATAGCAGCAGCAACAAGCTGATTCTACTCCTCTTTGCTGGAGTAAAGGAGCCACATAGCGGCTGCAACAAGCTGATTCTACTCCTCTTTGCTGGAGTAAAGGAGCCACATAGCAGCAGCAACAAGCTGATTCTACTCCTCTTTGCTGGAGTAAAGGAGCCACATAGCAGCAGCAACAAGCTGATTCTACTCCTCTTTGCTGGAGTAAAGGAGCCACATAGCAGCAGCAACAAGTTGATTCTACTCCTCTTTGCTGGAGTAAAGGAGCCACATAGCAGCAGCAACAAGCTGATTCTACTCCTCTTTGCTGGAGTAAAGGAGCCACATAGCAGCAGCAACAAGCTGATTCTACTCCTCTTTGCTGGAGTAAAGGAGCCACATAGCAGCAGCAACAAGCTGATTCTACTCCTCTTTGCTGGAGTAAAGGAGCCACATAGCAGCAGCAACAAGCTGATTCTACTCCTCTTTGCTGGAGTAAAGGAGCCACATAGCAGCAGCAACAAGCTGATGACACTACATGTGACTCGATTGCAATTTGATAGTCCTGCATACACGCAATGACACCAATGCGATGACATTTTATTCAGGGAAATTATGGATTCCCTTTGACCTGCCCACAGCAGGTTGACTATGAATGGATCAGTCCAAATTAACTTACCGTTATACGCAATAGACAGGTTACCGTTGTGGACAGGTAGTGGGCAGTGCTAACTAATAGGAATTAATTTCAAGTGATCGTTATATCCAGGTTATCGTTATGGACAGGTGGCCGCTAAGACAGGTTTTACTATATATAGGGTAGATATGTTGATTTTAAATGTTCCAATTTTAAATGTTCCATTTGTAAGCAAGTCGCTAATCGTCGTTGAATAAGTGGAAATTCGATTCGGGGCCATCGACAAAGCCATCGAAGAAACGTGAGCAACTTGAGCAGTTTAGAGCAACATACACCAAGCAAGTGCATTGTTGCTGTGGAAGACGACTCCTATGCCTTCTGTAAAGTTTGTATTACAGTTTTTTGATCGCCCATGGCAGTGGTAATGATGTGAGCCACCACGTCCAGTCCATGAAACATCACGTATTTACCAAGACGTTGAAGTGTAATATGTCCATCACAAACTTTGTTTGGCTCCATCCAAGTCAATTGATGCCAGAACAGTGAAGGAGATGCTCTATGAGCTGACTGTCGAACAGAATCTGCCTCTCGCCGCCGCCGATACCTTCACAAAGACAGTCAAACTGATGTATTTTGGAAATGTATATTTTTCACATTAAAAGTGTTACTGAAAGTTACTCAGGAATACTGAAAATAGCTTTGAGGATACTGAAAGCTGTGGGATTGGGTGCACAAGTCTGCCCATGCCTTCAAATGTGATAAATGATAAAATAAAAAAATGAAAAACAAATAGGCATAATGTCAATAAATGAAAACATGAGAACATTGGTTAAACATGCTTGCTGAACAAAGCATTACTGTTAGTAATCACCATATTAGCACCATTCATTGGTTTGTCAGCATAAAAAGATGACACCTCTTGCAACTCGAAAGCAAAGATTGCGAGTCAAGAAGATCATATGATTTCGAGAATATTTAATGGCTACTATGCTAATAAGGAGCCAACCAATCCGATTGGACACTAGAGTGTATCTGGACATTAACGTGATATTTCTCTTTCAAAGTGTACTTTGAAGGCATAAATATGGAGTTAATCGAAAGCGGCACCGATTTTCGGCCAGTGCATCCGGGATTTGTTTTTGCGGCAACAAACAGAATGACTTGCTTATGTCAGACGTAACAGAGATGATCAATTGACCATAAATGTTGCATGAATTTAAAATGTCATGTGATACGATTTCAAATTCATGCAACGTTTGGCATAAAGTATTCGTCTCACATAGGACAATACAGGAAGGTTCAGACAGTCAAATTTCATCGGAAACTATTGGCGACCTACATGGAGCCACTCAAAATGGCTTGGTGATCCAATTTTGGGTCACAAACCAGTGTTTAAAAACCGTATTAATGTACAGTATTGTAACCAATGGTGTTCAACATACGTACATGTATATTGGTAATGCCACATTCAGTTCTGGAAACCAGAAGTTTAAAACACACGTGCTGGCAGTGCTTTGTATTCGTGAAACAAATTGTTTCCCCAGAGGGTTTCAGAGGATGTGTGTTTAACATGGATACTGTATTTTGCAGCTTGTCACAGAATATATTTATTTTCTGCTTGAAAACGAGATTCGTCTGAAACGTGTTTTGATACCGGTACGTAAGAATCTATATTAGTGTCAAATACAGCAGAACATCACATTACGGTCACCTCAGTAATACAACCACCTCGCAATTAAGGTCACCCTGGGATAGTCCCAAATTTGTTCCACATATGGTAAACTATACGAAATTATTCCCGTTAATGCGGCCATCACCCAATCAGGTAATTTTTTCCCAGTACCAATGTCTATGTTTTCTTGATATGTGGGTTCATAAATGTATTTTATTAGTTTTTGATTATTTGTTAAATAAACTGGACATAGAAAGATGATATTGTAAGGTAGGCATTTTTGCCCAAATCACAACATTGAAGGGACATGACCAAGACAGCTATTTTTGGCCCACGGAATAGGCCTGTGTCACTTAATACCCCATTTGCCGGGTCACATATAATGATTTACAGTGACGTTGTTATCTAACATAAATAATTTCATTGTGGGAATTATCCATAACAACTTTGAAAACGTGAACTGATTTGCTTTGTTTCACGCTAACAGACTGATAAGAAACCCCAAAGTTTCTTCTTCATGTCTCAAGATGCCCTGAAAAACCCTGACAAACTTCTCATCCTCATCCACGGGTCAGGGAGTGTCAGAGCGGGGCAGTGGTCTCGCAGGTGGGTGAGTTTGACATGCTCGTTAAAGGTATACAGCTACTGTTAAAATAACTAGGGCCATACCTTTGGTAAAATTCACTGAAGGTTTTCAGGGAATAACGCAATATAATGTCATTTCTGAAATTTCACCCAAATAGGGACAAAACGTTTGTTTAACCACATGTTGTTTAATATCTAATTTATTCCAAAACACAACACATCCCCATTAATTGATGTGCACGAAAGAGCATTTGTTTTTAATATCACATTTTTTGCAAGAAATTTGCAAAAAACATCCCGGGATGTGCTACCAGTCTCTTTCATTTTAAATTGTACTTATATTCCAACTTCATGTACATGTTTTTAATTAAACTTTGAGAATAAAACACAAAATGTGAGTTTTTCTCAAAGCAAATAAAATGGATAAATTGCTTTTTGCCCAGAAATCAACCCTTCATATCTAGATTAGATAATGTTTAGCAATTACAGCATGTGATGACTGTTGGCGTTGTAAACATTGGACTGATTGGTAACCTACGTAAAGCTATTGAAATGATTGTTGGAGTTGTAAACATTGGGCTGATTGGTAACCTATGTAAAGCTATTGAAATGATTGTTGGAGTTGTAAACATTGGGCTGATTGGTAACCTACGTAACGCTATTGAAAAGATTGTTGGACTTGTAAACATTGGGCTGATTGGTAACCTACGTAAAGCTATTGAAATGATTGTTGGAGTTGTAAACATTGGGCTAATTGGTAACCTACGTAAAGCTATTGAAATGATTGTTGGAGTTGTAAACATTGGGCTGATTGGTAACCTACGTAAATCTATTGAAAAGATTGTTGGGTGTAAACGATCAAGCTTACCATCATGCAATTGCTATAAATTGTTTGGTGGAATGAAAACAAAATGATGGGTCAATGTCTGTTGACATTCCCTGAAAAGAAAGAGCAGAAGAAGGAACATCAACAGATATAGCTGAATCTGTTTCTTTAGAACACAGGCGACATGAATCTGACCTATGTGAAGTTTACAAATATTTCGGTGGTCTCAACAGAAATATACCAAACAATTGTTGTCATCGATCAGCAGGAAATTTGAGATGCTATAGACTAAAATTACAACAGAACTACTTGTGCACTGGTGTATGGAATCACTTCTTCACTAATTGCACCACAGACTCTTGGCTTCCAGAAGTAATATCAGTCGCATCATTGAGTGTTTTTAAGAAGAAATTGAGGTCTCTGGCTACCGACTAAAGGAAACTAAACAACCAAGTATACTAAGTATTAAAATAAACCAAGAAACCGGAACGTTGTTACATTCAAGGAACATGGTGCTTATTTTACATTGGTAATGAAAAACAAAAACAGGCTAACCCCAAAACAGATGGAGAAACCGCTGGAGGAAATCCAAGGAATGAAAGAAGGTTAATACCACCTGGAACGAAATAAAGAAGATTGCTAACAACTAAGTGTGATCGACCCTATGCTCCTATCAACCTGCCCATGTCCAACACATTTCCATCTACAGTTGGGAGGCACAGGGTTTCCCTCAATGTCTAAGAACCTTTGCCATATATTTAAAAAAAATTACAGTGCTATATAAAATTTAAAAAAAAAACTTATATATACATTTTGCCTTACGCACACCTTAAACATCACGTTAATAGTTGCTATCAGCTTCTGTGATGCGCCCACACACAACATCTGCAGTGGGACATTCAGAGTCAGAGCGAAGAGAATTAAGTAAGTAATTAATTACAACCTTGGTGTATGTATGCACGCCAGTAATGGATGTCATGTGATCTTAAGGCTCGTCATCAATGAGAACCTAAACAGTGGCTCACAACTCCCGTTCGTAGCAAGGGCGCTGAGTGAAGGCTTCGCAGTAATCATCCTCAACACCAATCTCCACAGCGCCACCGTGCAGGGGAAACAAGAACCGGTCAAGTTGGGATTTTTTGTAAGCAAAAATTCATGTTCATCTTCAGTCAGATTCTGTTTTGTCTGTAACTTGAGTAGTTCTGAATCATGTTTTGGAATTCATGTTCATCTTCATTCGGATTCAGTTTTTTCTGTAACTTAGAGTACTTCTGAGTCATGTTTTGGAATTTTTGTAAGCAAAAATTCATGTTCATCTTCATTCGGATTCAGTTTTGTGTCTAACTTAGAGTAGTTTTGAGTCATGTTTCAGAATTTTTGGAAGCAAAAATTCATGTTCATATTCAGTCAAATTCAGTTTTGTATGTAACTTAGAGTAGTTCCAAATCATGTTTCCTATATTCTTAATTGCAAGTCTTGCACCATTTTTGTTCTCACAGAATAAGTCAACCCCAGAAAAACATGCCAGTTACGTGTGGGACCACTTTGTGATGAAGGCCAAAGCTTCTCAAATAGCCATCATCGCACACAGTTATGGTGGAGTGGTCACGACAAATTTGGTAGGTGATAAACTAACTGCAACTTTTACATAATAATTTCTCCCTCATTTTCTTGTTATGAAGAATAAGGAAAGGTACTGGGTAACTTCTTATAAGTTCACGGTATCCAGCTCTTAGATAACTTCTTATAAGTTCATGGTATCCAGCTCTTGGGTAACTTCTTATAAGTTCACAGTATCCCGCTCTTAGGTAACTTCTTATAAGTTCCTTGTATCCAGCTCTTGGGTAACTTCTTATAAGTTCACGGTATCCGGCTGTTGGGTAACTTCTTATAAGTTCACGGTATTCAGCTCTTGGGTAACTTCTTATAAGTTCACGGTATCCGGCTGCTGAGTAACTTCTTATAAGTTCACGGTATCCGGCTGTTGGGTAACTTCTTATAAGTTCACAGTATCCCGCTCTTAGGTAACTTCTTATAAGTTCATGGTATCCAGCTCTTGGGTAACTTCTTATAAGTTCACGGTATCCGGCTGTTGGGTAACTTCTTATAAATTCACGGTATCCGGCTGTTGGGTAACTTCTTATAAATTCACGGTATCCGGCTGTTGGGTAACTTCTTATAAGTTCACGGTATCCAGCTCTTGGGTAACTTCTTATAAGTTCACGGTATCCGGCTGTTGGGTAACTTCTTATAAGTTCACTGTATCCAGCTCTTAGTACGGCACAATGTGCATCACACTTTACTTCCTGACAGATGTGTTCAATCAAACATCATCTTCACTTCTCTGGGAATTATTCAGCCATGCTGCATTACTGTGCAAAGACTATTCGTATGCAGATATCCACCGCTGTCTATTGCCAGGTACTCATACAGCTAAGTGAGTTGGAGCAATGTGGAATGAATGAACTTGCCCAAGATTTGAAACAGCAGCTAGATAATTCAAAATTTGTATCTCTCAATTGAGACTTTTGGCACTTATGCCCTCCCCCACAGAGCATCATTGTGGTTACGTAGTTTTAAGGATATTTAGTTATAATGGTTTAGCAGTAGTTAACTATATTTAACAATAATCCAATTACAGTTTATTAGCTGATTATTTCTGCAAGATGATTTCACCGATCTGGTGTTTTATATTTTCATTATACTTTGTCAGTTATTTTAAGAAGAGATTCTGAGATATAATCCAGCTTCAGCAGTTCAGGTGGTATGTGTAATAATAGAACGTTGCCACGTACTGGAAACAACTAGAAACAAATAATGTATTAGAACATCTTAGATTGGGATTAAATATTTTACATTATAACTAAATTTTAACATGATTTTAGTTTGTTGTTGCTGTGATTGATTGACAGATGACGTCTAAGAAAGACTTCGTGAAGCGAGTGTATGCCGTGGCATTTACTGACGCTGTCCATAGAACACCCACGAACTACGAGCACAGACGCTTTTACCACCAGGTTAGTCCACTGTGTGGTGCCACTGTAAGTAAATAATTTATTTCCAACATTTAACATTACACGTCACAATTAAACAAATACAATGTTGAGTACAATACTTATCAGTGGTTCACCCCCAACTATTTTAGGTGCTGACGATGTAAATACAATGTTTTTATAGAGTAAAGATTTACCAATCAAAAATTATTGTACACGGTACCTACAACATAATAAGTTTATCTTAATTTTGGTTTTTGACATTTTTGATATTCTTATGGGTCTTCATTTCTCCACATAGTACCACGATTACAATAGTGCTGAATATCTGTCAATTACAGATGATTTGTACTTTTTTTAAACATACAAATATGCTGACACTTTCTTAAATCTTCAGGTAAACTATTCCACAGTTTGACTCCAATATTAGACACACACATAGCCTTCAAAGTTGTACAAACGTACAATTGTTTAAATACATCTCTCTGTCTTGTTACATACCAATATTCGTCATTCACCAAGGCGGAAATAATGTGTTGTTTTTACAAAAGGACAAATACTTGTGGTGACTATTGAGGATAGTTTTACTATTGCAATAGTGTTGTGATAGGTGTGTTACTACTGTGGTGGTGTTACAATAGTACCATGGAGAGTCGGAGTAAAAACCATAATGTATGGGTGGCACCATCATGTGGCTTGGAGGCTGTCAATTCCCAGTGTGATGAATCTGTTAATGTTTGTGCTGTTGTCGACCTTTATTGACGTTGTTGGTAAATAAGTAAAAATTACAAAATGAAATTCAAAAAGCCTGTTTACAAACATTGTTTTTGTTTAGCAAAAATAGCCCTGCTGACCTGTTTGCCAAATATTGTAATTATCAATACTTTGTGTACTATTGATGATAACTATCAGTTGCTTAGTTTCCTATCAATACTACACTATCACCACAGAGAAGATACTGTTCTGTTGAATTTCAACAAAGATACAAACAGCCAGACTGCCCTCAAAGTTAGCATATTAAATAATTAATATTAGATGATCAGCTGTCACATTGTAATTACCAGTATTAATAAATGTCACCATGTGGAGTTTTGCTTTAAATTTGTCTTGTTGTTTTATGTTTTGTTTTCAGAATGCCAGAAACTGGGTTTGCAGTAAAGCTCCCGTAGACACCCCGCTCACAGGCCCAAAAGATGACACACCGCTGGTATCAGCTGGTAAGTTTCAACAATATGTAACTCCTCATCATGTGTTGCCATCTCCTCTTGGAAGGTTTCTTCATACAATGTGTAACTCCCCATCATTTGGTGTCATCTCCTCTTGGAAGGTTTCTTCATACAGTATGTAACACCTGATCATATGATACCATCTCCTCTTGGAAGGTTTCTTCATACAATGTTAACTCCTTATCTTGTGGTACCATCTTCCTCTCGGAAGGTTTCTACACTCAGTGTATAACTCACAGTGGGTTGACATTCCGTCTTGGAAGGTTTCTTCATCCAATGTGTAACTCCTCATCTTGTGGTGCCATCTCCACATGGAAGGTTTCTTCACACACTATGTAACTCATCATCGTGTGTTAAATTCATAGGAAACAGTAGGCGTGATATTGTTGACTGTCGTTACAAATGGTTAAATTGTATTAACTCTTTGGTACATAGGCGCACACAGTTCAGTTTCCTTTTGTTTCTCTTTAAATTTGAAAGAAATGTGGCATGTTTATTTTGCAGGAACGACAGAACACGAGAGAACATCGTGGAACAGTATGGAGTCCGTCTTCACGTTCTTGTCGCAGAAGTACTTGGCAATTGAACCAATGGCAGTGTCTCTCAAGAAACACAAAGCTACATGAGTTTGAACACAGACTGTCAAGTAGCACTGTCTGTTGCAGACAGAGGAATTACAAATAACATTCAACCAAATCTTCATGTTTTTTAGTTCTTTGGGCCGAAGGTCCGACGGACTAAAGCCATCACTCTGCGTCCGCCGTGCGCCATTCACTGTTAGCTGCCATATATCAGAAACCATTCAGCAACTTTTTCTCTAATTTTGCATAGACATATCTTAGGGTACTGCCACTGTGCACGGGAAATCTGTATTTTATTGAATCATTCTAAAGGCCCTGTAAGGCCCTCCAGAGCCCAAAAAACTGGTAATTTTTCACATTTTGCCTATTTTTTTCAAAAACTGTTCAGTAACCTTTTCTCTAATTTTGCATATACATTTCATGTGGTAGTGTTACTGTATACAAGAAATCTGTATTTGATTGAATCATTGTAATGGCACCTTAGGGCCCCCAAAAGACAACATTTCCCTGCTAGTTCACTACTGCTGCCTCCTGCAGCCACTACTGATTTATATTTATAACTGGATAGTGACCTTTGCCCTGATCACTGAGGTTGTTGAGTTGGGGGACAACTTTACACAAAGACATAATCTGGCATAACTTGATAAGTCTTTGTAGCAGCATATTTGTGCCACATTTGAATGTCATGCATGTAATATTTCCATGCAATCCATTTGCATATATACCGGTAATATAGAACTTTAACAGCCGTTTTCTTCATTTTCACTTTTTGACCCTTACCATGTTCAATGCTCCATAACTTCGCCAATTTTTGTAGCAGTCATAATTTTTGAAACTGTAAAGCACCCTACCCAACCTTTACAGGGATGTAAGAAAACAATGTTACAATTTTTCCGACTTATCACTCATTTGGTCAGCCGGGGTCACATATAGACGTATTAGTCCGAAGGACTTCAGGGCCTCTTGGCCCCTTTTTTTTCAACAAAAGTTATAAGAATATGGCATAATTACGATGTGATGTCCAGTGAAGTCAATTCATATAATTTCTGGTGATGTCTGCAATGAGCTGTTCCCACCCAATCCTGTCCATTGTTGCTTCTCTCAAGTTGTCCATTGTCAGCATTGTTGTATCCTGATCTCATCCATGTTGTGTGTGGTCTTCCTCTCTCTGTTGTATCCCTGATCTCATCCATCTCATGTGTGGTCTTCCTCTCTCTGTTGTATCCCTGATCTCATCCATCTCATGTGTGGTCTTCCTCTCTCTGTTGTATCCCTGATCTCATGTGTGGTCTTCCTCTCTCTGTTGTATCCCTGATCTCATCCATCTCATGTGTGGTCTTCCTCTCTCTGTTGTGTCCATGTTCTCATCCATCTCATGTGTGGTCTTCCTCTCTCTGTTGTATCCCTGATCTCATCCATCTCATGTGTGGTCTTCCTCGCTCTGTTGTATCCATGATCTCATCCATCTCATGTGTGGTCTTCCTCGCTCTGTTGTATCCCTGATCTCATCCATCTCATGTGTGGTCTTCCTCTCTCTGTTGTATCCCTGATCTCATCCATCTCATGTGTGGTCTTCCTCTCTCTGTTGTATCCCTGATCTCATCCATCTCATGTGTGGTCTTCCTCTCTCTGTTGTATCCCTGATCTCATCCATCTCATGTGTGGTCTTCCTCTCTCTGTTGTATCCCTGATCTCATCCATCTCATGTGTGGTCTTCCTCTCTCTGTTGTGTCCATGTTTTCATCCATCTCATGTGTGGTCTTCCTCTCTCTGTTGTATCCCTGATCTCATCCATCTCGTGTGTGGTCTTCCTCTCTCCGTTATATCCATGATCTCATCCATCTCATGTGTGGTCTTCCTCTCTCTGTTGTATCCCTGATCGCATCCATCTCGTGTGTGTGGTCTTCCTCTCTCTGTTGTATCCGTGATCTCATCAATCTCGTGTGTGGTCTTCCTCTCTCTGTTGTATCCCTGATCGCATCCATCTCATGTGTGGTCTTCCTCTCTCTGTTGTATCCCTGATCTCATCCATCTCATGTGTGGTCTTCCTCTCTCTGTTGTATCCCTGATCTCATCCATCTCGTGTGTGGTCTTCCTCTCTCTGTTGTATCCCTGATCGCATCCATCTCATGTGTGGTCTTCCTCTCTCTGTTGTATCCCTGATCTCATCCATCTCATGTGTGGTCTTCCTCTCTCTGTTGTATCCCTGATCTCATCCATCTCGTGTGTGGTCTTCCTCTCTCTGTTGTATCCCTGATCACATCAATCTCGTGTGTGGTCTTCCTCTCTCTGTTGTATCCATGATCTCATCCATCTCATGTGTGGTCTTCCTCTCTCTGTTGTATCCCTGATCGCATCCATCTCGTGTGTGGTCTTCCTCTCTCTGTTGTATCCATGATCTCATCCATCTCATGTGTGGTCTTCCTCTCTCTCTGTTGTATCCATGATCACATCCATCTCGTGTGTGGCCTTCCTCTCTCAGTTGTGTCTGTGATCTCATCCATCTCGTGTGTGGTCTTCCTCTCTCTCTGTTGTATCCCTGATCGCATCCATCTCATGTGTGGTCTTCCTCTCTCTGTTGTATCCCTGATCTCATCCATCTCATGTGTGGTCTTCCTCTCTCTGTTGTATCCCTGATCTCATCCATCTCGTGTGTGGTCTTCCTCTCTCTGTTGTATCCCTGATCACATCAATCTCGTGTGTGGTCTTCCTCTCTCTGTTGTATCCATGATCTCATCCATCTCATGTGTGGTCTTCCTCTCTCTGTTGTATCCCTGATCGCATCCATCTCGTGTGTGGTCTTCCTCTCTCTGTTGTATCCATGCTCTCATCCATCTCATGTGTGGTCTTCCTCTCTCTCTGTTGTATCCATGATCACATCCATCTCGTGTGTGGCCTTCCTCTCTCTGTTGTGTCTGTGATCTCATCCATCTCGTGTGTGGTCTTCCTCTCTCTGTTGTATCCATGATCTCATCTCAAGTGTGGTCTTTCTCTCTTCTGCTTGCCTTCACTCAGTGCAACACAGGGATGCACAGGCTAAAGCATCAGACTCTCAATGGAGAGAACCTGGATTTTAATCCTGTGCTGCCGTGTCGAACCTTGGGCAAGTTCGTTCACTCTACATTGCTTCAGTTCACTCAGCTGTATGAATGAGTCCCTGTCTATAACAACAGTGGTGGATATTTGTATATGAATAATCTTCGCACATTAATTGCAGCATGAAGTTGAGATGGTGTTTTGAAAAAGTCTGCCGGGAGTAAAATGTAAGGCGTTTTATAAGAACTTTCCTTTCCTCATTCCGATCATTATTGTCTTGTACATCCTGTTGTCTTCTGCATGCAAGATGTGTCCAAAGTATGAGTTTCTGTGTTGTGATTAAAGCAATACTACAAAACTTAAAGAAATAGAGATAATGTACCTTTAAAACTGCCATGTTATAATGCACCCCTCTAACAAGATTTGTTAGTGACATCAGCTTAGGAGAATATGATTTTGCACAATCCTCTACTGTCATGGTGCTGCTAATGTTGCTGGTGGTACAAAATGAGAGGTACTGTCTTGTAACATGTTGTTAATACATGCGTGTTGTACACAATGAGAGGTACTGTCTTGTAACATGTTGTTAATACATGGTTGTTTTCTGTTTTGTTTTTGTGAGACTTTTGTGTAAATAATCAATAGTTCACTTATGTCAACTTGTCTTTTGTTTTGCACAATTACCGGTATTAATCATAGTTTTTCATAAGGAAGTCTGTAGAAAATTTTTCTTAACCACAGTTATTAATGAAGAAAGTGAACTGCACTGGGGAACTGTATCACCTATTTAATCAAAAAGCTGTATATTATATATCAGCAATGCTTACGTTGCCTGTTTTTATAACCACAAAGTAACACCTTATGGTGTTACCCAATGCATTGGATGATCAAATGCATTACTAGATCCGATTTTTGATGGTGGTGCATTATACATTCTTATGTAATGCTAACTGGTACTGTTATTTGTTTAGTTTTTACAAATTGTGATGCTCTGGTAATAAATTGTTATTAAAAAAACTCATGTTTATTTATATTGTTTTTGTAACTGTCTTTACATGATAATAGTAACATTTCAAATATAACGCCCCATCCAAATCATAGTTCTTGGGCATTGTACAATGATGTATACAACATAGATAAATTAAAAATAAATACAACTACAACAATACTATACACTACACATGTACATACACCCTGTACTATACACTACACATGTACACTCCCCTTGGGACCTCCAACAGTATCGCCCTGAGGCTCACCTTAAAGCCTTCAACGACAACCCCCTTGGGACCTCCAACAGTATCGCCCTGAGGCTCACCTTAAAGCCTTCAACGACAACCCCCTTGGGACCTCCAACAGTATCCCCCTGAGGCTCACCTTAAAGCCTTCAACGACATCCCCCTTGGGGCCTCCAACAGTATCCCCCAGAGGCTCACCTTAAAGCCTTCAATGACAACCCCCTTGGGACCTCCAACAGTATCGCCCTGAGGCTCACCTTAAAGCCTTCAACGACAACCCCCTTGGGACCTCCAACAGTATCGCCCTGAGGCTCACCTTAAAGCCTTCAACGACAACCCCCTTGGGACCTCCAACAGTATCCCCCTGAGGCTCACCTTAAAGCCTTCAACGACATCCCCCTTGGTGCCTCCAACAGTATCCCCCAGAGGCTCACCTTAAAGCTTTCAATGACAACCCCCTTGGGACCTCCAACAGTATCGCCCTGAGGCTCACCTTAAAGCCTTCAACGACACCCTCCTTGGGACCTCCAACAGTATCGCCCTGAGGCTCACCTTAAAGCCTTCAATGACAACCCCTTTGGGACCTCCAACAGTATCGCCCTGAGGCTCACCTTAAAGCCTTCACCGACAACCCCCTTGGGACCTCCAACAGTATCCCCCTGAGGCTCACCTTAAAGCCTTAAACGACACCCCCCTTGGGACCTCCAACAGTATCGCCCTGAGGCTCACCTTAAAGCTTTCAATGACAACCCCCTTGGGACCTCCAACAGTATCCCCCTGAGGCTCACCTTAAAGCCTTTAATCGTGGAGTTTCTTGGTTCCAAGACAGTGCGAGTTCCACATAAAATCTGGGACTCGGAAAATCCGGGAGATTTGGCGTATGCATAGGGTCTGTATGCCTACTTGGTAGCAGCAACAGCAGTGAAAGCATGTGTTGCACGATATATTTGCCATTCAGCTAACTCCTTTTAATGTACCAAAACAACGCAAGAAAGGTTGAGTTGTATCATGTTTATTCATGCAAACGGGGGTGGGTTGAGGTCCTGGCCAGATGTCCCTTTAAACACATACGACACAATTTAATAATGGAAACATTATTAATTTATTAATCACAAAGCCAACATTGAAAACTGGTGGGATTTGCTTAATGTTTGTTCTAAATAATTGTTGTTAGTAAAGCACTAAATGTCATGTTCTTTATAATAATAATAATTCCGTGTTTTAATATAGTGCTTTTTAAGTAAGTAAATACTAATCAAATCGCTTTACATATTCTAATGACGTGTTGACTAAATGCTAAAATATAAATTAATTAAATAAATAAGCTAAGATAAAAAATACATCAATAAAAATAAATAAATTAGGGTGTAAAAATACAATTTCAAACAATGAAATTAAAAACCAATCAATACTATGAAATATAAACCAGTGTACTTGAGATGTGGCAGCAGTGCTTGCATCAAGACGTAGTGCAGGCGAAATAGATGGGTTTTAAATGTGTACCCGGAAAGCCGCCAATGTTCCAACCGATCGCACACACTTTGACAAGCTATTCCACATATGTGGGCCTGTCACTGCAAAGCTTTATATTCTTTAATTAATTTTTTGCATTTCCACTACTTTCTCATGACAATATATCTGAGTTATTACAACAATTATGTTGATAATGAATTCGCATTCTTTCACAAGCACCGACGATGATTAGCACCAACAAACCTTGTCATAATGGTTACCCAATGCTAGGTTAGCGTTTTCCATTCATCCGGGTATTTTACAAAATGTCGGCCGCCTGTGGAGAGATTTTGAAAAACTTGTTTATCGATGGTTAAAAGCTGCATACGGTGCGTAATCAATTGAAATCCGATATTAAAAACGAAGGCACATTTCATGATGCATTGAACGCACTTCACATAGAATCGACTTATTTTATATGTTACCAACATGTTATAAATTCTTCCTTTTTAGATGAAGTGAGTGAGATGTGGGCGTACTAGTAGTGGTACTAGTACTAGTAGTAGTAGTAGACGTCAAGACTCAACTCTCGAGTCCGTGAGTGACTCAAGACCAACGATGATGCAGCTTTCATACCATAACCATCCATCACAAGATTGACATGTCTTAGCGTAGATCATATCGTTTCGAACCAGAATCCGAAATTCGAGGTAAGTTATCAGTATTGTTTGCCGTATTTACGAACCGAAATTACATATGTTGGGTATCCCATATTTTGGCCTAAGTTGTTTCAGCATACACTGCAATGACACACATGCACGCACGCACACACACACTCTTTACGACTTTAGCCTTGGAACTGGAAAGTCAAATTCTTATTGGTAATTGGATGAACAGATTTTATAAGCAAACAAAGGGCACCACAGCAATGGGCTTCATCTTCGAAGCTGACAATATGGTGCCATCTGTTAGGGTTTGACTAAAAGGCGCACGACCACGAACGACCATATAATATAATGTGTTGGTAGATAGTTTGACCGTTGATGGTACATATAGGGTTTGTGTGTGCATTGTTAAAAATGTTGAGTTTGTATTTCACCCAGGAGTTACACAATTTAGGCATTTTATCCGATCTTCCGGACGAACATCTAGTCTTGGCACCGCAGCGCCACCTGGCGAATGGCATTATGACTATAAGGATAATAAGAACATCGCAAAAGTGCTAAGTAACGGTAGTAACTTATAAAAAATAAATGTTCTGTTAATGTAACAATACCAGTAAACCATAAATTAAAGATTTATTTTTGGCATGTTACTTTACCATTACTGTACACTTTTCGCGAGAAGGTATTTCTGCATTGAGGCTTTGTCTTTTGATTGAGGATACGTATCGACTATTGTACGACGTCCACCACTGTCACTGATCTGTCAGTATCAATGTCAACAGACAGCCGTTTCCACATAATCCGTTACGATTTTGCAAGATATTCAGCTTAATTGCTTCTATGTAACTAACTTCAAAAGATGAATTATGGCATATTGGTGTGGGGTCATCAAGCCCATCGCATTGTTAAACTTCAAAAGAAAGCGGTGCGAATAGTTACTTCAAGTTCAAGTAAATACAATTCTCACACAGATCCTATCTTCAAAGAATGTAAATTTCTTAAGTTGAATGATATCTAAAGACTCCAACAGCTCAAATTTTATTACAAATTGATCAACAAGCTTATGCCAGAATACTTCGTATTCCATACACATAGAACTTTGCAATTCACCAATATAACACGACTTATTTATTCCCAGAGTTAATCATCAATAAACAAAAAAGTACATCAGACACAACATTATACAAACTGTTAACAATACTTCAAATATCATCCTTGATAGAATTTCTACATGTAGCTTATATGGTTTTTCCACTTATACAAAAAATACTTTATCAAGAATTATTAATCATGTTGTCATATTTCTAACTGTTACAACTGTCAATCTTAAATTAGAATTGAATAAACAAGAATATTAGAACAAGAAAAACTGCTTTTGTGTTGTTGTTTTATTGTCTATAAACAACAACTTTTTGGTGTCACATGTTATGCTGCAAAGCCTCGCTCATTATTATGCATTTTGTGTTTTTGTTTGCTTTGTTTACGTAATACTGAACTCGATTCAAGTGAATTCACCGTGTTTTATATTATGGTTATTGCTTCTATTAAATACTCACAAAAACATGTTTGTAGGAAATGTTTCAGTTCAAGGTGTTGCGTGCGTAACGGTGTCACACCAGATGTCCGCATAACTGTATCACTAACATCACAGTGGCAACTATTATAACGGCATCAGATAGTTTCTGTAACTTAAGTAATTCATTTTCAACACTAAAAAGTAAATTCTTTCTCCTATGTGACAGCAGCACGTTTTGGTGTTACGCTGTTATGCATGCAACAACTCCAGTATTATCAGCTTGAAACCATTTTTTTTAAAATCTCTTCTCAAGAACTTTTATACAAACTGTTTTAGAATCTATAGACATTTCTCTTTACAGCATATGTAAAATTGCATTCAAAATCAAAAGATAAAAATAATGCAGTTTGTCAACCAAACATTGACCAATACCCGGTACTGTAGAATGACTCGATTATTAAAACATTTTTTGCCAAACATCAATGTTCCTCTGTGCCATTTTCTTAATTTTAGTAGTATCACCAGATCACCATAACAAGTATTGGGATCTGGTAAAAATTTATGTGGTACTGTAATTTGAGACATCTTGTTGAACTGTTGTAATTTATTTGTCACAGATACAAAAATGTTTCTGCAATCTGTTTATGATATCTAGCATACATAAGTTGTTGAATACAACAGTAATGATACAATATATATTGGTATATATCATTCTGTTCTATTCAACAACTGTTTTTATACTTATATATATACAACATTCTTTATAGTGCAAGTTATATTTTTGTTACAAACTATGTACAATATTTACCTTCATAAAATATGAATTTATTAAATTCAAAGTTTAGTTAAATTAAAACATATTAGGGGCTATGCATTTCAACAATTACAGTTAATGACCCAAATGGTAATTTGATATATGGGTCTAGGCTATTCCTGTGTACTGTCATTAGACCCTCCTGCCTCACTGTTCAGTAGTACTGGACAATCTGATGTGCCACTCTGAACAGCTCCAGACACTTGGTGGTCTGCATGCATACCCTGGGGGGACACCCAGGGGTGGGAGCAGCAGTGCCACTCTGAACAGCTCCAGACACTTGGTGGTCTGCATGCATACCCTGGGGGGACACCCAGGGGTGGGAGCTGCAGTGCCACTCTGTACAGCTCCAGACACTTGGTGGTCTGCATGCATACCCTGAGGGGGACACCCAGGGGTTGGAGCAGCAGTGCCACTCTGTACAGCTCCAGACACTTGGTGGTCTGCATGCATACCCTGAGGGGGACACCCAGGGGTGGGAGCTGCAGTGCCACTCTGTACAGCTCCAGACACTTGGTGGTCTGCATGCATACCCTGGGGGGACACCCAGGGGTGGGAGCTGCAGTGCCACTCTGAACAGCTCCAGACACTTGGTGGTCTGCATGCATACCCTGGGGGAACACCCAGGGGTGGGAGCTACAGTGCCACTCTGTACAGCTCCAGACACTTGGTGGTCTGCATGCATACCCTGGGGGGACACCCAGGGGTGGGAGCTGCAGTGCAGTTAAGATAATCTTGATTACTTGGCTCAATGTGTGCTGACTCTCTTTGATTTTATCATTCTGGGGGAGAGACACTGGGTACATTGCAAATATGCCAACCTTGAGAAATTATCTAACATATGCCCAGTTTGTTAAGTTGATGGACAGCAATCCCACACTTGCACCATACATACATTGGCTAATTATTTGTTAGTCCCGAATATGTGCAATTTCTTACATGTCTCAGTTTCCACCATTTATTGTAAAAACGCATACTGTGATGTAAAAAATTATATACCTTTCATTACATTTGATTTGATACACGTTCCCATGAATCAAGGCTAATATTCAATATATTTTGATATAGGGTTTTGACCAAAATCTACATGAAGCTACATTTTAGAAACAAATTATGATCTTAGATAACATTATAAAACATGGTGTGTAACAATTTACATAACTGAGCCAAATGTATCAACATTTATCAGTTTGTTGCTAACAAATAATATACAGTGCAAAACCTGTTGACACTTGGGCCTGAATTAACATGCATTCCATTTATAATAAACATGCAGCAAAATAATGTCTTTTCAAATGTTTTATTCATACAGGTACAAGTGATCAGACTGGATATTTTTAGGGTGCTTATATCATAGCGGGGGGGGGGGTACTGCTTAATACTGTGACTAAGAAATTATATTTGCAAGCAGTTAATGACCCGCTAAGAAAGCTCACAACACAGTTGTTATGATTAAACCATCAGATAATCTGATTAAATGACAGCTGTTTCTACACAGCATGTTCATCTAAAGCATTTCACAGTGTTGGAGGAGTGGAAAGTACTGACATGTTTACAACTGTTTGAGTCAGTGGGCCAGTCAATGCACCAAACTCAACAGGTGTGATTTTACAACCTTCCAATGTTGTGACTTTATCCAGTCCCTGACTGCCCCCATTCATTATTGTAGCTTGTGACAGTTTCAGGTAATTAGTTGATTGATTTAACTTGGGATTTATGTATTAGTGACAGTGACCCTTTAATGCATGGAAGTTACCAGAAACTCCAGGACCCAGTTTTCCAGCAGTGCCCAGCTTGTAGGCACAGTTAACTGAAATGGTGCCACAGTACCTCATGAAAGAAGAACTTAATTGAGAATAGCTGTTTTATGCATACATACACACTCATATATATATATATGAATAATGAATTTCAATATACACTGTCCATAATTTTGGAGAAAAAAATGAGTCATTATAGCAAAATGGATCTTAAGTCTTAACACATGTCTGGTAATTTGTATAGTCAGATTTTCAGTTATTGCTAAATTTTAGTTGTAACTTTATTTCTTGTGACTCCATTTCCTTTGTCTTTTTTCTGGGACATTTCTGTGACTAACTATGATATATATATATATATATATATACACATATATATACATACACAATAATAAAAATAATTATATATAATATACAGCTGTATATATATATTATAATTAGGGGCATCACTCCTATCAAGATGGGCAAGTATCTTGACACAATTAACAACAATATAAGTAGCATTTCTACAGATTGGCATTCTGTCATACCAGTATACATACTGTCATTAGGGTACCCCCTCTAGTTCACAACTACATGTACTTAGATATCTGGGTATCCAACCTTGTGCAGCCAAGCATATAGCTGATACTGCCAGATCACACTTATCAACATGTTAGTAATTTCCTTTAATTGTCAACTAATTAAAAGGATGCCAGTCCACCATCATTAAAATATCTACACTTTCACATACAATTTATTAGTAAAAAAACGATGGTACAGAAGGTAAGTTCTTATGTATCACAGTATCCAATCCTCAGGTCTGATCAAGGCACTTTACACTTTACTCCCTGGCAGACCTGTTCAATTGAACACCATCTCGACTTCACTGGGAAGCATCCACAATGAATGGAGGTTGATTCCTGTGTGCAGTATATGTTTGTTTGACATGTAATCAAAATAAAAAAATTGCAATACTGCAGTATATATATACATATCTTATATAATTTTATAAATAACCTTTTAGTTTAGATGCCTAAATGCACTTTTCAAGTTATAAACACTAATATATATATACAGATTGTATAATTACAGAAACAAATACCTAAATGATAGTTTGGCATTCCTGAAAAATAAAATTTTGTTTCAAAGAGAAACATAAAGCAATATTATATCGCTGACTACCCACAAATCGGCATGTGTTCCAGTTCTGACAGTCAAGTGGATAAATTTCTGGATGGGGGACATTACAGAAATGTTGTTGGTGGGTAAAACGAGCATATATATTTTTTTCAATTCAATTCAATGCTTTATTTCAGACACAAATACATATAGTGATACATAGATCGGTCCATATACCCCTACCACTGTTATAGATCGGTCCATATACCCCTACCACTGTTATAGATCGGTCCATATACCCCTACCACTGTTACAGTGATAGTAGATGCATGTTATATAATACATAAGGTAAACATATACAAAAAGAAAAAAATATGAAAACCCATCTACACAGTACCACTGGCACTGCTCCTACAGAAGGTCGTTGTGTACATACAGGGACTTAACCCATCGCCTTCTGATCCTGGAGATCCATCTGATATCTGTACCTAGTACGGCTAGTGGGAATCCATGTTGATTTTTGTACCTTTGTGTCCAGTAATCCATTGTAACATTTACAGAGGTTAGGATAACAGATTACTTTTAAACGTATGCCCTAAAACTGTTCAAATAACATCCAAATGCCCACACACATTAGGAAATGGTTCGGAAGTTGGATGAACATCTTGCCAGTTTTGTAACACATTCTAACAAACTCTACAGGTGTGTAAGACTCATCTTCCCTGTCAGGGTGTTTCATTGGTAATTGTAATTTATTCTGTGTAATTAAAAAGTATATCAATTATGATTTATTATAATATTATAATGGTAATATGAGGAATATTATTTATGTATCTATATGATATATTGCAAACAACATCCATTCCTGGTCAGTCCAAAGCCACATGCTTGATAATAACATTACACTATTTAGTATACAGTAGAAAGTCTACAATTCCTTTCTAGATGTCTGAAACAGATTAAGCCTGTCCATCCTTATCCAGAAGGCAGGGTAATTGTTTGGTCAGCTTGGCTCTAGGGTGCAACTAATTGCAGACCATGATTCCCAGGGGGTATCATAAAGCCTTCTGAAATACAGACTGGCTTCAGGCTGATGCTTAGTCCTAACTACCTATGTACACCTGTAACTGAATAGAGACTAGATTGAAAAGTATTGTTATCATAAAAAAGTCAAGTTATTCTTTTCCAAACAACTAGTTGGTAGAACACATTACAAAAATAATCAAAAATTTGAAAGTTAGATTTGAAGCCACAAAAAGTTATTATTTGTGTGTGCATCTGTTTTTACCTGACCTCACACCAGATGCCTCACTATGGTACCCACCACCACTTAGAAATGAGGATCACCACTCAACCCCTAAGACAACTGTTCCGTCTGACCTTACTCCAGATATCTCGCCACTAACTATTTCACCAGTGACTTTTTAAGTTATAACAGCTTCTTCAGCCACCTTGCTGGTAAGCTACGAGGGACTCCATCACACTCCATCTTTGGCACAGATGATGAGAAGGCAATGAAGCAAGCCATGCAAGCAGCTTTTCCGGATTCTAACCTACTCAATTGCAGCTGGCACCTAAAACAGAATGTAGACGCCTACCTAAAAGACAAGATTGGTGTGTAACATAAAGACCGTTCATCTACCATCACCTCAATATTTGGGCTGAGTGGCATCACAAGTGCTGATGAGGATGTAACATTCAACCACGCATTAAAGAAGACAGAGGATTTAATCAATATGCTGTACAATCCTTTAACACATTTTCAAGTGTATTTTCAACATATTGTCGCCGTTTTGGTTTGTCGTCGTTTTGATTGTTGCCGTTTTGGATCTGTCGCCGTTTTGACCTGTACCCACGTATAAACCTTATTGCCTAGGCTAATGGGTGGGCCTAATCCAGATCTGCAGCTTGGGCTTGGCTGTCTCAATATTACAATAAAACAGGCTAGGTCGCTAATACTCGCTATCCAGTGATAAATAAGTCAGTGGATGGATCTAGTAACAGGAATATTTTAGTTTATTGTTACCCGTCAGGTAGCGCCACTACGCCAAATTCGAATGGACAAGTGATGATAAAAGTTGCGAATTTTGTTACTACAATATGAAGTACATAACTGAAATTTGGCGAGCTGCACACACATATCTCCTACGTGCGACCAACAGCCCGCTTGATTACCAACACTACGTACATTTTGGTCGTTCGTGGTCGTGCTGGTCGTGCGTGGTCGTGCGCCTTCTAGTCATACCGATCTGTTAGGCATCTGGGTGTTTGATAAAAGAACAAAAAGCTCTATTTGGAATAATATAGCCAAGGTGGCCTCAATATTGAAGAATAAAACAGTGTGATATTATAAAACTAAATGCTCATGATGATTTACTTGTATGATAATGATTGGATAATTATAAGTATTACTAATTATACATGGCTTAATGATTACTATTGTTAAAATAGTATTTATGTATATGTAGCCCTGGGGTCTAGGCCTATAGTGATGTTCTAAAAATCCCATGATACTTCAATTGACATATTCAGAATCATGGTTACCTCACTAATAAGGTCACTTTGGCCCAGTCGCGTGGACTGAGGTTCGATATTATTGAGCACTGTTGACCTAGTAATTTAAGTTTTCTTTCATTGCAGGTAACAAAGAATTGCCTCGCTTTACACGATGACCCAGTTTAAGGACAGGAGGTTGCTAACAACATTATTGAAGGAGTCAATACTTCAGCTGTGCAAGATCAGTGTTGGTCTTGTTGGGAACTATGAGATTGATGGAATAATTTGTATCAGCAGCTCAGAGGCTGATGACCAGCACATAGTGGTAAAGGTGCACGAACAGATTTTAAAAGACAGCTTCGTCAACCGAGCGTCGTCTCTGGACACACTACCTGAATACCGTGGTGAAAGGGAATATATTGCACCAAGAAAGAACCAGCATGAGGACATAGACTGGCACTCCAGTTCCAGTAACAACCATAAAAGATGGATGAACAGCAGGCAGAATGAAAGGAACTACACAGGAAGATGTGTCAGTGGAGACGTTTCCAGGTTAGGACAGTCACAGTGTAGAACGTCACATGTTCAGGGAGTAGGTTCCACATCACCAGACAGACAACCTGGGCACAATGTTGTGGTACCAAATGGTAGCGTTCAACCAACACGTTTATGCCACGGCATGTACACAGAAAACAGGACAGTATTTCCCGAATCAGATGTTGGTATTGGGCACTGTAGTTACCCTATCTTGAATGACAGTCGACATCTGTCGTTACAGGTGGAATCCATCAGACATGGACCTGGGAGGAAACGTGCAGGTAGCTGTGATGTGAGAGTGGGCGGGAACAAGAGAAGGAGTGTCGATGCTGATTTAAGTGAAGAGGTTTTGACAGTGGCAGCCTGTGAAGGTTCGCAGGTGTGTGATGACAGTGACAACTTCAAGCACACTCTTGCGGCTGTTGGTCTCTCAGAGATGTTAGACTGTGGAGATGTTGCCATTAAAAAGGAGGATGACACCTTGGATGATTGTGAGACCAACACTTCTCTGGTTCTTCCCACTGTCCTATCTAACACCTCGTCTACACATCCTGTCGTCAAGCCAACGTGTACTGCGGCTGATTGCAATGTCGTACTTTCATCACAGGACATCGACTCAGCGCCAGCAGTCGGATCTAGCAATGACTCAATACAGCCTATCAACACACAAGAAGTTCAGATGATTAATCGTTCATCTCAAGACTCTGAAAGCGGGCCATCTGATGGTGTGGCAGTGCTGCCACCTTGTGATGGAGATGATAATGACCATGTGGCTGTGGCCAGCAAACATTTGTGTGCACAGTGCAAAAGTTGTTTTCTTTCCAAAGAAGAGCTGGTGGAGCATTTCAGTGAGTGTCACACATGTCCTATGACACATTACTGTGATCACTGTCATCAGGGCTTCTTTGAAGAGCAGGCTTACACGAATCATGCGTGTTCCAATGAACCGGAAATTTGCTCAGACACTGGAAACTGCAGCCAGGTCTCCACACCTCCAGGCAATGCTTTGGATAACACAGAGGGATGTCAACTTCCTGTCGCAAACAATATCACTCATCGCAACAGTGAACATCAACAAGCAGTTGATGTACCAGCATTTGTATCAGATACTGATGACAGTGCCAACACAGCAGTTCCTGAACTATCATATGACACTGCAAAACACACAGACGGACTACCTGGCACCAGTGCTGTGACTGAATCAGATCCTAAAGGTCTGTACGAGGCTAGTGACCAATCATTTGTTGAGACTTTGAGTGGCAGTGAAGGTGATTGCAGTCGTCAGGTGGAACAGAGTATGGACACGAACAGTGGCGGGGACTTTCGCTGCGGCGTGTGTCAGATGCAGTGTTACTCGTACGCTGCGCTGGAGACACACAGTTTGAGGGAACACAAGCGCTATACCTGCCCGCACTGCAGTAAGTCATTCACCCAGACCTCTAGTCGAAACCGCCACATGTATACACATGGTTGTCGCCAGCCGTTCGCTTGTCTCCACTGCTCTGCTCGATTCACGCGCGCTGATACACTGCGCAAACATTATGCCAGGCACCACCACACGACAGCTATGCCGGCCTGGCTTAGTATGAACATGATAGCCCGCAGTGATGCCCCTGGTGCAATGGAGAGGGGGCAGTCATTTGACTCTGTTACTCTAGAGTCTTCATGGCCTGCAGATGTGAACAGAGACATCCTAGGCTATCAGACATACCTTGCAACTCGAAACAGTGCCGAAATGATTGAAATATCAGATGAAGGAGACTGATATGCCAATTTACCAAACTTCCCTGGTAATTTAATGTGTTCGAACATGGGATTCTCTGAATGTGTCAGTTTCAGTTCAAGTTCTTACAAGTTTTTATTTCAGAAATGTCTTGAGCAAACTGGTGTGGTGCTGTTGAATTGTCGCACTAGCGAATGCAGTTTGGTGTCTGTTTATGTTTACCATTTATAATGCCTTTCATGGGATATACAGATTTTGGCACAACTTGCCGAACTGTTTAGCACGTGGCATATAGGAGAAGAAGTTGGAAGTTTACTGCTAGTATGTCTCAGGTGACACCAGAAGCTGTACAAACTAGTGCATATAGTCCACAGGAAGCTGTATGTCTGTACAAACTAGTGCATATAGGCCATATGAAGCTGTATGTCTGTACAAACTAGTGCATATAGGCCACAGGAAGCTGTATGTCTGTACAAACTAGTGCATATAGGCCACAGGAAGCAATGAGATACGACACAGGCTTAATGAGTAACCTGTCATGGGCCCATAGAGGGGAAAATATAGAATATATTGTTGATGGCTCTAAGATTCCTTCAGACAGCAAGAAATAACCTTACTTCGGAGCAAAGGTTGAAACATGTAGGCGGGTCGAAACATTTGCTCCAAAGTAAGTTTACTTGTTGCTGTCACAGAGGGGAACTTTGACCCATTGATGGTGCTATTCTGCTATATACCCCTCCTCGCTCTACAATACTCTAGTCACATATGTGTAAATTTACCTGTCCTTTTTTAGTCACAGTTACATAAGTATGATGTATATTATATATTAACAAAACAATACTTGGTTGATAATAAAGTGCTTAATAATGTCAATTTAATAATTTGCCTGTACTGTACTGCCCCAGTGAGATTTTTACGTTAGGTTACGTACAAGTACAAACACATTTTAGTTAAAATGGTCAACAATAATATTTTTCATGGACCAATTATTAACTGTTTTTGAAAATATATAATATTAAATGTAGACCTGTATAATCAGGACTGACATTCTGCGTTGTACATAATACAGACAAAAGAGTAGAGAAGTATTATTTTGTATTCTCAATACTTAAGTTATATGTTTATGTGTAGTTTATATTTTAGTATGTACTGGCAGATCGCCTTGCAAAACCCTGAAGATAAGTTTAGTTAATAATATTGCTTCCTGGGAAGTTCAGGTGAAAAATTAGTGAAGTATACAATGCTGCTCGGCTGCACATGAGAATGGTCAAATGGGTAATTATATTGGGATTCTTGGAACTCCAGAGCTCCATCTTGGAACTGGTGCGCGAGTCCAACAGTCTGCACAGTTCTCACGGATGGTACGTTAAAGTCAGTTATGAGTTTGAGTCTAACTTCCATACAACGTAAGGAGATATGCCACGGGTAGTGTACATAGTCACCAATTCTGGCATGTGAGGATAGTTAACTCCCTAACTCATCTTTTCTGGGAAAGATCCATCAATGCTGTAATTGCTGCCCAAAAGGCACTACTCTATAGCCAGTTATTTAAAACTCGAGAGAACTGAGGCAATCTATAGTAAAACATATTCAAAGAACAGGTGGATTCAATCTCTGGTCCTTTCAATGTTCTAGACACTGGTACTTACTCTGCCCCACAATTGATGTATCTGTCATGTGACCTAATGCCTAACAACAAGGTCCGTCAAGCTTAGAAAATGGCTGACACATATGTGATTCGGTTGAGCATTCCATCATGTATTTTGTTGAAATTCTAGCTAAAAAAGTGTTTTCTTTGCCACAAAAATAGTGCAAAGTTGCGTAAGTGAGAATTGTATGCAGGAAAGTTTAACATGACAAGTGTCATACCACCCTATTGATACAGTGGACATAATATATTTATGTAGCCATTGTTGCTGAGGGAAAGCTTGATGGATGTCATGTGCATAATTATGATTGTAATGTCAGTTTGTAGATTGTCAAGTATAATAATGATGTGTAAAACTGTTCATGTTAAACACCTCATATTATACTAAATACAGTCATTGCAACATGTATTTATGTGAGTTATAAAAAATTGCATGAGAATATATGTATACGAAAGCATAAAGCAATGTGTGAATGATATTTTATGACCATTTTGTATTTAATTGTAATTAATTCATGGCATAATAAGATATGTTGTAATAATGTTGTTGATAGAAATACATATCACAGAAAATAAATGTTGTATACAGATTGTTGTTAGTCATTTCTCTAGTGTAACATAAAATGTAAATGGATTTATTTCAGGTCTGAGTTAAGACTTTGTAATACACCTTTACCCTCAGGTAATTTTAATCACAAAATTGACTGGAGTTAAGACTGCTCAAAGCACTTTACAGTTCACTCCTGGCAGACCTGTTCATTTGGACACGCCTCGACTTCTCTGGGACATCAAAGTTTTCAGCCATACTGCAATTAACTATGCAATCTGTGACATATACACATTAATATACTTAGTAATTTATATTTGAGGATGATAATTACAGTTTATAGTTCCTGTAATTACGTATAGTACCATTTCTTTAAACTCGCACTTTGTTAACTTGAACAGGCGTCATCCTGCGGGACCAAAAACAAGTTGACTGTGACCGAGTTGAAATTGTGCCGAGTTCATACCGGGCCGAGTTGACTGTCACCCGTTGAACTCGTAACGTAAACAGGGAGTCGGGCAAGGATTCTCTCGCGATGCGAAAGTAGATGTAGCTTCATTGTAGACTTAACCTTATTTATTTACGCACATTAACTTTTGTTTTGGGGTAAGTCGGCCTCCGTTGTGTAGAATCCGGACTCACCTCGATTTGGCCGTTATAAAAACGTAAACTGCCCCGTGGTTGGGCGAAGGCCTCGGCATCATGAGGCATGATTCCAAATCTGCCTGTCACTTGTCTCGTTCTGGAATAAAGCCACATTAAGGATTCGTCCGAAAGAGTGCCCTTGAAAATACCGTTTTGGTGTCATGTGTGAATTTTTTTCGAGCACTGGCATGGCACATGTCAGTCCAGTGAATACTGAATGTACTACTACATTAGATCTTTCACGAGGTAGCAATAAACATACGCTAGTCGCTAGTCGCTCGCGTATTCGCACAGTGGCTATTTTGTCCTCCAGACAGGGCCTCCAGATGATCAAACTACGATAGAAGAGAAATAAACAAAAACAATACTGCACTGTACATTTTTTCACACTGTTTTTTATCTTACTTCTCTGCCGCGAAACGCACAGTATGCTAGTATTCCAACAGGAGGCCTGTACTTGAGTGGAAGAAGACGAGCGTTGCCTAACTTTGATACCTCAGTGCGTTAGTTCCATTATTGAACATTATCCCAGGACCCAGGCATATTTACGTTTAATTATTGCGTCTTAGACTTAGTGCACTTTTGAAGCAAATAGCTCTCCGGTTTGCATCAACAAAGACAACATACGTCCATATCGCTCATTTTACCTGCGCGATGCAGTAATGCACGGCCGCAGCGGAGCAGACTAGCGCAAACCTGGTCGCTAATTGGGCTTCAAAACTGCACTAAGACACAACATCATCATCATTCATTGTGCAGTCATAACATCCCGTGGTTGGGCGAAGTACCACCAGCACTCGTTCCTGCTCAGAACCATCAGGAAATCATGGAACGACCTTCCAGTCCCAGTAGTGGAGGCCAACACAGTCGACACTTTTCTGTCAAGGATCTCCAGACTGACATTCAACTACTAGGGTCTTTGTTAGAGAGCATTAGCCAATTAGTATTAGTAGTAGCGTTGTAGTTGTTTTTCTGTCTGTTTTGTTCTCTTGGGCCTGACACAGCTTGCCGGCAGCTCCACCACAGTTAGGGTTTATTAGTAGGGTGTATTTTTATCTATTTTTGTTGGAGGTAGGTTTTTCTTTTCAAATGCCAGATCCCCAGAATAGTGGCAGAATAATCAGATATTGATTGTGGCCACTTAACGGAAGAAGAACAAGAAGAGGCCTCAGCATGTCGTCTCCAAATCTGCCTGTCTTGCACTATCCTCTGTCAGATGGTGCTCTTCCAGTACTCATCTAGTTCGTCTCTCCACTCTCTTGCTGGTCTTCCTCCATTTCCATTCTTAAGGTCTTCAGGTTATGAAACACGATGTCCATCGCTTATCTGCTGATGTGCCCTGTCCAGGTTCACTTCTGTTGTCTGATTTCTTCTATTACATCTATGACCTTTGTCTTCACGCTTACCCAGATCAGATGTTTGTTTTTCTCTCCCGATATGTGATGTTTAACATAGTTCTTTCCATCTTTGTTTGTGCGGCTGCTAGCTTGTTCTTTGCCTGGTTGGTGTGTCATTTTCTAGCATAACTTTTGTCTTCAAAATGTTCATCTTCAGACCTTGTTTTTCACTTTCATCAGCTAGCTCCTGCAGCATTTTTAGTCCTTTGGCCGAAGGTCCAAGGGACTACCGGTACACTGTATTGCCATCACTCTGCGTCCGCTGTCTGCCGTTAGCTGCCGTATCTCAGAAACAACTTTTTCTCAAATTTTGCATAGACGTATCTTAGGGCACTGCCACTTGCTTTCATGGTTGGTTTTCGTCGTATGTCTTTTCTAGCCTATTCGTTAGTATCTTTGTGAGTAATTTGTAGATGTTTGATAACAGACATATCGGTCTGTAGTTCTTTAAGTTTTTTTATTTCCCTTCTTGAAGATTATCACGGTGGGTATTCATCTTTCTGATAAGCATTTAGTATATAGTTTAGCCAGTGTCTTCGAGATGCTGTCTTCTCCTGCATTTAATGTTTCAATGTTTACATGGTCGTTGCCTGATGTCTTCCCATTCTTCATATCTCTTAGCACTGCTTCCATCTCCCATGGTGTTATCTCTGGTACCTCTTTCAGGTCGGTGTGAATTATGGTACTCTGTTCACTGTCGTATAGCTCGGTGTAGAATTCTTCTATTCGTTCCATGATCACATCTTGGTCTTGTATTTCTCTACCCTGCTTGTCTGGAAATGTAATCAGTCTGTTTCAGCCTAGTGCCTGTGTTCTTCTGAATTTCTTCAGGCTCTTTGATGCCATAATCGTTTCTCATATAATTTCTTGTTTGTACTTCCTGGTGTCCTCCTTCGCTTTCTTTTTGATGGTTTTGCATATTTCTGCGTACACTATTTGTTTTTTGTGGTCGCCGTTATTCACCATTTCTTGTCAATTCTTCATTAGTGCTTGTGTCTGTGATGATATTCTCATCACTAAATTCCTGTTGATTGCTTTGGCTACACTTGTCGCACTTAGTTGGATCATCCCAGTGATGTTTTCGCTCATGGTGTTGATGTCATCTAGTTCTTGTAGTGTCTCAAATCGATTTCACAGTTCGAGTTGCAATTTAATCTTTTTTGTTCCAATTTGTGTGGTATCTACACTCGGTGGTCTCTTGTTTACCAATTTCTTCCTTTCAGCCTTGATGTCTAGTTTGATGTTGCTCATTGCCATTCTGTGGTCACTTCCGGTGTTGACTTGGTTGATGATAGTTACATCAGTGACCATGTCTGGCCTGTTTGTCAGGATGTAGTCAATTCCGTTCTCCATTTAGGCTTTTCCATGTCCATCTCCTTCCTGCCTTCTTCTGGAACATGATATGCATGATTTTCTTTTTTCTTGATGTTGCCCATTCAACCAAGGTGTTGCCTCTTTCATTTCTCACACCTAGGCCAAATTTGTCTGTTGCCGTTTCTGAAATGTTTGTTAGTTTTCCTACTTGCACATTAAAGTCTCCCATCACTATCGTGTGGTGGGTTGGTTTTACTAAGGTCTCATCCACGTCATTGTAGAAGTAGTTTGTGTCTTCTCAGTGTGTTGTTGTTGGTGCATATATTTGTTCTATCTTTTAAGAGATTTGTACTGTTTTATGACACAATATTTTTGTAATATGAATATGCCTGGGATGATGTTGAATAATGGAACTAACGCTCTGAGGTATCAAAGTTAGGCAAAACTTAAGTTATAACGGCGAAAAGGAGGTGGGTCCGGATTCTACATTCTTAATTCATAGCGTCGATGCCATCATAATCTTGACCTAAAGAACCGCCCACACTGCGAATGTGACTTCCCGAGTACCTCACAATAAGTCTTACGACTCGAGTCACTCAAGAATATGAATTGTCACTCAAATGATCATTGATATATAATCTAGTGTGGGAAATCAGATAGATGAATATTTAATCAGTTTAGGTGATTCAATCCATTCATTCAAATACATTGCTTCACTCTTGTGCAGGTCGTGCCACCACCACCATGGTCTTGGGCATGAAGAGCAGTGAAGACAGGTGCACAACAACCAAGTTGCTGCAGCAGTCAATCATTCAGCTGTGTAAAGTTACCGCTGGACTCTCGGGTAATCTCGTAGTGGACGGGATCGTGTGTATATGTTCTGATGACGAACCCCATCAGATAGTCGTGAAAATCCACGAGCGCTTACAGTTGGGCATATTGGATGGCTGTGATAAAACCATTGCTTGCGACTCAAACCAGAAACATGGCCAGGATGTGTTTTTGGTTGAACCAGAGTCGCAAGGGGAGGAATCGTTTTGTTATGAATCAAACCAGAAACATGACCAGGATGTGTCATTGGTTGAACCAGGGTCGCAATGGGAGGAATCGTTATGTCATGAATCAAACCAGAAATGTGGCCGTATTAAGGATGTGTCATTGATAAATGCAGAATCACAAGAGAAGGAATTGTTACTTCGGGAAGAAGTCAACTCGAAGGTAGATGCTCAAAGCGTGTTGGAATGTAGTATGCGTTCTGTCAAGAACACACTAGGCAGGGACGGCGATGATAAGCAATATGGATGTGGCATCTGCTTTGTGAGATTTGGCACAAAAGAGCATCTAGTCGATCACGAGTTGAAGTTGCATTTTAAGCCAAAGTCACACTTTTGTCACACGTGTCAGATAGGTTTTACTGATGGCGTGTCATATGTGCGTCATCGGTATTCATCTTGTCACAAAATACGTCCGAGACTGCGAAGAGCCACAGGGAGTTATCAGCAGCGACCACGAAATGTTAACCCTCACCGTGACTCTCGGTCGTTCAGTGGAAACCAACAGAAATCTGATACAGAAGACTTGGGTTCTAGTTGTAAGCCAGAGGCTACTCCAATATCCAGTCTGCCTAATGCAGCAGCGGATTGTTTGTCAAACCCCAATGATATCCTACCATTGGCAGCTGGTGAATACGTCATTTGTGTCAACCAACCTGGTGACAAGCTGCAAGATGAGAGCAGAATTCACAATTCCATGCAACATCATGCGGCTACCCAAGGAGAAGTCAGCGAACAAAACGACAGTTTATGTGACATTGTAATATCACATGAGAGAAGCTTGGCGTCAACGCAACGATCAGCAACATCCCTTGAGGTTCCAATTCCTCGGGTCACCGATAAGCCATTGCTCGTAGAATGCCAGGATCAGACAACTGTCAACACCAGGGAAGACGGTGTGATCAACCTCTCATTTAAAACCAGTCGGGAGGGTTGTGCAGTTGAAAAGACAGATGTTTCCACAGAAAAGCAGTTCTTGTGTGAGTTTTGTCTGCAGAATCTCACCACGCTTGACAAGTATGTATGCCACATGGAGAAGACCCATAAATGGTATCCGTGTCACTGCTGTCCCCGGATGTACAGGGATGTGTTTGAGCGGCGGAGTCACACGCACACCGAACACCAACTCCCCGCTCTCTACTGCAATATATGTCACACCGACTTCTTCAACAATGATATGTATACGAAACATGTACATCATAGTCACGCCATCGGCGACGTACAAGATGGAACAAGTTGGTACGAGGAAGAAAATTCAACCAGTTTACTAGACACACAATCGGAAGCCCGGCTGAATGTTCTAGTTTCCGATGCTCCGCATACACAGTCAGTAACATCACAGATGGCCGATCCAGTAGGTAGTAACAAACAGATGAATGACACAATGCAATATCAGATGGACAGCAATATCAAAGTGTATGATATTTCCGATGATGAAAGTCCCATCACCATCGATGATAATGACAGGCAGGAACATGCGCTGAACCAAAATTGTGGGCGTGTGAAGCCCCCACAAGCCCCTCCTCATCCCGACAAGACGTACGTATGCGCCATGTGTTCAAATGTGCTGCATGGCGTTGCGGCGTTCGAGCAGCATTGCATGTCGGCGCACAGCCGCTATGGTTGCATGTACGGTGAGAAGTTGTTTACGCAGAAGGGGAACATGAGACGTCATCAGTTGACTCACACAGGTGAGAAACCGTACCGATGCATCATGTGTGGGGTCGCCTTCAATCGCAAGGAGCAGCTCACGTCTCACGAACTCTCCTCTCACAACATCGTGGTGCGTTCACAGTTCTACACCCTCAACTACAAACAACAAACATGTGACCCGCCGCAGCGAACCGGGTCTTAAGTCCCACAGGCCTAGTCTGCACATGAGCGAAACATAGATGTCCAGGTCATGTCCCATCAATTTAGTCAGAAATGCATACCTTAATAATCTCATCTTTGAATGTCGTTTATTTTCCTCGATAAATAATTCCAAACTACAAAAAACCCACATATTAAGAAACCACAGCCAATGACACAAATTGACATCGATTTTCAAAATGTCAGTTTTTGAAATGTTGCTTCAATTTGAGCAATAAATAACAAGCTACTGATATTATTTCAACGAGGGTGTTATCATTTTAAAGCTCATGTGAAATCTAAAATATTACAAAACTTTACAATTTTGCAACTTAATAGTAAATAATACCGACTGCTGTGGCTGGTCACATCTGTGGGTAGTGGTGGCTGGTCACATCTGTGGGTAGTGGTGGCTGGTCACATCTGTGGGTAGTGGTGGCTGGTCACATCTGTGGGTAGTGGTGGCTGGTCATATATGTGGGTAGTGGTGGCTGGTCACATCTGTGGGTAGTGGTGGCTGGTCACATCTGTGGGTAGTGGTGGCTGGTCACATCTGTGGGTAGTGGTGGCTGGTCACATCTGTGGGTAGTGGTGGCTGGTCACATCTGTGGGTAGTGGTGGCTGGTCACATCTGTGGGTAGTGGTGGCTGGTCACATCTGTGGGTAGTGGTGGCTGGTCACATCTGTGGGTAGTGGTGGCTGGTCATATATGTGGGTAGTGGTGGCTGGTCATATCTGTGGGTAGTGGTGGCTGGTCACATCTGTGGGTAGTGGTGGCTGGTCACATCTGTGGGTAGTGGTGGCTTGTCACATGTGTGGGTAGTGGTGGCTGGTCATATCTGTGGGTAGTGGTGGCTGGTCATATCTGTGGGTAGTGGTGGCTGGTCATATCTGTGGGTAGTGGTGGCTGGTCAGATTTGGGGTTTGAATCCTGCTACCAGCCATCGTCTCGACTAAGAGTCTAAGATTGAACTGTGTATGTCTTCACAAATACATTACACCCTGGGACCAACCACTATAATAATTGAATACAATTAAGTTAGAATTTCTTTTTAAATTGTAGCCATTTCTTTGTGGCTGACTTTTATAGTACATCATTGGTCATTACAACATGTTTGTGTTCACATTAATGTCTGTACATGTGTAGCTTCATGTTAGCGTTCACAACGACAGGCAGCTGATTGCTGACTGGAGGCACCAACATTCCAAAGGCTGCCTTCAAAACCAGACGGTGTGGTTAGAATTCATTATTATTAATTAGGAATTTAGGATAATTAATGATAAGGTCAGAATTGTCATTACTTTAAAATATGTGATTTACGTATACCTGTACATATATATTATCATATGATATGATATTGTATAGATCTCTAAATGTCTGACGATTACAGTGGATTCTTGCTATAAAGATGCATTATATAAGAACATCCACTTAAAAGGGACAACTTTGATTTCCTCATTCTGTCTTGCATTTTGTTATATAGTATATATAACCATGCAAATAAGGAACATTGGTTAAAAGGAACTGTTTGACTACATCCCTGTGTGTTCTTTATAACGGTAGTCCACCGTATTATTGAAACAAAATTTGCAAGTAACTATTATACAGGTATATATTGATCTAAATATATATAAATATATGTATGTAGGCTGAACAGGGTTGGCACATTCATACACAAATTACTAAATTAATTGTAATTTTGAGAACAGGGACTGTTAGTGACAATGATAGCTTATAAACCGGTGAATGATTAAATGAAATCGGTTGCCATTGCACTTTCCTCCAGCAGACAGCTTTATAGTAGACATTTGTTGTTCATAATTATCATGTTATTGTATTTTCATTTATAAGTTCTTGTCAACATTATTGTCCGTGAACGCACATGGACATATATTATAAGGTGCATTAACATACATTTTACCATTCAAGAGAATAGAAAGGAAGTCTGTTTTGGTGTTTTAGAAGGTAGTATAATACCAATAGTAGCATGACTTATTTGTCATGTCACAAAGAACACCAATTATTTAATTATAGTTGTTTTTGTAGTGCAGAAGTCAGGTTTACAAATTATTTGGATATTAATGATCATGCGTAGAGTATCGACGAGTGCTGTTTTATCTGTTAACCAGAACATTATATTGTTAAGCATTGTAATTTGTGCATGGATACAATGTATTTATTCAACAGAACTTATTATCAATCATAAGCTGTGTTTTATTAGGATACAATATCGTTTTACTGAACATTTTTGTTATAAAATTACATGTATCAGGCAACTTTCTGTGTGTAGCAGCTGGTTATTTTGTTTACACCGAAATACAGTGCTGTTTAATAAGGGTTAACGTTCAGGTTATCAAGATTCGTTGAACTGCTGTAAGCATGTGTGTACACAACGTCAACATTAACTATATATTTGCAAAATCAAATTTTCAGGGCATTAAATTAGTGACACTAAATAGATATCGATATAGTATTTATTGCTATTAGTGTCGTGTCATGCTGGCTTTTGTGAACCCCCAGTTCTGTGAACCATATATGTTAAATGTGTATGACAGCAAATTATTTGGTCACTAGCAAAGCATATATATATATATAACATGCTTGCCAACCGTTCCACTCGCCAGACGTCCATTCCCATCTGTTCTTCCACCCTTCTCCCATTGTCTCCTAAGTCTTCCTCTGCCAATTGTCCCACTCGCCAGACGTCCGTTCCCATCCATTCTTCCCATTGTCTCCCAAGTCTTCCTCTGCTTTGGCTGCCGTCAACCTTTCTTTCCATTATTAGAGTGGAGCGCTGTAGTGCAGTGGTAAGAGCTTCGGCTGCCATCAACCTTTCTTTCCATTATTAGAGTGGAGCGCTGTAGCGCAGTGGTAAGAGCTTCGGCTGCCATCAACCTTTCTTTCCATTATTAGAGTGGAGCGCTGTAGCGCAGTGGTAAGAGCTTCGGCTGCCATCAACCTTTCTTTCCATTATTAGAGTGGAGCGCTGTAGCGCAGTGGTAAGAGCTTCGGCTGCCATCAACCTTTCTTTCCATTATTAGAGTGGAGCGCTGTAGCGCAGTGGTAAGAGCTTCGGCTGCCGTCAACCTTTCTTTCCATTATTAGAGTGGAGCGCTGTAGTGCAGTGGTAAGAGCTTCGGCTGCCGTCAGCCTTTCTTTCCATTATTAGAGTGGAGGGCTGTAGCGCAGTGGTAAGAGCTTCGGCTGCCGTCAACCTTTCTTTCCATTATTAGAGTGGAGCGCTGTAGTGCAGTGGTAAGAGCTTCGGCTGCCGTCAACCTTTCTTTCCATTATTAGAGTGGAGCGCTGTAGTGCAGTGGTAAGAGCTTCGGCTGCCATCAACCTTTCTTTCCATTATTAGAGTGGAGCGCTGTAGCGCAGTGGTAAGACCTTCGGATGCCATCAACCTTTCTTTCCATTATTAGAGTGGAGCGCTGTAGTGCAGTGGTAAGAGCTTCGGCTACCGTCAACCTTTCCATTATTAGAGTGGAGCGCTGTAGCGCAGTGGTAAGAGCTTCGGCTGCCGTCAACCTTTCTTTCCATTATTAGAGTGGAGCGCTGTAGCGCAGTGGTAAGAGCTTCGGCTGCCGTCAACCTTTCTTTCCATTATTAGAGTGGAGCGCTGTAGCGCAGTGGTAAGAGCTTCGGCTGCCGTCAACCTTTCCATTATTAGAGTGGAGCGCTGTAGCGCAGTGGTAAGAGCTTCGGCTGCCATCAAACTTTCTTTCCATTATTAGAGTGGAGCGCTGTAGCGCAGTGGTAAGAGCTTCGGCTGCCGTCAACCTTTCTTTCCATTATTAGAGTGGAGCGCTGTAGCGCAGTGGTAAGAGCTTCGGCTGCCGTCAACCTTTCTTTCCATTATTAGAGTGGAGCGCTGTAGTGCAGTGGTAAGAGCTTCGGCTGCCATCAACCTTTCTTTCCATTATTAGAGTGGAGCGCTGTAGCGCAGTGTTAAGAGCTTCGGCTGCCATCAACCTTTCTTTCCATTATTAGAGTGGAGCGCTGTAGCGCAGTGGTAAGAGCTTCGGCTGCCATCAACCTTTCTTTCCATTATTAGAGTGGAGCGCTGTAGCGCAGTGGTAAGAGCTTCGGCTGCCGTCAGCCTTTCTTTCCATTATTAGAGTGGAGCGCTGTAGCGCAGTGGTAAGAGCTTCGGCTGCCATCAACCTTTCTTTCCATTATTAGAGTGGAGCGCTGTAGCGCAGTGGTAAGAGCTTCGGCTGCCGTCAGCCTTTCTTTCCATTATTAGAGTGGAGCGCTGTAGCGCAGTGGTAAGAGCTTCAGCTGCCATCAACCTTTCTTTCCATTATTAGAGTGGAGCGCTCTAGCGCAGTGTTAAGAGCTTCGGCTGCCATCAACCTTTCTTTCCATTATTAGAGTGGAGCGCTGTAGCGCAGTGGTAAGAGCTTCGGCTGCCATCAACCTTTCTTTCCATTATTAGAGTGGAGGGCTGTAGCGCAGTGGTAAGAGCTTCGGCTACCGTCAACCTTTCCATTATTAGAGTGGAGCGCTGTAGCGCAGTGGTAAGAGCTTCGGCTACCGTCAACCTTTCCATTATTAGAGTGGAGGGCTGTAGCGCAGTGGTAAGAGCTTCGGCTACCGTCAACCTTTCTTTCCATTATTAGAGTGGAGCGCTGTAGCGCAGTGTTAAGAGCTTCGGCTGCCATCAACCTTTCTTTCCATTATTAGAGTGGAGCGCTGTAGCGCAGTGGTAAGAGCTTCGGCTGCCATCAACCTTTCTTTCCATTATTAGAGTGGAGCGCTGTAGCGCAGTGTTAAGAGCTTCGGCTGCCATCAACCTTTCTTTCCATTATTAGAGTGGAGCGCTGTAGCGCAGTGTTAAGAGCTTCGGCTGCCATCAACCTTTCTTTCCATTATTAGAGTGGAGCGCTGTAGTGCAGTGGTAAGAGCTTCGGCTGCCGTCAACCTTTCCATTATTAGAGTGGAGCGCTGTAGCGCAGTGGTAAGAGCTTCGGCTGCCATCAACCTTTCTTTCCATTATTAGAGTGGAGCGCTGTAGCGCAGTGTTAAGAGCTTCGGCTGCCATCAACCTTTCTTTCCATTATTAGAGTGGAGCGCTCTAGCGCAGTGGTAAGAGCTTCGGCTGCCATCAACCTTTCTTTCCATTATTAGAGTGGAGCGCTGTAGTGCAGTGGTAAGAGCTTCGGCTGCCATCAACCTTTCTTTCCATTATTAGAGTGGAGCGCTGTAGTGCAGTGGTAAGAGCTTCGGCTGCCATCAACCTTTCTTTCCATTATTAGAGTGGAGCGCTGTAGTGCAGTGGTAAGAGCTTCGGCTGCCATCAACCTTTCTTTCCATTATTAGAGTGGAGCGCTGTAGTGCAGTGGTAAGAGCTTCGGCTGCCATCAACCTTTCTTTCCATTATTAGAGTGGAGCGCTGTAGTGCAGTGGTAAGAGCTTCGGCTGCCATCAACCTTTCTTTCCATTATTAGAGTGGAGCGCTGTAGTGCAGTGTTAAGAGCTTCGGCTACTGTCAACCTTTCCATTATTAGAGTGGAGCGCTGTAGCGCAGTGGTAAGAGCTTCGGCTACCGTCAACCTTTCCATTATTAGAGTGGAGCGCTGTAGTGCAGTGGTAAGAGCTTCGGCTACCGTCAACCTTTCCATTATTAGAGTGGAGCGCTGTAGCGCAGTGGTAAGAGCTTCGGCTGCCATCAACCTTTCTTTCCATTATTAGAGTGGAGCGCTGTAGCGCAGTGGTAAGAGCTTCGGCTGCAGAGTGGAGCGCTGTAGTGCAGTGGTAAGAGCTTCGGCTGCCATCAACCTTTCTTTCCATTATTAGAGTGGAGCGCTGTAGCGCAGTGGTAAGAGCTTCGGCTGCAGAGTGGAGCGCTGTAGCGCAGTGGTAAGAGCTTCGGCTGCAGAGTGGAGCGCTGTAGTGCAGTGGTAAGAGCTTCGGCTGCCATCAACCTTTCCATTATTAGAGTGGAGCGCTGTAGTGCAGTGGTAAGAGCTTCGGCTGCCATCAACCTTTCTTTCCATTATTAGAGTGGAGCGCTGTAGCGCAGTGGTAAGAGCTTCGGCTGCCGTCAGCCTTTCTTTCCATTATTAGAGTGGAGCGCTGTAGCGCAGTGGTAAGAGCTTCGGCTGCCGTCAACCTTTCCATTATTAGAGTGGAGCGCTGTAGCGCAGTGGTAAGAGCTTCGGCTGCCATCAACCTTTCTTTCCATTATTAGAGTGGAGCGCTGTAGCGCAGTGGTAAGAGCTTCGGCTGCCATCAACCTTTCTTTCCATTATTAGAGTGGAGCGCTGTAGCGCAGTGGTAAGAGCTTCGGCTGCCATCAACCTTTCTTTCCATTATTAGAGTGGAGCGCTGTAGCGCAGTGGTAAGAGCTTCGGCTGCCGTCAACCTTTCTTTCCATTATTAGAGTGGAGCGCTGTAGTGCAGTGGTAAGAGCTTCGGCTGCCGTCAGCCTTTCTTTCCATTATTAGAGTGGAGGGCTGTAGCGCAGTGGTAAGAGCTTCGGCTGCCGTCAACCTTTCTTTCCATTATTAGAGTGGAGCGCTGTAGTGCAGTGGTAAGAGCTTCGGCTGCCGTCAACCTTTCTTTCCATTATTAGAGTGGAGCGCTGTAGTGCAGTGGTAAGAGCTTCGGCTGCCATCAACCTTTCTTTCCATTATTAGAGTGGAGCGCTGTAGCGCAGTGGTAAGACCTTCGGATGCCATCAACCTTTCTTTCCATTATTAGAGTGGAGCGCTGTAGTGCAGTGGTAAGAGCTTCGGCTACCGTCAACCTTTCCATTATTAGAGTGGAGCGCTGTAGCGCAGTGGTAAGAGCTTCGGCTGCCGTCAACCTTTCTTTCCATTATTAGAGTGGAGCGCTGTAGCGCAGTGGTAAGAGCTTCGGCTGCCGTCAACCTTTCTTTCCATTATTAGAGTGGAGCGCTGTAGCGCAGTGGTAAGAGCTTCGGCTGCCGTCAACCTTTCCATTATTAGAGTGGAGCGCTGTAGCGCAGTGGTAAGAGCTTCGGCTGCCATCAAACTTTCTTTCCATTATTAGAGTGGAGCGCTGTAGCGCAGTGGTAAGAGCTTCGGCTGCCGTCAACCTTTCTTTCCATTATTAGAGTGGAGCGCTGTAGCGCAGTGGTAAGAGCTTCGGCTGCCGTCAACCTTTCTTTCCATTATTAGAGTGGAGCGCTGTAGTGCAGTGGTAAGAGCTTCGGCTGCCATCAACCTTTCTTTCCATTATTAGAGTGGAGCGCTGTAGCGCAGTGTTAAGAGCTTCGGCTGCCATCAACCTTTCTTTCCATTATTAGAGTGGAGCGCTGTAGCGCAGTGGTAAGAGCTTCGGCTGCCATCAACCTTTCTTTCCATTATTAGAGTGGAGCGCTGTAGCGCAGTGGTAAGAGCTTCGGCTGCCGTCAGCCTTTCTTTCCATTATTAGAGTGGAGCGCTGTAGCGCAGTGGTAAGAGCTTCGGCTGCCATCAACCTTTCTTTCCATTATTAGAGTGGAGCGCTGTAGCGCAGTGGTAAGAGCTTCGGCTGCCGTCAGCCTTTCTTTCCATTATTAGAGTGGAGCGCTGTAGCGCAGTGGTAAGAGCTTCAGCTGCCATCAACCTTTCTTTCCATTATTAGAGTGGAGCGCTCTAGCGCAGTGTTAAGAGCTTCGGCTGCCATCAACCTTTCTTTCCATTATTAGAGTGGAGCGCTGTAGCGCAGTGGTAAGAGCTTCGGCTGCCATCAACCTTTCTTTCCATTATTAGAGTGGAGGGCTGTAGCGCAGTGGTAAGAGCTTCGGCTACCGTCAACCTTTCCATTATTAGAGTGGAGCGCTGTAGCGCAGTGGTAAGAGCTTCGGCTACCGTCAACCTTTCCATTATTAGAGTGGAGGGCTGTAGCGCAGTGGTAAGAGCTTCGGCTACCGTCAACCTTTCTTTCCATTATTAGAGTGGAGCGCTGTAGCGCAGTGTTAAGAGCTTCGGCTGCCATCAACCTTTCTTTCCATTATTAGAGTGGAGCGCTGTAGCGCAGTGGTAAGAGCTTCGGCTGCCATCAACCTTTCTTTCCATTATTAGAGTGGAGCGCTGTAGCGCAGTGTTAAGAGCTTCGGCTGCCATCAACCTTTCTTTCCATTATTAGAGTGGAGCGCTGTAGCGCAGTGTTAAGAGCTTCGGCTGCCATCAACCTTTCTTTCCATTATTAGAGTGGAGCGCTGTAGTGCAGTGGTAAGAGCTTCGGCTGCCGTCAACCTTTCCATTATTAGAGTGGAGCGCTGTAGCGCAGTGGTAAGAGCTTCGGCTGCCATCAACCTTTCTTTCCATTATTAGAGTGGAGCGCTGTAGCGCAGTGTTAAGAGCTTCGGCTGCCATCAACCTTTCTTTCCATTATTAGAGTGGAGCGCTCTAGCGCAGTGGTAAGAGCTTCGGCTGCCATCAACCTTTCTTTCCATTATTAGAGTGGAGCGCTGTAGTGCAGTGGTAAGAGCTTCGGCTGCCATCAACCTTTCTTTCCATTATTAGAGTGGAGCGCTGTAGTGCAGTGGTAAGAGCTTCGGCTGCCATCAACCTTTCTTTCCATTATTAGAGTGGAGCGCTGTAGTGCAGTGGTAAGAGCTTCGGCTGCCATCAACCTTTCTTTCCATTATTAGAGTGGAGCGCTGTAGTGCAGTGGTAAGAGCTTCGGCTGCCATCAACCTTTCTTTCCATTATTAGAGTGGAGCGCTGTAGTGCAGTGGTAAGAGCTTCGGCTGCCATCAACCTTTCTTTCCATTATTAGAGTGGAGCGCTGTAGTGCAGTGTTAAGAGCTTCGGCTACTGTCAACCTTTCCATTATTAGAGTGGAGCGCTGTAGCGCAGTGGTAAGAGCTTCGGCTACCGTCAACCTTTCCATTATTAGAGTGGAGCGCTGTAGTGCAGTGGTAAGAGCTTCGGCTACCGTCAACCTTTCCATTATTAGAGTGGAGCGCTGTAGCGCAGTGGTAAGAGCTTCGGCTGCCATCAACCTTTCTTTCCATTATTAGAGTGGAGCGCTGTAGCGCAGTGGTAAGAGCTTCGGCTGCAGAGTGGAGCGCTGTAGTGCAGTGGTAAGAGCTTCGGCTGCCATCAACCTTTCTTTCCATTATTAGAGTGGAGCGCTGTAGCGCAGTGGTAAGAGCTTCGGCTGCAGAGTGGAGCGCTGTAGCGCAGTGGTAAGAGCTTCGGCTGCAGAGTGGAGCGCTGTAGTGCAGTGGTAAGAGCTTCGGCTGCCATCAACCTTTCCATTATTAGAGTGGAGCGCTGTAGTGCAGTGGTAAGAGCTTCGGCTGCCATCAACCTTTCTTTCCATTATTAGAGTGGAGCGCTGTAGCGCAGTGGTAAGAGCTTCGGCTGCCGTCAGCCTTTCTTTCCATTATTAGAGTGGAGCGCTGTAGCGCAGTGGTAAGAGCTTCGGCTGCAGAGTGGAGCGCTGTAGTGCAGTGGTAAGAGCTTCGGCTGCAGAGTGGAGTGCTGTAGCGCAGTGGTAAGAGCTTCGGCTGCCATCAACCTTTCTTTCCATTATTAGAGTGGAGCGCTGTAGCGCAGTGGTAAGAGCTTCGGCTGCCGTCAGCCTTTCTTTCCATTATTAGAGTGGAGCGCTGTAGCGCAGTGGTAAGAGCTTCGGCTACCGTCAGCCGTTCTTTCCATTATTAGAGTGGAGCGCTGTAGTGCAGTGGTAAGAGCTTCGGCTGCCATCAACCTTTCTTTCCATTATTAGAGTGGAGCGCTGTAGTGCAGTGGTAAGAGCTTCGGCTGCCGTCAACCTTTCTTTCCATTATTAGAGTGGAGCGCTGTAGTGCAGTGGTAAGAGCTTCAGCTGCCATCAACCTTTCTTTCCATTATTAGAGTGGAGTGCTGTAGTGCAGTGGTAAGAGCTTCAGCTGCCATCAACCTTTCTTTCCATTATTAGAGTGGAGCGCTGTAGCGCAGTGGTAAGAGCTTCAGCTGCCGTCAACCTTTCTTTCCATTATTAGAGTGGAGCGCTGTAGCGCAGTGGTAAGAGCTTCGGCTGCCATCAACCTTTCTTTCCATTATTAGAGTGGAGTGCTGTAGTGCAGTGGTAAGAGCTTCGGCTGCCATCAACCTTTCTTTCCATTATTAGAGTGGAGCGCTGTAGTGCAGTGGTAAGAGCTTCGGCTGCCATCAACCTTTCTTTCCATTATTAGAGTGGAGCGCTGTAGCGCAGTGGTAAGAGCTTCGGCTGCCATCAACCTTTCTTTCCATTATTAGAGTGGAGCGCTGTAGCGCAGTGGTAAGAGCTTCGGCTGCCATCAACCTTTCTTTCCATTATTAGAGTGGAGCGCTGTAGCGCAGTGGTAAGAGCTTCGGACTCTCGACCGAGACAACCTAGGTTCGAATCCTGTGCGGCGGTATCGAACCTTGGGCAAGGTTGTTTACTCTACATTGGTTCAGTTCACTGAACTGTATGAATGAGTACCTGGCTATAGACAGTGGTGGATATTTGTGTACGAATAATCTTCGCGCATTAATTGAATGCTTCCAAGAGAAGTTGAGATGGTGTTTGATTGAACAGGTCTGCTAGGGAGTAAAGTGCTTTGAGCAGTCCTGAGAACTGGATACTGCGTTATATAAGAACTTGATGTCATTTCATATGGCCGAAATAACTTCTTTCTCTACAAATTTCAGTAAAGTCCCAGATATAACACCACCAAACTCAACAAACAAGTCCACAAAACTCAGTATTTTTCTATATCACTTGTTTTCAAATGCATTTATATGTTTAGTAATGTTCTTATTAAGACTCCATATTTTGTATCCATACGCAAGGGCAGATCCAGAGAGGGCAGTCTAGGGGGAGGGCAAAAACCTCCACTGGCAGCCGAACCAAATTCATATACTGCGTGATCTGATCCACTTCAGCACAGCTCCGCTGTTGCGCTGTTACTTTTCAGCTCCAAAGGTCTAGGGGGCACATAATAGGGACACATTCCAAAGGTCTAGGGGGCACATAATGGGGACACATTCCAAAGGTCTAGGGGGCACCTAATAGGGACACATTCCAAAGGTCTAGGGGGCACATAATAGGGACACATTCCAAAGGTCTAGGGGGCACATAATGGGGACACATTCCAAAGGTCTAGGGGGCACATAATAGGGACACATTCCAAAGGTCTAGGGGGCACATAATGGGGACACATTCCAAAGGTCTAGGGGGGCACATAATGGGGACACATTCCAAAGGTCTAGGGGGCACATAATGGGGACACATTCCAAAGGTCTAGGGGGAACATAATGGGGACACATTCCAAAGGTCTAGAGGGCACATAATAGGGACACATTCCAAAGATCTAGGGGAGCACATCATGGGGACACATTCCAAAGGTTTAGGGGGGCACATAATGGGGACACATTCCAAACGTCTAGGTGGCTCATAATGGGGACAAATTCCAAAGGTCTGGAGGGGGACACATTCCAAAGGTCTGGAGGGGCACATAATGGGGACACATTCCAAAGGTCTAGGGGGCACATAATGGGAACATATTCCAAAGGTCTAGGGGGCAGATAATGGGGACACATTCCAAAGGTCTAGGGGGCAGATAATGGGGACACATTCCAAAGGTCTAGGGGGCAGATAATGGGGACACATTTCAAAGGTCTAGGAGGCATATAATGGGGACACATTCTAAAGGTCTAGGGGGCACATAATGGGGACACATTCCAAAGGTCTAGGGGGCAGATAATGGGGACACATTCCAAAGGTCTAGGAGGCATATAATGGGGACACATTCCAAAGGTGTAGGGGGCCACATAATGGGGACACATTCCAAAGGTCTAGGGAGCAGATAATGGGGACACATTCCAAAGGTCTAGGGGGCATATAATGGGGACACATTCCAAAGGTCTAGGGGGCACATTCCAAACATCTAGGTGGCTCATAATGGGGACACATTCCAAAGGTCTGGAGGGGCACACAATGGGGACACATTCCAAAAGTTTGAGGGCACATAATGGCGACACATTCCAAAGTCTAAGGGGGCACATAATGGCGACACATTAAAAATGTCTTGCGGCCACATAATGGGGACACGTTAAAAACGTCTAGGGGCACTTCAAAGGTCTAGGAGGCACATGCCCACAGGTCCACCTACATGAGATTGACTGGACCTCTATGGACACAGCCTACATGAGACTGACTGGACCTCTCTAGACATGGCCTATGTGATGTTCACTGGACCTCTCTGGACATCGCCTACGTGATGTTGACTGGATCTCTCTGGACATGGCCTATGTGATGTTGACTGGATCTCTCTGGACATGGCCTGTGATGTTGACTGGATCTCTCTGGACATGGCCTATGTGATGTTGACTGGATCTCTCTGGACATGGCCTAGGTGATGTTGACTGGATCTCTCTGGACATGGCCTATGTGATGTTGACTGGATCTCTCTGGACATGGCCTATGTGATGTTGACTGGATCTCTCTGGACATGGCCTATGTGATGTTGACTGGATCTCTCTGGACATGGCCTATGTGATGTTGACTGGATTTCTCTGGACATGGCCTATGTGAGGTTGACTGGATCTCTCTGGACATGGCCTATGTGAAGTTGACTGGACCTCTCTGGACACGGCCTATGTGACATTGACTGGATCTCTCTGGACACGGCCTATGTGATGTTGACTGGACGTAGCTTATGTGATGTTGATTGGATCTCTCTGGACATGGCCTGTGATGTTGACTGGATCTCTCTGGACATGGCCTATGTGATGTTGACTGGATCTCTCTGGACATGGCCTATGTAATGTTGACTGGATCTCTCTGGACATGGCCTATGTGAGGTTGACTGGATCTCTATGGACATGGCCTATGTGATGTTGACTGGATCTCTATGGACATGGCCTATGTGAGGTTGACTGGATCTCTCTGGACATGGCCTATGTGATGTTGACTGGATCTCTCTGGACATGGCCTATGTGATGTTGACTGGATCTCTCTGGACATGGCCTATGTGATGTTGACTGGATCTCTCTGGACATGGCCTATGTGATGTTGACTGGATTTCTCTGGACATGGCCTATGTGAGGTTGACTGGATCTCTCTGGACATGGCCTATGTGAAGTTGACTGGACCTCTCTGGACACGGCCTATGTGACATTGACTGGATCTCTCTGGACACGGCCTATGTGATGTTGACTGGACGTAGCTTATGTGATGTTGATTGGATCTCTCTGGACATGGCCTGTGATGTTGACTGGATCTCTCTGGACATGGCCTATGTGATGTTGACTGGATCTCTCTGGACATGGCCTATGTAATGTTGACTGGATCTCTCTGGACATGGCCTATGTGAGGTTGACTGGATCTCTATGGACATGGCCTATGTGATGTTGACTGGATCTCTATGGACATGGCCTATGTGAGGTTGACTGGATCTCTCTGGACATGGCCTATGTGATGTTGACTGGATCTCTCTGGACATGGCCTATGTGATGTTGACTGGATCTCTCTGGACATGGCCTATGTGAGGTTGACTGGATTTCTCTGGACATGGCCTATGTGATGTTGACTGGACATGGCCTATGTGATGTTGACTGGATCTCTCTGGACATGGTCTATGTGAGGTTGACTGGATCTCTCTGGACATGGCCTATGTGATGTTGACTGGACCTCTCGGGACATGGCCTATGTGATGTTGATTGGATCTCTCTAGACATGGCCTATGTCATGTTGACTGAATCTAGTGGCGTAGTGAAGATTATTGGTGCCCGGATGCAAAATAATTTGGTGCCCTACCCCCCCCGAGCAAACATAACAAAACGAATACGATACATATAACTACACACACTCGGACTCTTGATAAGCTCAAGGCTTCTTTGCCAGGGTTCTTTCTGCATAACAATCTTGTTAAATCTGATCACTCGCATAAAATTAAGAAACTACTATAGTGTCTTTGTGGACAACTTTATTTTTGGAAGTAACAACTATGTCAATAGTAACAACAAAGCTGGACGGATGTGTAACAGTCAATAGTAACAACTTGAATAAATATCGCACAATAAAATCGCAAGTGTCTCCAGAATACTTGTTCTGTTGTAGGCCATTACCAAACACATAATAGCTCACTCTCGTCCTTATCTCCAATTATGCAAGTCTCGGATTCAGCCATGTCTGTTTACAATTCCTCTTATTAGACCTTAAAGCGAGGCAGTCTGTTCCTTTAAATATAGCTTGGTTTATACTAGAATAAATATGCTGAAGGTGAAATTGTGTTTAATAATCCCGAAACACTGGTCGCAATTTGAATATATCTAACTCAAAATTTTCACATTGTAAAGAAAACATTCAATATCCAAAGAAATTTTTAAAAGAAATAATTTACATAGAAATGAACTATCCTGAAGAATGTTCAAATTATAAATGCCAAGAAATGTAATTACATATTTAGAAAGATGCATGTGAAATACAATTTCACCCAATAAATATTTATGTAGCATGACAACAAATTTACAAGGTATAAATTCTAGCAAGTGTCTTACAACATGAGATCGTCACTTCCATGAGGTACTCATGATGATGTTTCAGTGGTCTATAATATCACCAAAGTACGCTTTCTGTGAACATCAATAAACAATACATACATTTTCCAATATGTGTACAGCACATGATATTTCAGACGAAAAACCTAATATTTATAACCTCAATTTTCTTCTCACAATTTAAACAAAACATCACAATATGTCAATTTTGATTCAGAAATACATAAAAAGATAATTTAACTTATGCAGAGTATCTCAACATTTTCCTTAGTGTGCAAGTCTGTTCCTTTACAGTTTTAACAAGAGGAATGCTATGGCCAGTCAGCCAGTGATGACGTGCTAGTTAGTAGCTTCGCAGGAAGATGGCAGCACCGCATTGAAGCCAATGTGCCTGATTTCCGCTGCACGGGACATCAATACGAGTTACAAGATGGTCCCTGTCACTGCTGTAGTACACAGGCAGTGAGATTGCGTCTCCAGCACTGTACAGGTCAGGCAAGTCCTGAAACAGAGAACACAAGGTCCCTGTCTTACAGACTTTCATTTATTAAAGAGCACAGACCACTGTTAACTTTCCTATTGGCGACCATGTTAATGTTTTGTGTCAGATTATAAAGAAACTGTACCATTCAAAAATCTGAAATATCTACACGTCCACTGTCATCATGTCATTGATATGCTGATCATATTTCAAGCTCTTTTAAAATGCATCCATGCATGGTGCCTCTCAATATTGACCAAATAGTCATGTTTTCTGCACCCATGTGTGCTATGTGAAAAAATATGGACAAAATCACTCCGCCAACCACACTCATCCAAATATGCATCATTTCACTGCCAGGACATGCTAGCACTCAACCTGCTAACATACCTGATCTACTGCACTCTTTTCCCATAAAAGCTTTCAAATATCACAATTTTCTAGGTACTATATTATTCTACAACACAACCGGAATGAAACCACTATTGTCTGACCCCTAAATGGAACTGCCTATGTTCACCATCCTCCCACCCCAGGGGTGCAGCTGATTATATCGGTCTCAATACACCCTCGCATATTGCGTTGTTAAAATGCTGAAATTAAGCCGAGCCAATAATCTTGTTGCCTTTCAAGATTCGGCTGTTAGGGTTTTGGCCTTAATGTTTGGAAAGTAGAAGTAATTATTTGAATACACAATGCTGCTCAGCCGCCCATGAGAATGGTGGAACAGGTATATTGGGATTCCTTGAAGTCCAGTTTGTTTTTTATATGGGGCGCGAGTGTCTGCACTGTTCTCACAGGTGGCACACTTCCAACCAGCGGAGTCAATGCTGGAAAAATAGCGAAGAGGGGGAACAACATAAAGGACACAGGAAAAGGCCACAGCTGAGATGCTTGAGGAGGGACATGAGAAGATCAGGGGGGATGAAAGATGGAGAGGGGGACCTATGGATAGAAAAGTTTGGAAAGAAAAAACACAGGGAGAGGTTCAGCAGTATTGTACATGACCCCCCTGTACAGGGGGAACAAGGGGGGCAAAAACTGTACACAGGCCTATGTTGTGACGTACCTTTGAGATCCAAGCGACAACACAGTTAGGCACAGAGGACACAGTAGCCGAGTCTCGTTGGTTCTCTGCCAGTCGAGTGCCGTCAAACGTACATCCCTCCAGCTGGAGACCCCCGATCTTGATAGCGAGCCGGGCCCCTCTCACAGTACCCTGCCAGCTACATACAAACTTCAGACTGTCCATCGAACACTTGGTCTCTCTGAAAGACAAACCAACAATATTGTTGTATCTTCATTGTTTCAGTTCCATAGTTTAAGCATATATGAAAAATAAATTATATTAATACTGTTGTATAATGCTATAACAAGGCTCGAATTAAACGGAACTTTCTGTCTCATTTCCCTGAAATCACCAGGGTGGTAATTATTAGCAGGAAGTTCACTGAACTGGTTGCTTTGATTATGTGAACCATGCGAACAAAGCAAACATCAGAGGGCTTTGTGGTTGTCCCCCAACCTCTTTCTACAGTTGTTTAGTTTTTGATTACTTTACGATGTGAACATTTCGTGGGTTTATGATTTGAACAACAATGTTTCAGGCTGATTATTACAATTTGGCAGGCAAGCTTACCTTCAACATATTTATTTAAGTACTGTATTAAGAACATGATATTATAAAATGAGGAACAGACTGTCTTGGTTTATAATGGCCAGAAATATTATTGCATTTCAAGTAAGATTACAAAATGCTTTTATGGTAGCATTATCTTTTATAATTATGTTAAAACTGCAGACAAATAACATGTAAACATATTGGTTTAAATGTGTTAGATTCCTCCAAGCATGTGTGCTAGAACCAAAGACAGGGTCGATGTATCGACATTACTGGATAGTGTGTATGCTGAATATTTGTTAATTCACAATATAGTTATATGACTAAATATATGATTAGTGTTATTCTAATCAGTCACTTGGTTCAGCTATCATGATTACAAGATAACAGTACATACTTATATAGCACATACATAATTTGTAATTATGAATTAGAGTGGAACTTCACTATTACAGTCACCAATAGCACTGGACAGGTGACCTGAATGGTGACCACATTACATGGTGACCACATTACAAGGTGACCACATTAGTGGGACTAATTTCCTACTTTCCTCTTACGAAAATCATGTGGTACTGTCGTAGACCATAACTGCAAGGTGACTACCTCACCAAGGTTACCATTAAGTGAGATGACTGCCTCACCAAGGTTACCATAAAGTGAGGTGACTGCCTCACCAAGGTTACCATAAAGCGAGGTGACTGCCTCACCAAGGTTACCATAAAGTGAGGTGACTACCTCACCAAGGTTACCATAAAGTGAGATGACTGCCTCACCAAGGTTACCATAAAGTGAGGTGACTGCCTCACTAAGGTTACCATAAAGCGAGGTGACTGCCTCACCAAGGTTACCATAAAGTGAGGTGACTACCTCACCAAGGTTACCATAAAGTGAGATGACTGCCTCACCAAGGTTACCATAAAGTGAGGTGACTGCCTCACCAAGGTTACCATAAAGCAATGTGACTGCCTCACCAAGGTTACCATAAAGCGAGGTGACTGCCTCACCAAGGTTACCATAAAGTGAGATGACTGCCTCACCAAGGTTACCATAAAGTGAGGTGACTGCCTCACCAAGGTTACCATAAAGCGAGGTGACTGCCTCACCAAGGTTACCATAAAGCGAGGTGACTGCCTCACCAAGGTTAACATAAAGCGAGGTGACTGCCTCACCAAGGTTACCATAAAGCGAGGTTGGAGTGTAATTGAATATATTAAATGTTAAGCATAAAAAAAATTGTCAGCTTGACCACCTATCACATACAAGATAAGTGTAGGTAATGAACATTAAATTTGTAAAAAAAATTACAAAGCATGTGGGGGTAAAAATGACTGATTTGAGGACTTACAAATTGCAAAAAATTATCAGAAATAAGTGGAGTGCAGCAAAATTATTTATCACCCTTCCGTACCTGGCCGTCTGTTGACGCAGGGCATTTAGGAAGGTGTCAGGATGGAAGAGTTCACTGAGGTCGAGGGTTTCGTCGAGTAATCGCCCCCCCTCAGCACGTCCCACCCAGGTCTGTATGGCGATGGACCTTGTGACGAGACCTCGCAGGAACAACATCGGGTCCTCAGGACCATCCCACATCTGTAGCCAGCTGATCGGGGTCTGCAACAGGGACGTAATGATTGTTAAATACAGGATCAGAATTAGGGTTGTAGTGATTAAAGACGGGCTCCTTGTGATATGTTCTATTTTAATTAACTCTCATACGTTCAAACACTTGTCCTAGCTTCACCAAACTTGCAGTGTATTAAGTATATATGAAAAGAAGGTCAGACATTAAATAACAATCCGTTTGCACTGGTAGCCCAACAGTCACCTCTTGGTTCATGAGTGCTGCGGCCAGAGTCTGGACGTCGCTGGTCAGTAACTGAGTGCCTCGGATGACCTTGCTGAGTGCGGCCAAGGACGCGTGGACTACCTGGATCAGTTTGATCGCGTTAAATCGTTCCAGTAACACGAACGCCATTACTGGTGACCCGGCACTGCCCTTGTCACTTGGTGGCGGCACCTTCATCTGGATGAGATTCTGACCCTGAAACAGTTTAACAACATCATATATATTAATTAAACTGGTAAAGTTCTTACATAGCATGATATCCAGTCATTAGGACTGCATATAGTTCTTTACACTTAACTTCCTGGCAGACCTGTTCAATCGAATACCATTTGAACTTCTCCGGGAGGCATTCCGTCATACTGCAAACACTACATGAATACTAGTCATACACAACCACCCACCACTGCCAAGTACTCATTCACACATTCTGCCATACTGCAAACACTACATGAATACTAGTCATACACAACCACCCACCACTGCCAAGTACTCATTCACACATTCCGCCATACTGCAAACACTACATGAATACTAGTCATACACAACCACCCACCACTGCCAAGTACTCATTCACACATTCCGCCATACTGCAAACACTACATGAATACTAGTCATACACAACCACCCACCACTGCCAAGTACTCATTCACACATTCCGTCATACTGCAAACACTACATGAATACTAGTCGTACACAACCACCCACCACTGCCAAGTACTCATTCACACATTCCGTCATACTGCAAACACTACATGAATACTAGTCGTACACAACCACCCACCACTGCCAAGTACTCATTCACACATTCCGCTATACTGCAAACACTACATGAATACTAGTCGTACACAACCACCCACCACTGCCAAGTACTCATTCACTCATTCCGCCATACTGCAAACACTACATGAATACTAGTCGTACACAACCACCCACCACTGCCAAGTACTCATTCACACATTCCGCCATACTGCAAACACTACATGAATACTAGTCGTACACAACCACCCACCACTGCCAAGTACTCATTCACACATTCCGCCATACTGCAAACACTACATGAATACTAGTCGTACACAACCACCCACCACTTCCAAGTACTCATTCACACATTCCGCCATACTGCAAACACTACATGAATACTAGTCGTACACAACCACCCACCACTGCCAAGTACTCATTCACACATTCAGCCATACTGCAAACACTACATGAATACTAGTCGTACACAACCACCCACCACTGCCAAGTACTCATTCACACATTCCGCCATACTGCAAACACTACATGAATACTAGTCGTACACAACCACCCACCACTGCCAAGTACTCATTCACACATTCCGCCATACTGCAAACACTACATGAATACTAGTCGTACACAACCACCCACCACTGCCAAGTACTCATTCACACATTCCGCCATACTGCAAACACTACATGAATACTAGTCGTACACAACCACCCACCACTGCCAAGTACTCATTCACACATTCCGCCATACTGCAAACACTACATGAATACTAGTCGTACACAACCACCCACCACTGCCAAGTACTCATTCACACATTCCGCCATACTGCAAACACTACATGAATACTAGTCGTACACAACCACCCACCACTGCCAAGTACTCATTCACACATTCCGCCATACTGCAAACACTACATGAATACTAGTCGTACACAACCACCCACCACTGCCAAGTACTCATTCACACATTCCGCCATACTGCAAACACTACATGAATACTAGTCGTACACAACCACCCACCACTGCCAAGTACTCATTCACACATTCCGCCATACTGCAAACACTACATGAATACTAGTCGTACACAACCACCCACCACTGCCAAGTACTCATTCACACATTCCGCCATACTGCAAACACTACATGAATACTAGTCGTACACAACCACCCACCACTGCCAAGTACTCATTCACACATTCCGCCATACTGCAAACACTACATGAATACTAGTCGTACACAACCACCCACCACTGCCAAGTACTCATTCACACATTCCGCCATACTGCAAACACTACATGAATATTAGTCGTACACAACCACCCACCACTGCCAAGTACTCATTCACACATTCCGCCATACTGCAAACACTACATGAATACTAGTCGTACACAACCACCCACCACTGCCAAGTACTCATTCACACATTCCGCCATACTGCAAACACTACATGAATACTAGTCGTACACAACCACCCACCACTGCCAAGTACTCATTCACACATTCCGCCATACTGCAAACACTACATGAATACTAGTCGTACACAACCACCCACCACTGCCAAGTACTCATTCACACATTCCGCCATACTGCAAACACTACATGAATACTAGTCGTACACAACCACCCACCACTGCCAAGTACTCATTCACACATTCCGCCATACTGCAAACACTACATGAATACTAGTCGTACACAACCACCCACCACTGCCAAGTACTCATTCACACATTCCGTCATACTGCAAACACTACATGAATACTAGTCGTACACAACCACCCACCACTGCCAAGTACTCATTCACACATTCCGCCATACTGCAAACACTACATGAATACTAGTCTTACACAACCACCCACCACTGCCAAGTACTCATTCACACATTCCGTCATACTGCAAACACTACATGAATACTAGTCATACACAACCACCCACCACTGCCAAGTACTCATTCACACATTCCGCCATACTGTAAACACTACATGAATACTAGTCGTACACAACCACCCACCACTGCCAAGTACTCATTCACACATTCCGCCATACTGCAAACACTACATGAATACTAGTCGTACACAACCACCCACCACTGCCAAGTACTCATTCACACATTCAGCCATACTGCAAACACTACATGAATACTAGTCGTACACAACCACCCACCACTGCCAAGTACTCATTCACACATTCCGTCATACTGCAAACACTACATGAATACTAGTCGTACACAACCACCCACCACTGCCAAGTACTCATTCACACATTCCGCCATACTGCAAACACTACATGAATACTAGTCGTACACAACCACCCACCACTGCCAAGTACTCATTCACACATTCCGCCATACTGCAAACACTACATGAATACTAGTCTTACACAACCACCCACCACTGCCAAGTACTCATTCACACATTCCGCCATACTGCAAACACTACATGAATACTAGTCGTACACAACCACCCACCACTGCCAAGTACTCATTCACACATTCCGCCATACTGCAAACACTACATGAATACTAGTCGTACACAACCACCCACCACTGCCAAGTACTCATTCACACATTCCGCCATACTGCAAACACTACATGAATACTAGTCGTACACAACCACCCACCACTGCCAAGTACTCATTCACACATTCCGCCATACTGCAAACACTACATGAATACTAGTCATACACAACCACCCACCACTGCCAAGTACTCATTCACACATTCCGCCATACTGCAAACACTACATGAATACTAGTCATACACAACCACCCACCACTGCCAAGTACTCATTCACACATTCCGCCATACTGCAAACACTACATGAATACTAGTCGTACACAACCACCCACCACTGCCAAGTACTCATTCACACATTTCGCCATACTGCAAACACTACATGAATACTAGTCATACACAACCACCCACCACTGCCAAGTACTCATTCACACATTCCGCCATACTGCAAACACTACATGAATACTAGTCATACACAACCACCCACCACTGCCAAGTACTCATTCACACATTCCGCCATACTGCAAACACTACATGAATACTAGTCGTACACAACCACCCACCACTGCCAAGTACTCATTCACACATTCCGCCATACTGCAAACACTACATGAATACTAGTCGTACACAACCACCCACCACTGCCAAGTACTCATTCACACATTCCGCCATACTGCAAACACTACATGAATACTAGTCGTACACAACCACCCACCACTGCCAAGTACTCATTCACACATTCCGCCATACTGCAAACACTACATGAATACTAGTCGTACACAACCACCCACCACTGCCAAGTACTCATTCACACATTCCGCCATACTGCAAACACTACATGAATACTAGTCGTACACAACCACCCACCACTGCCAAGTACTCATTCACACATTCCGCCATACTGCAAACACTACATGAATACTAGTCATACACAACCACCCACCACTGCCAAGTACTCATTCACTCAGCTAAGTGAACTGGAGCAATGTGGAGTAAACTTGCCCAAGGTTCAAAATGGTAGCTCCAAGAGTAAAACCGAGACTATTGTTTGAGAGACGACACTCCAATCACTACACTGCGGTGCTCTAATCACTGCACTCCACAAAGGTAGGTACGGGTCATCCATCATCACTGCACTCCACAAAGGTAGGTACAGGTTATCCATCATCAAAATCTAGATGTTGCTAAGCACACCAGTGCACCCGGCATATTGACCTATGGCAATGTGTATTTGTTATTTGCCGGGTTGTCCAATAATATTGCTCGCTTACAGATATTAAGCGTTGGGCCTGTATCGAACACCTTCATACATCACTGGTCAAACGGATAATGACATGTATTTCCATGCATTTTGAAGTGGTGCAGGTTCTTGGAATCACCTATAACGATACCATTTGTAATTTTTATTTTGCTAGTTTATTCTTACAAGATACTTGGAAACTACAAAATCTAAAGTGAAAAGCTGAGCAAATCCAAGAAAACAATTTGGAAGTGATTTTGTTAGACTGAACAAATGTCAAAGTGTACCTGGTTGAGCTTCTTCCAGAGGTTAAGAACCGGGCCAAGTTCACCAGCCCAGACATCTTTGTCGAACTTTGTGGCCTTGACATTGGCCCGCTTCAACACCCGTAATTGACCAATGACACTCTGGCTGATCATTCGCTGCGAGGATCTCTCGATGTTCTCCGGTAGACCAAAGTAGCTCGGCTTATCAAACTCTGGCAGGCTCTCAATGGCGTCAACAAAACTCTGCAAGGTCACACGAAGGTCACTTCCAAATATAATCAGTTATGACAAGTGCCAAAAGAAATATTAATTAAAAGGAGATAAAGTAGAAATTGTCAAGCAATTGAAACATTATAAATAACTATTGATAGAAGTATTAGTATCTTCACATAGCTAAAACAAGTTAGACTCAATAAGCTGACAGCTTTCTAGACAAATTGTCATCTGGAGTTTTTGTTTGGATGGCAATCTTATTAAACCTTGCAAAATTGTCCATAAATGCAAATTGACCAATCTTATACAGTTTTGTGTCTGCAGGACTAAGCCAAATTGATTTAACTTTATCTCAATAGACATCAACTTGCAAGATGTTTTCAATGAAAATGCAATTAATTACCTTCTATGTCTGGTGAAATAACACTATTTAACCAGATGACATAATCAAGGGCAATGCTAGAATCCATGCCATAACCAAGACAGGCCTTCCTGAATCAACATCAGACAATTCACCATGTCTAAGTGTTCATTTGAGGACTGCAAAAATACTAATAGGTTTCTGGATTTCACTCTTTTTCTGAATGACACAAACAATGTGACAATAATCGATCTTGCTCTGTATTGTTACATACTTTTGACTGAGTTACAGTCCAAGTATGTCCAATCAACCCGTTTAGTTGACTGATTGCTCACGACAAGACACTACTCACCCGGTGTCCCGTAGAAACGGGCACGTTGAGTGGCCCAAGTGTGCGTGACCCTCGACCTATGACATTTGCATCAAAAAACTGTTGCAGGTACGATACCATGACTCGCATGTCGAACGGGTTGTCGACCCGGCCCCCATAGATAGCGAACTCAAAGAGACCATGGACAAAGTCCCACTGAATGACGCCATTCCCTACAACAACAGATGGCACTACAGTCAACGTCGCCAGTCGAACATGTCACAATGTTAGTGAGGCAATTTATTAGGTTTCAAATAATTTCTCTTTGTTCATATTTCAAAGTAAATTTATCTTTTTTCTTCAGTAACGTTTCAACAGCTTTCAGTTGTCTTTGTCAAATTGGCTACTGTACATGACCGTGACAGTGGCGCTACCTAGTGGTAGTCAGTTTGACAAAGAGCTGCTGAAACGTGAAATTTTGCTGAAGAAAAATTCAAACTTTTTGTGAAATATGAGAAGAGATAATTTATGTTACAACGTTAACTCCAATAATTATACTCATTCTTTTAATTAAATTATCCTGAGGGGTAAAGAAAACATTAAACCTTGAGAAAACTCTTACTGGTTCATAATGGATGTTGTTAACTGTTTAAAGGTCAGCATTAATTGTTCAGTTAATTATGAGAGGAGAACGACAGGGTGAGACCTGTCAATGTGTCATCGTGGTGTAGATTTAATGTTCAATATAAACGTAACCATACTTTGGTTGTACAGTGCAACATGCTTATAACGAACTACTTTATGGGTAGCTAACGAGTTTGTTATATCCGTGAATTCGTTATATGCGTGTAGGCGTTTACCCGCTAGGTGGTAGTATTGTATGTGACAGTTTTTAAACTATTCGCCAGGTGTCTATCAAACGCAAATATATTTTGTTGTGTGATATTTATTTAAATGACACATAAAACAGTTACAAATGTTATTATTAAGTGTAGTTATAGTATAAGATCGCAGACCACCCTCTGTGAAAAAGTAACGAAATACAGTATGATTAGGTAGGCCCACACACACACTAGCAGTGGCTAACAGAGCTGGTGTCAGCCGATTTTACCTGATTTCCAACCCAACATTTCTCTCAGTAAATGTGAGAATATTACATCAAGACTTGTACTGCAATAAAGTTTGTTATCTTATCTTTCAGAATGTAATGTTTTGTTGTTCATTGAATAAAGTATTTACGTGCGCCAGGCACTGGGAGACAAATGGTCTTGGCTGGTTTTTGCAAGTGTGAATCGCGTCCGTGAAGCCGTTTGTGCGGTACGCTGAGAATGGCTTCTAAAAATACTTTTCGTGCATTTCAGTGTCTGTGTGTATAATTATAGAAACAACATCATCGGAAAGCCCGGATTCCGACGATTTCATTGGTGGGTTTTATGTGGGGATCGCCAAAGGATTCCTTTTCTAATTATGGGATAGAAGTAGATTGAGTTTTTTCTGGCTCTGTTGTAGACGAACTAGCGATAAAAATCACTCAGAATTATAGCAAATGAAAGGTGAACGTTACTATTTTTTGTGGCGTTCACTGGTTTTAAGTATAAATTCATACTGTGACGCGTATCTACGTGAAAGTTGGAGGCCGAAACGTCTGTCGCGCGATCGACCAGATGGGGCGTAGCCAATGACGGCAGCCGGCTCTGCTGTCGTCGGTCACTCGGGAACTTCGACGACGATGGATTTTAACTGTGGCATTTTCTTTATTTAGTGTTTGATCGAATTGTCTGTTTGTATTTAATTTATATGTCTCACAAATCTAACGATCTAACCGTCCACTGTGCGTCGTCCACGGCGGTCTGCCGTGCGCGGTCCGCCATGGCCATGCGCCTTTAGCTGCCATATCTCAGAAACCGTTCAGCAGCTATTTCTCTAATTTTGCATAGACGTATCTTAGGGTAGTTTAAGTGCAGCGTGGCTGGATGCTTCCCAGAGAAGTCGAGATGGTGTTCGATTGAACAGGTCTACCAGGGAGTAAAGTGCAAAGCGCTTTGAGCAGTCCTGAGGACTGGATACTGCGCTATATAAGAACTTACCTTTTAACTATATTCAGATGTTTTGCAATACATGTTGCAGCTATTAATTTCAAATTCAATCAGTATTATGTCATGAATTGTTACTGTTTAAGTGTTTTTAAGTCAAAACGCATGTTATGTGAACAAATAAAGTTTATCATATCAAATATCTTTGTTATTTCCACTCTGGGGAAGGGTGATAGGGGCAAAATGAGAACAGAAAATGTGTGCACATTTTCTTAAACAATACATTTTCTGCAATCTTGCAGCTCACCAACTCTCCTGCAAGGTTTCTACAAACACTAGAAATCGGCCTAAATAGCAGAGTATCGGGATAAAATTCAACAGTATTTTTATCAAACTGTCATCCTTAGGTTTGAACAGTCACCCTGAAGTAGGTATGTTTGACAACGCTTTTTTGCATGTAAAAATGGAATCTGTGTTATCCTGATCATTTGGATACTTGACATATTTCTGTATGATGAAAAATTAATGAGATGTGGCCGTTTTCAGGTGGGATGTGCTGCACTGTAAAATTTGGTCTTTCGATGCCTGTCAAAATTGAAGATTTTTGTATTTTCAGGGTTCTGTATCTGATTAAGTATAGTCCTGTGCAAGCAAATTATGGTGTTCTAAGTCTTCATTTTACAAATCTATGGGGGTGTAAACATGGCGAATCGTTAAATATGTCAAAATATACCGTTTTGAGGCATTTTCAACCATTATTTTCTCAGAAACTATTAAAGATATTGCAATAACATTTTGCAAGAGAACTCAGGTTAATGTGTTCTATTAAATGGTTTAATTACTTTTTAGATATTTTGAAGATGAAATTTTGTTTGGTTCTACCTAGTATGATTTAAAAACATAGGCGAGCACGTCACGTCCAAGCACATTAAAACATCATCTGTGGCAGGACTGACTCATTGAGCCACACCCGCAGTAACTACTACTTCTTGTACAACACACACAGAATGACACCAGTAAATCTGCTGTGAAGAATTCATCCATTATCGTTTGTTTACTAAGGCACCAGACAACAGGAAATTCTCAAGGCAATCGCAGTGCATTGCAGCGTCGTCTGACTTCGTAGCCCTGTTACGAATGATTTCCCTCATTGACCTAATTATTTTGGCACTGGCACTCTGTGCTGCCAAGGCATGACTTCCAGGTCACGAATGGGAAGTATTTGTGAACAACAGGGCAATTTTCAGTTGGACAGAAATTTGCTATACGGCGAAATTTGTTCGGGAAAGGGTATTTGTAATAACCGTGAATTCGTTATACCCGTGTTTGTAATATGCGTGAACGCTTATAATGTAAAAGTTAGGGGAAAAATCCGTATGTAAGAAATTGTTTCGTTATATCCGTCAATTTATTGTATCCGTGTTCGTTATAAGCGTGTTGCACTGTATATATGTCCTTGTCTTATTTCTATTATGTGCAATGTGATAACATATTTTTATTTACTGTGCTTTCTACAAAACTAAGAGTGAGAGAGCAAGACAAAGGTAGTGTCTACCAATGAGACATTAAGATGAAGAAATCAGGTTGATATAACTCAAGAAAATGCAGCCAAGTTGATAATGAAGCCAGAAGGAAGTCATTAGCAGACGGAGGAGCAAGATTCAAGCACTATTGACATCATGGGACTAGAAATCACCATGGTAACATGTTTAATAAATTACTGAAATATCACAATTCATACATTACAAATCATTCCTCATTTGCCCATTATAGAGAATGTATCCAGTATTTTACATCACTGAAATCAATCACCTTAATTCAGCAGTTCAGGGCAATATCAAATAATCTGCCATTTATAACCACAACCAAATTCTCAACATCAACTTTTATTCCCCATTTATTAATATTCATTACTTTTTTACAAAGCACTTATGAGTGATTCTTAAAAAAATTAATTAGTTATATTATAAAAAAATTAATAATTAATATTTTGAAATGTTAATTGTTTTATTGTGTACTCGGCAAAGCTGAAACTCGAGGAAGCATGCATGTGTGCAGAAACATAACACGTGTGCTAGGGCATGCATGTTTCAATCAGGTCTTCACATGAAGATGTGTGTGCACATGTACGTGCGTGCATGTTTTCATGTGCATTCAAAAAAGCTGCATGTAAATGCATTCATCTGCCACTATAACCAATCAGATTACTCACACTCTTTCACTGCGGGGATAAAAACAGACATTATTTCTCCGCAGTCAAAACAACATCAGAACAATTCATCAAATCTGTTAATGTGTATTTCATACATTTTAAACATAAAATCAATCAAGATGTGTTTATTTGACCAACAATGTAACCATTGCAGTCCATGTGGAAAAATCATACATAATGTTGTTATGATTAACAAATACTGAATCAAGCAGATACAAAAACAAACTATTTTGTACTAGAAAGAAATACTGTTTAATAGTCACTATGAGTCTGGGAAACACCTAATGAAACCATGATCAATTGTCACCACAGGGTCAACATCTATCTATGAAAACCCTTGTATTTTAAATGATCAAAAAGGAATAAGCAATTGGAAATAACTGCAAAATACTTTTGTAAGAATATAGGATATCTCTACAGACAGGTATTTTGCTTACCACAAAATAACAAAGGTAGCATATATACAAACAATGATTTGAGACTTTCAGTATTAATTGGTGTTAGATAACTGTTGTGATTTGTTGGGAAGATCTAGCTCCATATATTATGACCACTTTGTAACAACAAATTCCATGACTTTTACAATGACCGGCATAAACTATCATCAACGCATCAGTATTTTTATGTATGTTATTTCGTGCAATTCATGTAAATTAAAGACTGTCCATTTTTAAGCACTATCAAACAATTTAAATTATTTGGTCTTCATATAAAATTGCTGAATGGTAGTTTTCTGTTCACCAACACACTGACAATTTATATTATTACATTTCAATTTAATCTCATAACATTCCAAACATAGAAAAGTAAGTTAGTTTATAACACACTTGTGCGAAATACTCTGTCCAACATTGCTGTGCAGTTCTGATTTCACAGGCTGAATTGTGACCAAATCTACATCGTTACATCATTTCATTCAAATTCAATTGTTTTACAATCGCACAACCGAATGCAGCGGTAACAAACATAGTCCATAACTCTGAGTTTGAAATGTGTAAATACAATCATTAGGAGTGTCAAATAAATATGAAATGGTCCCTTTGCAACATGGATTCCCCTGTAATTGTACTCGATGATGGCATAGTAGTACACAAAATTGGATGCTCCCTGTGGCCTTGTCCAATTACTTGTGTTACTACACCACTCTCTTGCACAATTACAGTTGCATGCAATTTGCAAAGGTGCCATTTGATACAAAATCGACAACTGTTAAGGATTTCCCGGTTACATATAACCAAGTGTTAGTGATGTTAGTTGTCATCTGTGTGAGATTTAGATGATTTCCCGGTTACATATAACCAAGTGTTAGTGATGTTAGTCGTCATCTGTGTGAGATTTAGATGATTTCCCGGTTACATATAACCAAGTGTTAGTGATGTTAGTCGTCAACTGTGTGAGAATTAGATGATTTCCCGATTACATATAACCAAGTGTTAGTGATGTTAGTCGTCATCTGTGTGAGAATTAGATGATTTCCCGGTTACATATAACCAAGTGTTAGTGATGTTAGTCGTCAACTGTGTGAGAATTAGATGATTTCCCGGTTACATATAACCAAGTGTTAGTGATGTTAGTCGTCATCTGTGTGAGATTTAGATGATTTCCCGGTTACATATAACCAAGTGTTAGTGATGTTAGTCGTCATCTGTGTGAGATTTAGATGATTTCCCGGTTACATATAACCAAGTGTTAGTGATGTTAGTCGTCATCTGTGTGAGATTTAGATGATTTCCCGGTTACATATAACCAAGTGTTAGTGATGTTAGTCGTCATCTGTGTGAGATTTAGATGATTTCCCGGTTACATATAACCAAGTGTTAGTGATGTTAGTCGTCATCTGTGTGAGATTTAGATGATTTCCCGGGTTACATATAACCAAGTGTTAGTGATGTTAGTCATCATCTGTGTGAGATTTAGATGATTTCCCGGTTACATATAACCAAGTGTTAGTGATGTTAGTCGTCATCTGTGTGAGATTTAGATGATTTCCCGGTTACTTATAACCAAGTGTTAGTGATGTTAGTCGTCATCTGTGTGAGATTTAGATGATTTCCCGGTTACTTATAACCAAGTGTTAGTGATGTTAGTCGTCATCTGTGTGAGATTTAGATGATTTCTTACCTGCCCTAGCGCACAGTCGATCCACTATCTGCGCCCCAGCCCGCAGATCAGACAAACCAAACTCATAAAACTTGGTCCAACCCTGAAAGAAAAAGGTAACAATTTGCTAAAGTAAACTGATATATAGACTGTAGCACAGTCAGTGAGTAAAACAGTAATAATATTGCTGGTATGTTGCACTTGAAAATACCAGTCCATCAACAGAGAACTATGTATGAAATTAGAAATGGTTTTATTTGCAGGTGCTACTGAAAACATGAACAACCTTCACGTCACTTCCAATTTCAGTTTGAGTGACAACTGTTTTATGGCCAAGCACTGCGACACACAGATATTTATTAGTATTGTAACGTTTTAATAATACCTAGTTAAACCGTTATACTTCTGTGACCCCTCACCTCCACATATATTCAAAAATACATAATGAAGACAAAACAAGTTTTACAACATGTAATGCCCACTTTACAGTATATACTGAAATGCCAATAAAGCAGCCAATGAGAATGAGCATACATTCCTTTGACAGGAAGTGGCATACCTGCGGGATGTAGTTTCTGCGTTCCTGTACCATAGCGTGGAACCAGGCCAGAGCAAACAACGCCTGAGACCGCAAGGTGTTGCCAGTGCCACTCACAAACTCTGGACTCCACGACTCGTACGTACGCAGCAGGTTCTTCTTCACACCAGGTGGCGCCTACAACAACAACAACGACGTTTCACGAGTTAAAATATCTTCGGAGGCATAATGTGACAGCAGTTTCTACGATTGATGTTATGAAGGTTAGAAGTTTATACTTGGCTACTGTATCTTGTCACCACTATTTTTTGTCGAATAAAAATATTAATTTTAACTTATTGACTGTTTACAGGACTGCCTACCCGACAAAACAATTTCCGTAATGACCCCCCTGGGTTGCACCCCCCGTCGCATCCCACCCTGCTCCCCGAGGTTGCCAATCAAACCTTTCTCTGATGTGGATACAATGACATGTCCTGCCTGTTAAAAGTGCCTGGGAAGAAGTTACTATTTTAATCATCAAAAGTATACATACTTTTTTCACAGCATTGGATGATGTCACCATACTGACTTTGTAGAACTTGTAGTGGACTAAATTTGTTGATAAATTGTAACAAGTGAATGATGACAGTTTTTTCAGGGCATCTCGAGCAGGATTTTTTTTAGATTTTGCAATTTTTTAATGTGTCTCATTTTCTGTAGTCGGATATTTGTATTCCCGTAATACAGCTGCAGTTTCCGTAATCTGAGGTGAATTTCCGTAATGATTACGGAGAAACCGTAATGGTAGGCAGCCCTGTGTTTAATGCATTTTTCTGTATAAAGATTGTTGATCTCATTGAAGATTGTATTGTTTATATCTAATGAATTTTGTCTTTATTTTAAAAATAATAAGGACTGGCCCAAAGCAGCAAAGTGATCGTATTAACGGAACTGAATGTGAGAGTTGATTGTATATGTTTCCAGCCTGTCTACATATACACGTTTGTATGCACCTCGTACGTGATCTTGAGACTGGACTGGAGAAGGACTGTTGGGAACTTTGGATGGACTTCTGCCGTCATCCACAGGCGGAAACCTTCATCAGGCTGTAGCATGTTTAGTTCCTGCAAACACAGAAACATCGGCAACAGTCATAACAAAACGACAGACAAAGCTTCAAAGTTGATTCCACATCACAAATTAATGATTTGCTGGCATGTGAACATTAACACATAAGTATCAGCAACAAATACATCACACACCTCTCCTGGCAAAACTAAACTACAAGTTCTTTGAACACAAAACACCATACAATTTTAGTGCTATTTTTGTATGTTTATACAATCTCGACTTTTTTTACTCTTTGTCTCAGCGCCTTCAAACAGGGTAACCTGGAATAACAGCGCTTTATAAATGCTCTAATTATTGTTATTATTACAAAAAAGGGATAAAAACACCTGCATGATTTCAAAAAAGTAAAAGTTATGGATCTTTTGTGTGGTCCGAGATGAACCCTGTAGGTTTGGCACCGGCTGTGTCTAGGAGCAGTACCATAACACACATGCACTAGCTCAACTACAGTTAGATTTGAGAGTCATCCTCGTGCGCCAGAGAGCACTGCTAATTACACCAGTGTCAATACCCCCTGGCATATATCGCCTTGCTAAATGCAGAGTCAATAGTTTTGTTGCCTTTCAAGATTCAGCTGTTTGGATGTAGGTTTGAGAATTAGAAGTAGTTATCTGAATACTCAGTTGCTCGGAAGAATGGTCAAATAGGTAATAAAATGTTGATTCCCTGGAGACACCCATTGTCTTTGATATGGGGCGCAGGTGTCTGCACTGCGCGTTGGTTTCTGTCTGACAGTGAGTGACTGCCGCAATCTGTTTTATTACTAGGAATAAGTACTACTGCATAAATGCAATGCATAAATCACTTGTCAGACACCTGCTGAGATGTTGTTACCCAGGAACTCTAAACAATGGATGTTCACCCTTGTATGCTTACTGGAATACAACATCTGACATGTTTTCGTGTCTTAAATATTTGTTAAACTTACTGTATGCTGAACAGAATGAATACAGTACATACCCTAGCTCAGTTATGGTGAGCTATGAGAGGATGAAATGTATGTTACCTTCTCAAGCGTAGGCAGCCAAGACGTCACTAGATGCAGGTTCTTGAGACAAAGCCACTCCCCACTGCGTGCACAGTCCCGCAGCAACTGCAGGGCTATCTCCGCCTGACCTTGACCCATTGCGACCTACAGAACATCACATCACCTTGACCCAAATTTGTTGATCAATGTTACCGAGACATTAATTTAATAGACATATCCGATTGCTGTAACCCTAGAATACTCTCGTAGAATGAGAAATACCACAACTCACATCACTAACCTATAACTTCCCTTCTTACAGATAAAAAACGTAATTTTCAAATATTTTAAAAGGATTTTGTAAGGGTATTGTGGTGTAAAACAAAATAAGTATTACTGTAGTTATAATGTTAATATATAGTTTAATGAATAAATACTCACTTTTTATCTATACATAATTAATGTTATTATAATATATTTATAATAAAAAATCAATTACTTTAAGAATATAACACTATCAAGGAAATGTATCTCAACAAGAACATATAAAAATAAAAACTATGAGAGAGGTTCATAAACAGTGTTCTAATATTAGTACCACACTCCACCTGGTGGTATTTGTCAGCGCCAATAATCTGAGATGCTAGTTCGACAAGTTCTTGTGAGGGGTCAGCACCAGCCGAGATGATGATAAGGATCGGCTCCTGCGGTCGCGTCTCGACCTCGTACAGTCGCTTGAGGTTGACGTTAGGAGGAGACAGCTCACGAATCTCTTAAAACATGTTCAATGATTTTGTTAGTGTTCTATATTCCTTAAATCTGCTTCAACTAGTTTAGCTTATTACAAATCTACTTCTTTCATGTCCGTATATGTAGTCTATGAATGGTCTAAATAACATCTGCTGTTGGTTTAATAAAACACTTGTTTAAGTGGTTGTGTTATAATTTGTGAATATGTTTAAAAACAAAATCGACATATACCGGTACTTCAGAAGGGCAGGATACACATAAATAAAAAAGGCTAGACTCTTGATATGCTAAAGGCTTCCCAGAGCAATTCCAGGAATTAATTATTTATCGACTTAAAATGTTTTAATATAAACAATCATCAGCAATAGCAGCGTAATCCATGGATTCACCATTTTGGGAATTAACTACCTTCAAGGGCATGCGACAATTGTACGGTCTGTTTTTGGTGGTTCATTAATTCATAATTGCGATAACGCGATACTATGACAATAGTTATGACACTACTGCTATAGTACTGCAATAGCAATAGAGCTATTGCTATAACGCGATACTATGACAATAGTTATGACACTACTGCTATAGTACTGCAATAGCAATAGAGCTATTGCTATAACGCGATACTATGACAATAGTTATGACACTACTGCTATAGTACTGCAATAGCAATAGAGCTATTGCTATAACGCGATACTATGACAATAGTTATGACACTACTGCTATAGTACTGCAATAGCAATAGAGCTATTGCTATAACGCGATACTATGACAATAGTTATGACACTACTGCTATAGTACTGCAATAGCAATAGAGCTATTGCTATAACGCGATACTATGACAATAGTTATGACACTACTGCTATAGTACTGCAATAGCAATAGAGCTATTGCTATAACGCGATACTATGACAATAGTTATGACACTACTGCTATAGTACTGCAATAGCAATAGAGCTATTGCTATACTATCACAATAGTAACATTGTCTTTTATAGTCATTCATAACAGTTTACATACACAGTATTATTCTGATACAATTATGTATGTGAAACTCTCCATTATTAGTATTACACTTACTATTACTGTATTACTTAATAGTATAGCTAAAATGACTTATGTTACAGTTGACTGACATAAACACTAACAGTTGTATATACGTCATCACAATGATTCAACTACGAAACAATGTAATAGGGGTATACGAATATATCAGATAATTCTTCAGTATACCCCTTTTCCTAACACTAAACTGTCTTTGTTACTATAATCTGTATTATATGTGTTGGAAAATAAACATATTGATTGATTGATATCATATAAGTTAGCATTATATAGTTTGTTACGAACTGGATATTGAGGGAAAGAGAAGAGCTGTTACTTGGCACTGTTGTGGTTTGTTACTAACTGGATATTGAGGGAAAGAAGAGAAGGGCAGTTACTTGGCACCGTTGTGGTTTGTTACTAACTGGATACTGAGGGAAAGAAGAGAAGAGCAGTTACTTGGCACCATTGTGGTTGATATTAACTGGATACTGAGGGAAAGAAGAGAAGAGCAGTTACTTGGCACCGTTGTGGTTTGTTACTAACTGGATACTGAGGGAAAGAAGAGAAGAGCAGTTACTTGGCACCGTTGTAGTTGATACTAACTGGATACTGAGGGAAAGAAGAGAAGAGCAGTTACTTGGCACCGTTGTGGTTGATACTAACTGGATACTGAGGGAAAGAGAAGAGCAGTTACTTGGCACCGTTGTGGTTGATACTAACTGGATACTGAGGGAAAGAAGAGAAGAGCTGTTACTTGGCACCGTTGTGGTTTGTTACTAACTGGATACTGAGGGAAAGAAGAGAAGAGCAGTTACTTGGCACCGTTGTGGTTTGTTACTAACTGGATACTGAGGGAAAGAAGAGAAGAGCAGTTACATGGCACCGTTGTGGTTGATACTAACTGGATACTGAGGGAAAGAAGAGAAGAGCAGTTACTTGGCACCGTTGTGGTTTGTTACTAACTGGATACTGAGGGAAAGAAGAGAAGAGCAGTTACTTGGCACCGTTGTGGTTTGTTACTAACTGGATACTGAGGGAAAGAAGAGAAGAGCAGTTACATGGCACCGTTGTGGTTGATACTAACTGGATACTGAGGGAAAGAAGAGAAGAGCAGTTACTTGGCACCGTTGTGGTTGATACTAACTGGATACTGAGGGAAAGTAGAGAAGAGCATTTACTCGGCACCGTTGTGGTTGATACTAACTGGATACTGAGGGAAAGAAGAGAAGAGCAGTTACTTGGCACCGTTGTGGTTTGTTACTAACTGGATACTGAGGGAAAGAAGAGAAGAGCAGTTACTTGGCACCGTTGTGGTTGATACTGACTAGATACTGAGGGAAAGAAGAGAAGAGCAGTTACTCAGCACCGTTGTGGTTGATACTACTGGATATTGAGGGAAAGAAGAGAAGAGCTGTTACTCGGCACCGTTGTGGTTGATACTAACTGGATACTGAGGGAAAGAAGAGAAGAGCAGTTACTTGGCACCGCTGTGGTTGATACTAACTGGATACTGAGGGAAAGAAGAGAAGAGCAGTTACTCGGCACCGTTGTGGTTGATACTAACTGGATACTGAGGGAAAGAAGAGAAGAGCAGTTACTTGGCACCGTTGTGGTTGATACTAACTGGATACTGAGGGAAAGAAGAGAAGAGCAGTTACTTGGCACCATTGTGGTTGATACTAACTGGATACTGAGGGAAAGAAGAGAAGAGCTGTTACTTGGCACCGTTGTGGTTTGTTACTAACTGGATACTGAAAGAAAGAAGAGAGGAGCAGTTACTTGGCACCGTTGTGGTTTGTTACTAACTGGATACTGAGGGAAAGAAGAGAAGAGCAGTTACTTGGCACCGTTGTGGTTTGTTACTAACTGGATACTGAGGGAAAGAAGAGAAGAGCAGTTACTTGGCACCGTTGTGGTTGATACTAACTGGATACTGAGGGAAAGAAGAGAAGAGCAGTTACTTGGCACCGTTGTGGTTGATACTAACTGAATACTGAGGGAAAGAAGAGAAGAGCAGTTACTTGGCACTGTTGTGGTTGATACTAACTGGATACTGAGGGAAAGAAGAGAAGAGCAGTTACTTGGCACCGTTGTGGTTGATACTAACTGGATACTGAGGGAAAGAAGAGAAGAGCAGTTACTTGGCACCATTGTGGTTGATACTAACCGAGTGCGCGGCAGGCAAAGAGAGCCATGGCTGACTGGAGGCGGTCTGTGCGAGTGGCCTGCACCACCAGAACCTGCTCAAAGACTGAGATTCTCTTGGTGATGCTGGCTGGCAGCTCCTGCTCACAGTGGCTGCTGGAGGCGTACTGCGACCACAGCCCCGAGTCTGTCAGCTGTAGGTCCTGGTACAGCTGGGGGAAGGTCGACTACAAAACAACAACTTGTAAAAAACTACGTAATAATAATACATTTTTATTTCTACTACGTATTATAATACATACATGATTTTATATTTTAATTGTATTAACAATTTTTGTAGAAAAGGAGAAAGCAGAAGTTTAACACTTACAAAGTGCTTTCCTCTTCATGTAATTACAATCGAGCCAGAGTATGGGGGATGAGGTGATGGGGGGATATGTTAATGTTTCCCTCCTAGATGGTTTACATATTTGATACCAAACTTTCAAGGAATAATCCACGACTTCTCCGAAGAAAAGTGACACGTTTATTTTTTTAATTCCGCATTTGGTTAAGGGTTTTGTAAAGATTTTCAGGTTCGATCCGGATGTAAGACAGATGTAAATTGTTTGTTAATGACATTATGTATTGTTCCAAGCCACATGATTGTTTTGTCGATTAGTTGAACATACATAATGCATAACTTGCAATGCAAATTATGTGGTAACAATTGTTATTCATGAATATTCGGGAAATGGTCTTCTGTCCTGTTTGAATGTAATGTCGCGTGGAGGATGGGCATTTCGCTTGTTATTTAAATGATGCATGTCAGTCAGTTGGTCAGTCAAATCAATGGTTGGTTGGATGGACTGGTGGTCAATCTGTCAGATGGATAGATGGTTAGTCTATCAAATGGATATATGGTTGGTTTGTTGTTTGTTTGTTCTGTCATTTGGTTAGTTATAATGGTTACTCAAAAGGTGAGTAAAGCCTTGTAAACATACTTTGAGAACAATTCACATTCTTTGACAATATAAATTTTTAACAATGGCACACATCTTGTGAGCTAAAGCCTCTGTGGAGCCTGACTGATCCTTAGACAAACCTTCAACATATGTACAGCTGGAATACGGTCTGGTTCAATCCAGGTTGGTACGTCTCTCCCTGGCTTACTTGGTTGGTCACCTTTAGCATCTGACACTATCAGGCCAATGAACGCATCCCATTCCTGCAAGAATCACAGCAGAGCTACACCAGGAACTACATGTTATTATTCGCAAACATCTAAAGTAGCAAGGACATAATATGTAAATTCAGCCAAAATAATTATAAAACATTGAAAGTTAATATTTATTAATATTTGTAACATTCATGTTTATAATTAGCACACTAAAGGGTTAAACCATTCTTATAAGTGATATTCATAACTAAAAAAGTACCTACAAGAATGGTTTAATAACCAGGTTTAACAACCATTTACTGGGTGAATTATTAACATCAATATTACTAACCTTAATAACTATTAATAATAATTAAATTAATTTTCATAACTAATAAATAGCCAACACGGAAGGGAGTGGAGACAGATGGTGGAGACAGATGGTGGAGACAGATGGTGGAGACAGATGGTGGAGACAGATGGTGGAGACAGATGGTGTAGACAGATGGTGGAGACAGATGGTGGAGACAGATGGTGGAGACAGATGGTGGAGACAGATGGTGGAGACAGATGGTGTAGACAGATGGTGGAGACAGATGGTGGAGACAGATGTTGAAGCAGATGGTGGAGACAGATGGTGGAGACAGCAGTGCAAGAAGAGAGAGAGGGAAAGAAACACAGAAGGAAACAGAGATTGAGAACTATAATTGAGGCCAGACTCATCCTGTACAGTTTGGGGAAAGAGTTTAGCATCATAGGTTTAGGCTAAAATGGCCCCACTTATAGGTTTAGGCTAAATCTTGATATAGTGTAACTCTTCAGCAGGTAGTTGGGATTATAGTTAGTGTGAACGAATGGTGTGCTTGGTTAGTACGGTACAGTGCATAAGGTCTACTGTGATTACAGTAGTAATGCTGTTGTTTTATATCTGTATAACAATACTGCTAATGTTGTATATGCCGAAGTGTGGGCTCTGTCATCCAGAGGTACTGGAGACTAGTATGGGCTCAGTCACAGGCCTGGCTTTGGGATGTAGAGCCCACATTTCTCTCTCTTTAACTTAATCTCTTTAATAAACGTCATTCATTTGGCTTTATTTCATCATTATTCATGACTGACTGAAATTAATACTGCATACGTTGTCCTTGAACATGTGTGGAGACATGCCGTGCACCATGTGCATGGCAAACATCAGACGGTCGGCCTTGAAGAGAGATAGACAGACCGACTCATACACCAGGTACTGCAGGGACGAGTTCAACGCCTGGATGTGTTGGTCCGGATTACTGCCACCCTGAAACAACACCAGCGCCACCTGCTGAATGACTGTGTTACTAATACAACACCAGTGTCATCTCATTTAATTCATACTGTTGTTAGTGCATTTTATAAATTGCCAGTTCTGTTGTCTGCAACAGGAAAAACATTTACCTCCATTTTTTATTTCCTCTGGCATAAACACGAAAGTGAAGGGATGTTAGTGTTTCGACTGACAGATGGCGAAAAAAATTGCACAAGTTTTGAAAAAGTGCTAGTTGCAGTCAAACCCTGGTTACACAATCAACAAACAAGTTGTTACAGTAGTAACAGTAGACTGTCATGGTGACAGAAATTCACGTAAGGTAATTTAAGTTTAACAAACTGGCCAGCATCTATGGTTATTATCAATGCTGCAACTTTTAGAATAATAACTGACATATAATTCAGTCATGACTTCAAAGTTTGTATAGTGTAATTGCAACAATAACTTTAAAACTGTAGTTTAAGTAATTAAATTTAGTATTAATTTGTATAATTATTACCAAAGACTGAGATGATGACAATGGATATAATTTGCCCTTAATACATCAAAAATTATGCAGACAAAATTTAATTACATAAGCACTGCTCTCAATATAAGACAATTTTGGTGTCTCCACTATACGGTACCTGTTCTGTTTTGAGCGCCCTCTGGAAGAGTCGGAGGAATGATGAGAGACTGAAGCGATACATGTTGTTGATCTTACACAGATCCCGGATGACAAAGAACAGTTTACTGCCGTTCTCCGCAAGAGGTAAGAAAGCACTTCGTTCCTGCAATCCAAAGCACACGAAACAGTTATATTCATGAAAGATGAAGGATAGTTTACTACAGTTGTCAAAGTATGCATGATACTAAGTAGATAAGATTCAACAATTTTATTGTCTGTTTAAAACATTGATAAAAACATAAATTTGATTTAGGTACACACAGCAGAGTCAGTGATAACATTGGCAAGAACACATATTACACAAGTGCTTCTACTCCCAAAATATCTTATAGACATGAAGTGTTTGTTAGCTACAACTATGGAGTTTGTAGTTAAAACAATGGAGACAACAATATGCTTATTTAAAAATAATATTCATCAGCTTAAGATATATTTAAACATCAACTGCAAAACACAAAATTTTACCAGATTTTACTAAACAAACCAATAGATGGCCTGAAATGAAGCAGTTAATTTGCAGGTAAACAGTAAATCACACCATAACAATTATATATGAAGAAGGAAGAAGCCACTGGTAGTGACAGGGATGTCTTACATGTTGCGGAGTGAGACTCTACGTACCTGGTCAAGAGCAGCCTGGAGCCGCACTGACTCCACCAGAGAGTCAGAGATCGTGATGGAGCTCTGTTTTGTCTTGTTCAACGAATCAAGCAGCTCTTTATTCTCAAGGATGTTACCTTTCGCATTTGCTAATTCCTAAAACAGAGGATTACACATTTCTGGAAAAGAACTGATACAATCTCAGCCAATCACAGCTGTGTCTAGCGTTACACGGAGAAGTTGGAATTTTACTTTGCTAACATACAATAAAAATTCACAATGTGACTTTAACAGACTTTCCTGCAATCCAAAGAACACAAAACAGTAACATGCACACAAAATGAAGCACTGTTCTGTAAAAAAAAATGTGAATGGGATTTCATCTTTTGTGCATATCGTTGTTTATAAAATAAAACGAAACAAACACAAGACAATATTAAAAAGTATTACTCTTAATCCAGCCAAAGTACTTCTTTGCACAGCTTAATATATTATGTGCTAGAATACAAACAAATTACATCAGAATTAATTTGTCCATTAAAATTAAATACCACATCTCAAGAGGAGTCCCTTAGCAGTGGCAGTAAAACAATTAAATACCACATTTCAAGAGGAGTCCCTTAGCAGTGGCAGTAAAATAATTCTGTGACACAGTGGCAGTCTAAAACCATTATTAAAGGACATTGATGGAAGAGACTCTAACCCTAACCCTTAGCAGTGGCAATAAAACAATTCAGTAACACAGTGGCAGTCTAAAACCATTATTAAAGGACATTGATGGAAGAGACTCGGGGAATGCTGACGTTGGTGACATGGAGATGACCCAGACATTGGAGGGTGTAGTGAATGAAGTGCATACCTCTAGGAGCATGTCCTCCAATGTTGCCAGTTGTATCTTCAGGTCTTCTTCCTGCTTCAGTAGTTCTGTCTTCCTCACCTCCAGTTCTGGCTTCTCATGTTGGATCGTAGTGGCCAGTAGCTATAACACAACAGGCCACTTGACACAGACTCTACTGGTTTCTCATGTTGGATCGTAGTGGCCAGTAACTACAACACAACAGGCCATTTAACACAGACTCTACTGGCTTCTCATGTTGGATCGTAGCTACAACACAACAGGCCACTTGACACAAACTCTACTGGTTTCTCATGTTGGATCGTAGTGGCCAGTAGCTACAACACAACAAGCCACTTGACACAGACTCTACTGGTTTCTCATGTTGGATCATAGTGGCCAGCAACTACAACACAACAGGCCACTTGACACAGACTCTACTGGTTTCTCATGTTGGATCTTAGTGGCCAGCAACTACAGAACAGGCCACTTGACACAGACTCTACTGGTTTCTCATGTTGGAACTTAGTGGCCAGCAACTACAGAACAGGCCACTTGACACAGACTCTACTGGTTTCTCATGTTGGATCATAGTGGCCAGCAACTACAACACAACAGGTCACTTGAGACAGACTCTACTGGTTTCTCATGTTGGATCGTAGTGGCCAGCAACTACAGAACAGGCCACTTGACACAGACTCTACTGGTTTCTCATGTTGGATCTTAGTGGCCAGCAACTACAGAACAGGCCACTTGACACAGACTCTACTGGTTTCTCATGTTGGATCATAGTGGCCAGCAACTACAGAACAGGCCACTTGACACAGACTCTACTGGTTTCTCATGTTGGATCATAGTGGCCAGCAACTACAACACAACAGGTCACTTGAGACAGACTCTACTGGTTTCTCATGTTGGATCCTAGTGGCCAGCAACTACAGAACAGGCCACTTGACACATACTCTACAGGTTTCTCATGTTGGATCCTAGTGGCCAGCAACTACAGAACAGGCCACTTGACACAGACTCTACAGGTTTCTCATGTTGGATCCTAGTGGCCAGCAACTACAGAACAGACCACTTGACACAGACTCTACAGGTTTCTCATGTTGGATCATAGTGGCCAGCAACTACAGAACAGGCCACTTGACACAGACTCTACTGGTTTCTTTACCACGCCCAATTAATCCTCTGCTAAGACACATCTGCTGGCTCATGCAGTTTATTTTTGTTGGTAGTAGTCGGCAGTCTCGAGAGTTGATGCTGATGTGCTGGATTGCTATTTTTAACCAACTTTTGTGTTGTGGAAATAGATCGAGTTTGATGTATTGACCCAATTTACCTGCTTGCTACATTATGTCAATTTATCACCTGCATCATGAACATTTCATCTACGTTTATGATACCTTTCAGCTAAAGAATTTGTATACATCAACTCGCCGAGTTACCCGGCTCTGCCCAGGGAAAAAAGGCAGTCGCCTGACTAAAACTGTATTGAAATTGTGACACCCCCAAGATCTCCACTGCCTGGACGAATTTTGACAAAATCTAAATCTACAAACCACCCAAATGGGCCCGCAAGATCGTATCCAAACCTTCACCCCTATACATGCAAAACTGACACAGATAAGAACCATTTTAATATTATGACTCCCTTCCGGGTGAATTTTGAAAAAATCGAGATCTACCAACCACCCAAATAGGCCCGCTAGTTTAGATAAAAAATTAATTTCAGTCCAATACATGCAAGACTGACGGAGATATATGCCCACAGACACACAGACAGACAGAGTACCATAGTGTTTATAATATAGATAACATTTTGTTTTCTAAATTAAAGCTATCCTGTTGTATAGACTATATTCACCTGGCCCGTTAGTCCAGCCCGTGTCGTTGTGAAGTTCACTTCAGTGACAATAGAGGCAGCATCGGGGGGAATCTCGGGGTTTGGGATTCGGGTGGACAGGAAGAGGCGGAAACTTTCATTGAAGTCGATCATCTTCTCGCCGACTTGAACAACATATCTTGGCCCTGGAACATGTATTAAGTAATTACCACTGCACCGATGTAGCATACATCATATGTGGCCTTTAGGACATTACTTTAAATAGCAGCGATGTTGTCTTAATGATAAGAGCCTTTTAGTAACTGGTTTTAGCTCATCTTAATTTATCTAAATGGTTTTAACTTATCTAGTTTTATTACAATTTATCTAGACTTTTCTTACATATTTTATGCTTCTTTGAGCAGGTTATAAATGGCTGATCTATTTTTATTATTACATCCAAACATATCACGCTATCAACCATACACTCTTGACTATTAAACTTGCATTCTTAATTAAACTACCATTTTTAACTGTTTCTAAGAATGTCAACTACAACATAAACAAAATTTACATATTTTATCATACATGCTACTATATATGTCAGTTTGGTATTTGATGTTATTCAATAAATTATGCTTGTGCAAAATTACTGGTCAAATGATATGACCAGCAGAATACTAAATGTACAGTACATGGGTATAAATGTACGGTACATGGGTATAAATGTATGGTACATGGGTATAAATGTATGGTACATGGGTATAAATGTACGGTACATGGGTATAAATGTATGATACATGGGTATAAATGTATGATACATGGGTATAAATGTATGGTACATGGGTATAAATGTATGGTACATGGGTATAAATGTATGGTACATATGTATAAATATACGGTACATGGGTATAATTTTTAATATTTTGCATCGTTTAAGTTTTAAATTGCATATTACAAGAACAAATGTACATGTGTTGAAATAAGTGACACAGTGTATTGGGCATGTTGTTTCACTAGAAATGTGTATTTACAAGACAAATGATCTCAGAATGCAGTTGATTCACTACAAATGTGTATTTACAAGAGAGATGATCTCAGAATGCAGTTGATTTACTAGAAATGTGTATTTACAAGAGGCATGATCTCAGAACGCAGTTGATTCACTAGAAATGTGTATTTACAAGAGACATGATCTCAGAATGCAGTTGATTCACTAGAAATGTGTATTTACAAGAGATATGATCTCAGAATGCAACTATAACTGCAAGTTTGATACATTCAGCCACCACAACACCACCAGATATACCTCAGCCATAGACAAGGTAGCAGTAGATGAGGGGATGACGTACCTTGTGAGATGAGATCACCACAACACCACCAGATATACCTCAGCCATAGACAAGGTAGCAGTAGATGAGGGGATGATGTACCTTGTGAGATGAGATCACCACAACACCACCAGATATACCTCAGCCATAGACAAGGTAGCAGTAGATGAGGGGATGACGTACCTTGTGAGATGAGATCACCACAACACCACCATATATACCTCAGCCATAGACAAGGAAGCAGTAGATGAGGGGAGGACGTACCTTGTGAGATGAGATCACCACAACACCACCAGATATACCTCAGCCATAGACAAGGTAGCAGTAGATGAGGGGAGGACGTACCTTGTGAGATCAGATCACCACAACACCACCATATATACCTCAGCCATAGACACGGAAGCAGTAGATGAGGGGAGGACGTACCTTGTGAGATCAGATCACCACAACACCACCATATATACCTCAGCTATAGACAAGGTAGCAGTAGATGAGGGGAGGACGTACCTTGTGAGATCAGATCACCACAACACCACCAGATATACCTCAACCATAGACAAGGTAGCAGTAGATGAGGGGAGGACGTACCTTGTGAGATCAGATCACCACAACACCACCAGATATACCTCAGCCATAGACAAGGTAGCAGTAGATGAGGGGAGGACGTACCTTGTGAGATCAGATCACCACAACACCACCATATATACCTCAGCCATAGATACGGAAGCAGTAGATGAGGGGAGGATGTACCTTGTGAGATCAGATCACCACAACACCACCACATATACCTCAGCCATAGACAAGGTAGTAGTAGATGAGGGGAGGACGTACCTTGTGAGATGAGATCACCACAACACCACCACATATACCTCAGCCATAGACAAGGTAGCAGTAGATGAGGGGAGGACGTACCTTGTGAGATGATATCACCACAACACCACCACATATACCTCAGCCATAGACAAGGAAGCAGTAGATGAGGGGAGGACGTACCTTGTGAGATGAGATCACCACAACACCACCACATATACCTCAGCCATAGACAAGGTAGTAGTAGATGAGGGGACGACGTACCTTATGAGATGAGATCACCATAACACCACCATATATACCTCAGCCATAGACAAGGTAGCAGTAGATGAGGGGAGGACGTACCTTGTGAGATCAGATCACCACAACACCACCATATATACCTCAGCCATAGACAAGGTAGCAGTAGATGAGGGGAGGACGTACCTTGTGAGATCAGATCACCACAACACCACCAGATATACCTCAGCCATAGACAAGGTAGCAGTAGATGAGGGGAGGACGTACCTTGTGAGATCAGATCACCACGCAGTAGTGGGTAAAGCACAGGCTCCACGCTGTCCGCCTCTTGAATGATCAAAGTCTTCCCAAACCTGACAGCTAGCTCTAGCACCGTATTAAAGTTGGCATCCTACAGGAAAATATACACATAATTTCATCAGAATAAATCAATTATTTTATTAACGTTGTATTTTATGTATCTCTGAACAGATGCCATTCCTGGATTTGTGCAATTTTGTTTCTTTGTTCCATGTTTGTTTAGTTCACTCAGCTGTATAAATGAGTACTATGATGTAAACTGCAGTGGATATATGTGTACAAGTAGTCTTTGCCCAATAATTGTGGCATGGCTGAATGCTTCCTATAGAAGTCAAAATGATGTTCAATTGAACAGGTCTGCCAGGGCATAACATACAAAGCGCCTTGAGCAGGTCTAAGGTCTGGATACCGCATCATGTATGAAGTTATGTTTACTTTTACTATTACATAATGTGAGGACTGGTCAGTGCTGGAGTGTCCACTACCTGTTGGTTGACCACCTCCAGCTTGCAGTCCTTCAGGTGTGTTTTGAGCCAGTCTGTGGCCCGAGACGATGGGTCAACTAGGAATGGACGAAGCGACGTCTGCAAAAAGCAACATTTCATCATTTTAGCGGGTTCCTACATTAGACACACCTGCACAGGATCATATATATTCTAGAGACTGCCTTCTGTGGGTTCCTGCGTTAGACACACCTCCAGATTCATTTACATACTTGGCTCTGCCTTCTGCAAGCTCCACAGGTTAATTTACATGTCAGACTCCGGTTTCTGCATGTTAACACACACCCACAGGTTCATTTACATACTAAAGTCCGCCTTCTGCATGTTCCTGCATTAGACACATCCACACAGGCATGGCATGGCTGGCATAGCCTTATGATCTATGCCAGTTCACAATTTTAGACGATAGTTGAACTTAGTAAATTGAATGAATTCAACTTTATTTCACCAACAACAGATGTAATAAAGTAGCTAATTATTAAGTTAAAGATATCTACAATTGTCGAAAAAGGGAAAGAAGAAGTGTAAAACTTATAAATACTTGCCCTGTTACACCTAAAAAACCTCTATGACATATAAAACATATGACATGACTTAGAATACATAATGGACAGTTATCATGTCCAAATCATGGTAGGCCATTTGTAAAAAGAAGTCAAAGTAATAATATAATACAAACACGTCTCTTTTTAAATACTTATTCTTTAAATACATAACTATTCAATAATTTTTCTTTGTATTTGTTTTTAAAAAGATGAATATAGTGACAACAAATTAGTGATTTATTAAGCGAATTCGAGAGTTTAACACCTTTAACTGATAGACACACACTTTTCAAGTTAGTACAAGCATAATATTCTGTAAAATTATGGACTTTTCTGGTTGCCTAGACAGATTCATACATACTGAAAAACTGTTGTACATTCTTTGTCAACTGATTATGATATGCCTTAAACATAATTACAGCAGTTCTCAACTCCACTATATCAGGCACTTTAAGAATGTGCAGATTACAGAACAACCTTGACGTATGGTCCAACCTCTTAGCACCACAGAGTAACCTTATTACTTTTTCTGTAGCAAGACTAGGCATTCGACATTTGTTGAGTAAATGTTGCCCCATATTTCAGCACAGTACATAATATAAGGCAAAAAGTGAGTGGTATAATATAGACATGCCACTTCTGTTAATTAAGAAGCTAGCTCTGTACGTAATTGCACAATGCTTTGACAGTTTTGATTTCACTAAGCAAATGTGATTTTTCCATGTTAACTTGTCGTCAGAATCAGAACACCTAAACATTTAATGACTTCAACTCTCGATTGATTTCTTTTTCGTTTATCTTTATAGAAATACTTGAATTCAATATGCGATTTCCAAATATCATGTAATTTGTCTTTGTAACATTTAGTTATAACCTATTTACAGCAAACCATACATGTAGTTTGTTTAAGACAGCATTTTTCTTCCGGATCAGTTCATCTAAATGACAATCATAACAAAATAAGTTAGTGTTATCTGCAAATAGAATATACTTAAATATTTTGGAAACATTACAAAAATCGAACCCTGTAGAACACCACAATATACATCAAGTACCTCCAAGTTACAATTTTTATACTGAACAAATTATTTGCTACTTTCCAGATAAATCACAATCCATTTATGTGCTCTACTGCATATACCATAAAAAAGTTATTTCTTTTCTAGTATATTATGATCAACAGCATCAAATGCCTTCTTTAGATAAAAAAAATATCCCAATAGCATATTTGTTACAATCAAGTGCATTTGTAATTTCTTCACCATTTCCAGAAGAACAAGAGGTGACATGTCAAATCTAAAGCCAAACTGTCTTGGACAAAGTACATCATACTTGTTTATGAATTTGTCCAAACTACCATATAATTTCTCTGAATTTTTGAAAATTGTGGTAGCAATGAGATAGGTCTCTAATTTGTAAATACACCCTTTTCTCAACCATTCCGACAAACCTAGTAGACAAGAGAAGATCAACAATAACTAAAACTAGTGCAGTGCAAAAAAAAGGAAAACAAAACATTGAAATGAAACAATTCACATTGATTTCATACGTCTTAAGCCACGCAGCACCACACAGACATGTTCATTTGAGTAAAACAACAACTGCCATAAAGAAATGAAATGAAACAACTCATTTTGATTTCATACGTCTTAAGCCACGCAGCACCACACAGACATGTTCATTTGAGTAAAACAATAACTGCCATAAAGAAATGAAATGAAACAACTCATTTTGATTTCACACGTCTTAAGCCACGCAGCACCACACAGACATGTTCATTTGAGTAAAACAACAACTGCCATAAAGAAAAGAAATGAAACAACTCATTTTGATTTCATATGTCCTAAGCCACGCAGCACCACACAGACATGTTCATTTGAGTAAAACAACAACCGCCATAAAGAAAAGAAATGAAACAACTCATTTTGATTTCATATGTCCTAAGCCACGCAGCACCACACAGACATGTTCATTTGAGTAAAACAACAACCGCCATAAAGAAAAGAAATGAAACAACTCATTTTGATTTCATATGTCCTAAGCCACGCAGCACCACACAGACATGTTCATTTGAGTAAAACAACAACCGCCATAAAGAAATGAAACAAATTATTTTGATTTCATACGTCTTAAGCCACGCAGCACCACACAGACATGTTCATTTGAGTAAAACAACAACCGCCATAAAGAAATGAAACAAATTATTTTGATTTCATACGTCTTAAGCCACGCAGCACCACACAGACATGTTCATTTGAGTAAAACAACAACCGCCATAAAGAAATGAAACAAATTATTTTGATTTCATACGTCTTAAGCCACACAGCACCACACAGACATGTTCATTTGAGTAAAACAACAACTGCCATAAAGAAATGAAATGAAACAACTCATTTTGATTTCATACGTCTTAAGCCACACAGCACCACACAGACATGTTCATTTGAGTAAAACAACAACTGCCATAAAGAAATGAAATGAAACAACTCATTTTGATTTCATACGTCTTAAGCCACGCAGCACCACACAGACATGTTCATTTGAGTAAAACAATAACTGCCATAAAGAAATGAAATGAAACAACTCATTTTGATTTCACACGTCTTAAGCCACGCAGCACCACACAGACATGTTCATTTGAGTAAAACAACAACCGCCATAAAGAAAAGAAATGAAACAACTCATTTTGATTTCATATGTCCTAAGCCACGCAGCACCACACAGACATGTTCATTTGAGTAAAACAACAACCGCCATAAAGAAATGAAACAAATTATTTTGATTTCATACGTCTTAAGCCACGCAGCACCACACAGACATGTTCATTTGAGTAAAACAACAACCGCCATAAAGAAATGAAACAAATTATTTTGATTTCATACGTCTTAAGCCACGCAGCACCACACAGACATGTTCATTTGAGTAAAACAACAACCGCCATAAAGAAATGAAACAAATTATTTTGATTTCATACGTCTTAAGCCACGCAGCACCACACAGACATGTTCATTTGAGTAAAACAACAACCGCCATAAAGAAATGAAACAATTCACATTGATTTCATACGTCTTAAGCCACGCAGCACCACACAGACATGTTCATTTGAGTAAAACAACAACTGCCATAAAGAAATGAAATGAAACAACTCATTTTGATTTCATACGTCTTAAGCCACACAGCACCACACAGACATGTTCATTTGAGTAAAACAACAACTGCCATAAAGAAATGAAATGAAACAACTCATTTTGATTTCATACGTCTAAGCCACACAGCACCACACAGACATGTTCATTTGAGTAAAACAACAACCGCCATAAAGAAATGAAATGAAACAACTCATTTTGATTTCACATGTCTTAAGCCACGCAGCACCACACAGACATGTTCATTTGAGTAAAACAACAACTGCCATAAAGAAATGAAATGAAACAACTCATTTTGATTTCATACGTCTTAAGCCACGCAGCACCACACAGACATGTTCATTTGAGTAAAACAACAACCGCCATAAAGAAAAGAAATGAAACAACTCATTTTGATTTCATATGTCCTAAGCCACGCAGCACCACACAGACATGTTCATTTGAGTAAAACAACAACCGCCATAAAGAAATGAAACAAATTATTTTGATTTCATACGTCTTAAGCCACGCAGCACCACACAGACATGTTCATTTGAGTAAAACAACAACCGCCATAAAGAAATGAAACAAATTATTTTGATTTCATACGTCTTAAGCCACGCAGCACCACACAGACATGTTCATTTGAGTAAAACAACAACCGCCATAAAGAAATGAAACAAATTATTTTGATTTCATACGTCTTAAGCCACGCAGCACCACACAGACATGTTCATTTGAGTAAAACAACAACCGCCATAAAGAAATGAAACAATTCACATTGATTTCATACGTCTTAAGCCACGCAGCACCACACAGACATGTTCATTTGAGTAAAACAACAACTGCCATAAAGAAATGAAATGAAACAACTCATTTTGATTTCATACGTCTTAAGCCACACAGCACCACACAGACATGTTCATTTGAGTAAAACAACAACTGCCATAAAGAAATGAAATGAAACAACTCATTTTGATTTCATACGTCTAAGCCACACAGCACCACACAGACATGTTCATTTGAGTAAAACAACAACCGCCATAAAGAAATGAAATGAAACAACTCATTTTGATTTCACATGTCTTAAGCCACGCAGCACCACACAGACATGTTCATTTGAGTAAAACAACAACTGCCATAAAGAAATGAAATGAAACAACTCATTTTGATTTCATACGTCTTAAGCCACACAGCACCACACAGACATGTTCATTTGAGTAAAACAACAACTGCCATAAAGAAATGAAATGAAACAACTCATTTTGATTTCATACGTCTTAAGCCACACAGCACCACACAGACATGTTCATTTGAGTAAAACAACAACTGCCATAAAGAAATGAAATGAAACAACTCATTTTGATTTCATACGTCTAAGCCACACAGCACCACACAGACATGTTCATTTGAGTAAAACAACAACCGCCATAAAGAAATGAAATGAAACAACTCATTTTGATTTCACATGTCTTAAGCCACGCAGCACCACACAGACATGTTCATTTGAGTAAAACAACAACTGCCATAAAGAAATGAAATGAAACAACTCATTTTGATTTCATACGTCTTAAGCCACACAGCACCACACAGACATGTTCATTTGAGTAAAACAACAACTGCCATAAAGAAATGAAATGAAACAACTCATTTTGATTTCATACGTCTTAAGCCACACAGCACCACACAGACATGTTCATTTGAGTAAAACAACAACTGCCATAAAGAAATGAAATGAAACAACTCATTTTGATTTCATACGTCTAAGCCACACAGCACCACACAGACATGTTCATTTGAGTAAAACAACAACCGCCATAAAGAAATGAAATGAAACAACTCATTTTGATTTCACATGTCTTAAGCCACGCAGCACCACACAGACATGTTCATTTGAGTAAAACAACAACCGCCATAAAGAAATGAAACAATTCACTTTGATTTCATACGTCTTAAGCCACGCAGCACCACACAGACATGTTCATTTGAGTAAAACAACAACCGCCATAAAGAAATGAAACAAATTATTTTGATTTCATACGTCTTAAGCCACGCAGCACCACACAGACATGTTCATTTGAGTAAAACAACAACCGCCATAAAGAAATGAAACAAATTATTTTGATTTCATACGTCTTAAGCCACACAGCACCACACAGACATGTTCATTTGAGTAAAACAACAACTGCCATAAAGAAATGAAATGAAACAACTCATTTTGATTTCATACGTCTTAAGCCACACAGCACCACACAGACATGTTCATTTGAGTAAAACAACAACTGCCATAAAGAAATGAAATGAAACAACTCATTTTGATTTCATACGTCTAAGCCACACAGCACCACACAGACATGTTCATTTGAGTAAAACAACAACCGCCATAAAGAAATGAAACAATTCACTTTGATTTCATACGTCTTAAGCCACGCAGCACCACACAGACATGTTCATTTGAGTAAAACAACAACCGCCATAAAGAAATGAAACAACTCATTTTGATTTCACATGTCTTAAGCCACGCAGCACCACACAGACATGTTCATTTGAGTAAAACAACAACCGCCATAAAGAAATGAAACAATTCACTTTGATTTCATACCTCTTAAGCCACGCAGCACCACACAGACATGTTCATTTGAGTAAAACAACAACCGCCATAAAGAAATGAAACAATTCAATTTGATTTCATACGTCTTAAGCCACGCAGCATCACACAGACATGTTCATTTAAGTAAAACAACAACCGCCATAACGAAATGAAACAACTCATTTTGATTTCATACGTCTTAAGCCACGCAGCACCACACAGACATGTTCATTTGAGTAAAACAACAACCGCCATAAAGAAATGAAACAATTCACTTTGATTTCATACGTCTTAAGCCACGCAGCACCACACAGACATGTTCGTTATTTAAGATTTATCTGATGTTCTCATGCAGTGTAAATTAACAGCATCATATCAGTGCACAGTGCATAAATAATATCGAGAATGCAGCACTTAAAAATACATAATACAGTGCATGGTGCATATAGAAGACAGGGCAGACATGACAGTGCAGCACCAGCACCACAGCATCTTACCCCAGGATGAAGTGGATTAATCTAAAATAAAACAACCACAGATTGTAACACGATGACTGTAATGACACTTCATCAACCGGCTAGTGTAGGGGTGTGTAGGGGTGTGTAGGGATGTGTAGGGGTGTGTAGGGGTGTGTAGGGGTGTGTAGTGGTGTGTAGTGGTGTGTAGGGGTGTGTAGGGGTGTGTAGGGGTGTGTAGGGGTGTGTAGTGGTGTGTAGGGGTGTGTAGGGGTGTGTAGGGGTGTGTAGGGGTGTGTAGTGGTGTGTAGGGGTGTGAAGGGGTGTGTAGGGGTGTGTAGGGGTGTGTAGGGGTGTGTATGGGTGTGTAGGGGTGTGTAGTGGTGTGTAGGGGTGTGTAGGGGTGTGTAGGGGTGTGTAGGGGTGTGTAGGGGTGTGTAGGGGTGTGTAGGGGTGTGTAGGGGTGTAGGGGTGTGTAGGGGTGTGTAGTGGTATGTAGGGGTGTGTAGGGGTGTGTAGGGGTGTGTAGGGGTGTGTAGGGGTGTGTAGTGGTGTGTAGGGGTGTGTAGGGGTGTGTACAGCAATTCACAAGGTCACAAAAATGTATTGCATAAATTATATAAGTGGGGGTGGTTTTTCATCCCCATGTATTGTGAGGAAAATAAATGTCTACGCTGGCTCCACCTGTCAAGCAGAACATATGTTAATGCATGTTGATGCTACCGAGGATATGAGAACCAGGCAGCGTGGTGGGTGATGGTTAGACAACCATGTCACATCAGTTGAATCGAGCAACTATTGACTGTGGCACTTGCCGCCAATGTAGCCAAATCGACAGAGCAAACCTTCAGCATTGTGTGCATGTGAAGAAGAGTGCCGTAAGGGGTATGTTCAATGTAGATTTACGTAACAATCCTAGAAGACATACAAAAGCACTGCAAACAAATGTATGTTACTACAAGATTAACAAGAGCAGCCAAAACTGGCAGAACTTGGGCAAAAACTACAGAAACATCAGGAACACTCCTGCACTCTTCAAAATTCCTTTCTACGGTAAAAACGACAGCAGATATTTAAAAGAAATAATCATCTAACTTAGCTGCACCATCATATGTATGACCAATTGTTTAAAAAAGTTCCACTGACCATTAATAGCACTTTTAATGTGCAAAGTAAAGATTTTATTTATTTATTTATTATTTAAGTACATCACACAAGGCACCTGCAGGATGACAAGGGCATTCTCCATGCTGAGGTCGTCCGAGGGCAGTCCCTCACTCTTCCAGATGAGTTGCTCGCTCTCCGTGCTGAGGAAGTGTCGCAGGTCGAAGTCAGACAGCTGCAGGTATTGCATCCAGTCCTGTAGACAACTCTGTCGAATGTCTTCAGAGGCTGACGACATGTAAGTGATGAAAGCTGCGGCCAGCAGCGCACGCATAGGCAGCTCCTTCAGTTCTTGTGCAATCTCACCCACCTACAATAACAATTGTGTGTGCATCACACCCTTTTGTGCAAAGCAACAATACAATGCTAGTCCAGAGTACATTAGATCAGGACAACTGAATGACATTTACTGTTATTCATTAACACAGATTATATAAACAGCAACACATACATATAATTACATATTCACAGCAAGCAGTGCACTCGAGTACACCTGAGTACACTACTGAGAATTGGTAAGAAAAAAAAGTTGTCTCGCCAAACGTTAAATAATTTTATATATCATAAAATCTGGGGCTGACCTCCCATTCTGAACATAATTTATAAAAAATATATAAAATGTATATTATTTAAATTACACTAAAGAAAAATTATTACAATACATAAATTAATAAGCAGACAAATAAATATAATACAATTGGTAATAATAAAATCGGTAATACATTGTAAATACACAAAACTACTGGAGATGTGTTATTTGTTTAAATTGACCACCCAGTACACCCACTTGTCCACTCCACCGTCTGTACTCTCCCTCCAGCTTGCCGACCAGGTTCTCCGCAGCGTCAATGGTCTCCTGTGCCTTCTCTAGCTCCACCTTCAGCTTGGCCGCCTCCATTGTCGTCTTCTCAAACTTGCCCTTCAGCCCCTCCACCTTGCGGTCCACCTCACTCAGGGCCTTGCTCAGCTTCTCCATGCGAGACTCCGCCTTCTGCAGGTTCCTGCACAAAACAAACCCACACTAGCTCATTTACATACAAGACTCCACCTTAAACCACACCCACATAGGCTAATTTACATGTGTTCCTGCGTTAGACACACCTATTCTCATTTACATAGCAGACTCCGCCTTCTGCAGGTTTCTGCGTTAGAGACATTCATTTTATTTACATGCGAGACTCCGCCTTCAAAAGGTTCCTGTGTTAGACACACCCATTCTCACTTACATGGGAGACTGCCTTCTGCAAGTTCTTGCACTAGACACACCCATACTGGCTCATTCACATACACGACTCCACCTTAACTCACACCCACATAGGCTCATTTACATGTGAGACTCCACCGTCTGTAGGTTCCTGCATTAGACACATCCATTCTTTTTTACATGTGATACTAGATCTTTGTCGCATGTAAATGAGCCTGTGTGGGTGTATCTGATATAAGAATCTTATTATATATTGCAAGAATTGAAACAAAGGTAGGCATGGAGGTACATGAGAAAGTGACTACTCACTTTTGCAGCTGAGCCTGTTCCGTCTCCAGCGGTTGAATCTTCTCAAGAACATATGAGAACTTGACATTGGCTCTCACCCACGCCGCCAGAGGGGCAGCAGCCGTGGACGCTCGCTTCGCATTCTACAACAATGTTTATTTTATGTGTTATATTTACTATGTAAAACCCACTGACATATAACAACACATTCTCGCATCCTTGAAACAGTTTATTTATACTGAGTGATCAATGTTTTATTATCAATAAAATTATAAATAAAATAGAACACAATTTGAAACTGCTTAAAAACAAATGAAACCATCTCTACTCAGACTAAATGTCCATAATATATTATTTACACATTGTTCACTTTTCTTAGTCACACAAGCATGTATTCAATATGGCTTGATAAACAGAAGCTCACATTAATTACAACTACTGCACCTACTAGAGGAAGAAACTAATAGTTGTATTACAACTACTGTACCAACAAGAGGAAGAAACTAATAGTTGTATTACAACTACTGTACCAACAAGAGGAAGAAACTAATAGTTGTATTACAACTACTGCACCAACAAGAGGAAGAAACTAATAGTTGTATTACAACTACTGTACCAACAAGAGGAAGAAACTAATAGTTGTATTACAACTACTGTACCAACAAGAGGAAGAAACTAATAGTTGTATTACAACTACTGCACCAACAAGAGGAAGAAACTAATAGTTGTATTACAACTACTGTACCAACAAGAGGAAGAAACTAATAGTTGTATTACAACTACTGTACCAACAAGAGGAAGAAACTAATAGTTATATTACAACTACTGCATCAACAAGAGGAAGAAACTAATAGTTGTATTACAACTACTGTACCAACAAGAGGAAGAAACTAATAGTTGTATTACAACTACTGCACCAACAAGAGGAATACACTAATAGTTATATTACAACTACTGCATCAACAAGAGGAAGAAACTAATAGTTGTATTACAACTACTGCACCTACAAGAGGAAGAAAATAATAGTTGTATTACAACTACTGTACCAACAAGAGGAAGAAACTAATAGTTGTATTACAACTACTGCACCAACAAGAGGAAGAAACTAATAGTTGTATTACAACTACTGCACCAACAAGAGGAATAAACTAATAGTTATATTACAACTACTGCACCAACAAGAGGAAGAAACTAATAGTTATATTACAACTACTGCACCAACAAGAGGAATAAACTAATAGTTGTATTACAACTACTGCACCAACAAGAGGAAAAAACTAATATTTATTTTACAACTACTGCACCTACAAGAGGAAGAAACTAATAGTTCTATTACAACTACTGCACCAACAAGAGGAAGAAATTAATAGTTATATTACAACTACTGCACCAACAAGAGGAAGAAACTCATAGTTATATTACAACTACTGCACAAACAAGAGGAAGAAACTCATAGTTATATTACAACTACTGCACCAACAAGAGGAAGAAACTCATAGTTATATTACAACTACTGCACCTACAAGAGGAAGAAACTAATGGTTATATTACAACTACTGCATCAACAAGAGGAAGAAACTAATAGTTATATTACAACTACTGCACTCAACAAGGGGAAGAAACTAATAGTTATATTACAGTTATTACAATGTGTCATTACAAAACATGGTTGCATCAACATGGTAAACAATGCAGAAACTTGAAATTGCTGTTTAAAAATGTCTCATAAATCAACAATTATATTTGTTTTTGGCAAACAACATGACATCTGACACTGCATCTTTTAAAATCCACTGTCTAAAATCAAATTATAAAAATCCAATCTAAAGTATTACAACATGTACAACAGACTTAGGGTTAACCCTAACCCTAAAGTATTACAACATGAACAACAGACTTAGGGTTAGGGCTAGGGTTAACCCTAACCCTAAAGTATTACAACATGTACAACAGACTTAGGGTTAGGGTTAACCCTAACCCTAAAGTATTACAACATGAACAACAGACTTAGGGAAGGTTTCATAAATAAATAAATAAATAAATAGTTATGCGTTGAACATTGGTTCGACCCCCTCTAAACCACCAATACATGTATATGTCTCTACTCACATGTGACTTGCAACTTTTATGATCTAAAATTGCTATTTGCATCACTTTGCATTAGCATGTTTCATTCACTAGGTGGTGGCCCTGTAGCAATATATCTTCCCCATCATACAACCACACCACGCCTCCATATGTAATGCTTAACAAATTTTTGGTTCTTTGCAAACTAACAAAACAAGCTCTTAGTTTCACTAAGTCACACTAATGAGACCAGCTCGTAGTTACGCTAAGTTACAGTAATGAGACCAGCTCTTAGTTACATTAAGTTACACTAATGAGACCAGCTTCTAGTTACACTAATGAGACCAGCTCTTAGTTACACTAAGTTACACTAATGAGACCAGCTCCTATTTACATTAATGAGACCAGCTCTTAGTTACACTAAGTTACACTAATGAGACCAGCTCTTAGTTACACTAAGTTGCACTAATGAGACCAGCTCTTAGTTACACTAGTGAGACCAGCTCTTAGTTACACTAAGCCAACCAACCATGTAGTATCGTGGATTTGATCGTCAACAAAATATGTGAGAACGGACTGACCTTTGGGTCAAACGAATCCTTGTTCCGCTTGAGCAGTTCCTCGACACTTTTGCGTATCTCCGGACTAACCTTCCTTGCGTCAAACGTCTGTATCTCCTCTTTCACGCCTCGCTTTGCAAGGAAGCTATTTACATGGAAGATGCAAATGTTTACAGACAGATGCAGTGAACAGTATCGTCAAACTACAATCAAGCTACTACTAGCATATATAATTTTCTTCCTAGACAGTTTGCACGTTGGGTACCAAAATTTCAGGGATTAATCTACAACCCTTCTGAAGAAAAGTGGGCGATCTTTTACTTGTTAACCTAACCATGAAAACAACCACCTACAGCCGCCAAACTTCTCCTCACATAGCTTATATACATATACACACTACGTTAACAAAATTATTTTACATTCCTACCACGATTAAATTTCTCAAAACAAACTCAAGTAAAACTCGACTTCTACGGCGGCGACTCCGCGGTTACCGTAAAATCTATATTGTGTTGAGCTTCACAGAAATTCCATTCAGTGGCGCTATCATTACTGTACGCATGCGATATAAATATACATATAATATATCGTTAATATACACCTGTATATATATATATATATATATATATATGGGCACGTGAGTGCATGTGCGTGTGTTAGTTATTTACAACTAAGAAAACAGATCAATCAATACATTCCAGGATAACAAATTATAAAATAAAATTTAATCTTGGCAAATGTAAAGCTGAATGTAAAATGTGTTACCACACCTTTTCATGCTGACCCAAGATGTGTCGAAGATTCCCATCAGACTAAGCACGCCCTCGAGAATATCTCGAATGACAACAGGTGGCGCCCTCAATGCACGAATCTCGCCAAGGGTCTCCGTCTTGATGCTGCCAACTGCCTTCTTCGCCTGCTGTACGAGTGGTTCGATCTCAGCGAGTTCCACATCGATGTCCTTCTTCCGCAGTTCTAACTTCTGGTTCTCTTCTGCGGCCTGTTTCTGCAGCGTCTCCATCTCGACCTTCTGCGAACTTGCATTCTGCAGCATGAAAGAATGAATATATTTAATCGGCCACAATCACCGTGGAATGTCATATTGTGCTGCCTGTGTGTATTCAGACACTGTATCTTTAATCGGCCACACTCACCGTGGAATGTCATATTGTGCTGCTGTGTGTGTATTCAGACACCGTATCTTTAATCGGCCACACTTACCGTGGAATGTCATATTGTGCTGCCTGTGTGTATTCAGACACCGTATCTTTTTGGACATACTAAAAATCTACAATGTTTTTTTGGACTAGACTTACTTCTATACTACTCAGTCATTACAGTATATATTTTTAATAAAACAATTTTTTTTAATTTTCTCTTTTTTTAAAGATATAAACAAATGTTCAAAAATCACATTAATACCAGAGATATTAACTTTTATTCACCCAAATTACTTCATTGTACAAAATATTATAATTAATTTTGCCATGGAACTTTTCACAAAACTATCCCTGACAGAATTATCTTGTTATCATGGCTACCATTATGCTAACTGATGATTATTATTTAATATCTGACCTTCTTTTCATATACACTTAATGCATTGACAATTTTCTCAAAACAGGATAAATAGACGGTAAGTGGTCAAGGAAGCTTTTGTGTAATCAAGGGTCCAACATTTTGTATACTTGTGAAACCCGATACATGTAAATTTTATTTTTATACAGATTCACACTGCTAGCATTAAAACAACCAATAGATAATTTGTTCTATTCAGTTACCACCCTTATAATTTGACTACTTCTGTATATCCAACCTACCACGTTACATACACAATGCTGCTTTGTGCCCCCCGGCTCTATGTCTTTCTTTGAGTTTGAAGATAATATTTCTATCATTATCTTCATAATAATTCAATATTTAAAATAATTCAATTTGGTCTCTGTGAATAAGGATATTTAGAAAGACACATTAATATATAATAATTAACACTTTTTTCGAGGCTATATTTGGCGGAGATAGATCGTAGAAATTGGTGGTGTAAAAAAGTGGATAAACAAGTGGAATTACTGATTGATAAGTATTATTTTTGCCTTAATATCATTCATAAAGTTGCAATAACCATATATTGAGTAGCAGTTGTGCTTAAAGTTAGTTAGTTAAAGTATTTTAGAACACCTTAGTATAGTGAGTGATAATAGGGTAACTCAGTTAGGCGGCTTAGCCTTCGATAAGTTGTAAACAAGATTTAACAAACCTGATTATGTGGTAGAATATATATAGGAGATAAAGTAACAACCATCAAACTACTTACATAAGATAATATCTGTGTAAGCCAGTACTTGCTATATATTTTGGTTAGGTAGCATTGTTGTTAAAATTAAGCAAGGGCGATAGTCGGGCGGCGTAACCTAAATAAATAAAGCAGCCTAACATAACGTAATTGATTGTATTTAAATTAGGTCACTACCGGTGATGTTAGCGTTCGTGTTAGGATAAATAGTCGGCTGTGTAATTGAAATTTGTAACCTAAAGTGTGCTGTAGTACACAGGAAACAGTCTTTATAAAGACTAAGTTAGTTAAGTTATTAAATAAATTCTGATCGGGATATGGCGCCTTGCAAGCGGCAAGTCAAGGCAAAGCGACACTTGGTGTGCGATCACTGCCACAGCTGGGTAGATTTTGCATCGTCCGGGTGTGGAAAGTCATGGGCAGAAACCATGGAGGAAGGATTCACCTTTCAGTGCATTGGATGTTGGAAGGTGGAGTGTTTGCAGAAGGAGATAGTTAGGTTGACAGATATTGTGAAGGGAATGGAGATGGGAATTAGCAAGGAGGCAGGTCGAATGGAGAGAGACGACAGGGAGAGAGGTGAGGATACTGCAAGACTGAAGGAGAATAGCAGTGGCAAGAAAACTGAGGAAAGGAGATTGAGAGGAGAGAAGGTGATTGGAGGGGAAGAAATTGGAAAATCGACAACAGAAAACGTGACAAGCTTGAAGGTGACGGGAAGAAAGTGACTGTAGAGAAGGAGGGAGGGAAGATGGAACGGGAGAGGAGAGGAAAATGAGACGGGACGAAAGAAGAAAGGACGAAGGGAAGTGAGAGCAAATGTGATAGAAGAGAAGTCGATAAAAGGGACGCTGACAGGAGGAAAGGTGACAAGAGAAAAAGCGACAGGAAAGAATGGATCGGAAGAGAATGTGACAGGAGAGAAGACGGCAGGGGGGAAAGACAACAACCAGACAGATGCAAACCGAAGAAGGAGCTATTCTAAGGCAGTGATTGAGGGGGCAATGAGGAAAGAGAGGGTGTTTATGGGTGACTCCATTATGAGAAAGACGGACAAGACACTGAGCGAGGGGAAGGACATCGTTGTTTGTTTACCGGGGGCTAGGATTGAACATGTAACTGACAGGGTAGAGAAGGTATTGGGACATGGCAAGGGGGGGTCTATACTGGTACATGTAGGAACAAATAATGCAGACAGGGAGGGAACAACTGCGATAGTACAGAAGTATAGACATTTAGTGAGGAAGCTAAAGAAGACGAGAGTCGAACAGGTTATTTTGTCAGGAATGTTGCCAGTAATGGGAGGAAGGGGGGCAACGTATAGAAACTGCAAGAAGATGGCGATCAATGCACTAGCTGAGCAGATGTGTGAAGAAGAAGGGGTGGGATTCACAGATTTATGGGGATACTTTGTTGGGAGGGAAGATATGTACATGAGAGATGGCCTCCATCTTAGTGGAAAGGGGGCAGCAGTTTTCTCAGAGAATCTGCTGCAATCTGTTGACAGTGGGACAGGTTGCATCTATTTAAACTAGATTCGCAGGGGGGACTCACAGAAAAGCCTGAAAATGGAGGCATAGATAAAGACAGCACAAATAAATCAACAAATAACAGTCTGGAAAACTCTTCTGAAGCTGGATATAAATGTGTTTGTTTAAATGCAAGGAGTATAGTAAACAAAAGAAATGAACTAAACATTATGGTAGAAGATATTGACCCTCATATAATAGGTATAACCGAATCCTGGACCACCACCGATATATCAGATGCTGAATTGGGACTGACAGGATATGTAATGTTTAGAAAAGATAGAATAGGAAGAAAGGGAGGTGGAGTTATTTTATATATTAAAGAATCTATTCAGGCTTATGAAATAAAATTAGAAAGAGAAGCAGATTGCGAAGAAGCTGTTTGGTGTAACATAGTTACAGGAAACTCAACGTTAACAGTTGGGTTAGTTTATCGAAGTCCAAACATAAGCATAGAAGAGAATGACAAAATACAAAACGCTATAAGGGAAGTAAGCAAACGGGACTGTATTATTATGGGGGATTTTAACCATGGGCATATACAATGGAAATCTCTACAGAGTATGGGGAGAGAGGACCACAAGTTTTTAGTTTTAGTTCAAGATACATTCCTTTCTCAACATGTGCTAGAACCAACCAGGGGTGAGAATGTGTTAGACATAGTTTTGTCCTCACAGAATGAATTAGTTGACAATGTCAAGATATGTGAGCCACTGGGGAGTAGCGATCACAACCAGATACATTTTACCATCAAAGTAAAATCAGAAAGGAATAGCAAAAAGCAGTATAGGAGAAATTTCCACAAAGGAAGGTATAAGGACATGAGGAAATATTTAGCAAAGATAGACTGGAATAAGACACTGAAAAATAAGACGGCAACAGAATGCTGGAATATATTAAAGAGTGAAATTAAGTGCATAATCGATAAAGTTGTACCATTCAAAAAACAAGGAAAACGGTCCAAAAAGAAACACTTATCGAAAGAAGCCATTAGAAAAATTAAGTATAAACAAATGATGTGGAAGTCATATAGATGTACTGGAAATGATGAAGACTACAACAATTATAAAGAAGCACTTAACCAAACTACAGCTGAAATTAGAAATTCAAAGAGAAGCTATGAACAACAATTAGCTAGTAATATAAAACATGACAGCAAGAGTTTTTATGCGTATGTTCGAAGCAAACAGAAAGTTCAAAATAAGGTCGGTCCTCTAGAAGATAGTGCTGGAAATATAATATCAGAGGGATTCATAATGGCAGAAGACCTGAATGAGTACTTTAGTTCAGTGTTTACCAGGGAAGATATTAGTTCACTGCCAATACCAAAGGCTAAGTTCAAGGGGGCAGATTCAGACTATTTAGGACAATTAATTGTAACCCCGGAAATGGTAGCTAAGAAAATAAGGGCTATGAAGGATAATAAATCACCTGGAGTGGATGGTATTCCACCCAAACTACTATTGGAAATTGTAGAACAAATTAGCATACCACTTGCAACAGTTTTCAACTTGTCATTAGAAAAGGGAGTGGTTCCTTTAGAATGGAAAGAAGCAAACATTATACCGTTATTCAAAAAAGGTTCGAGAAACAAGTCAGAGAACTATAGACCAGTGAGTTTAACATCAGTGATTTGTAAATTATTAGAAAGACTAATTAAAGATTACATGGTGGATTTTCTTGTTAAACAAAAGTTGATAAACCCATCTCAACATGGTTTTTTTAAAGCGAGGTCATGCTTAACAAATATGTTATGTTTTTTGGAAGACATCACTAAGTGGGTAGATGAGGGATCACCAGCAGATATCGTCTACTTAGATTTTCAAAAAGCTTTTGACAAAGTACCACATCAAAGATTACTGCTTAAACTAAAGGCCCATGGCATAGGAAATGGTATAATAAACTGGATAGAACAATGGCTGATTGACAGAAGACAACGTGTACGGTAGTAGTTGATGGGGAGGCTTCAAACTGGAAATCGGTATTGAGTGGGGTACCACAGGGATCAGTATTAGGTCCTATATTATTCTTAATATACATCAACGATTTGGATGATGAAATAACAAGCAAGGTGTTGAAATTTGCGGATGATACAAAAGTGTTTAGAAGGATTAAAAGTGATGGAGATAGACAGCATTTACAAGATGATCTTGACAGGTTGATCAAATGGTCTGAAAAGTAGCAAATGATGTTCAATTTTGGGAAATGTAAATGCCTCCACATAGGACATGGGAACGAAGAGGTAGAATATACAATGGGGGGTACTGTACTAAGTACTACTGTAAAAGAAAAGGACTTAGGGTTAACCGTTAGTGCTGATATGAAGATTTCAGAGCAGTGCGGAATTGCAGCTTCAAAGGGAAATCAAATCCTTGGATTAATTAGGCGAAACATAACGTATAAGGAAAAAGAGCTAATAATACCGCTGTACAAAACAATAGTTAGGCCTCATTTAGAATATTGTATTCAAGCGTGGAGGCCATATCGCAGGAAGGACATAGATATGCTAGAAAGAGTGCAGAGGAGAGCAACTAAAATGATACAAAATCTGAGGGATCTTAGTTATGAAATACGCCTAAAAAAATGTGGTTTAACAACACTAGAGACCAGGAGATTGAGAGGAGATCAGATAGAAGTGTTTAAAATATTGAAGGGTTATGAAAATATTGATAGAAATATGTTTTTCTCAGTTAAGAAAGATAGAAGGACTAGAGGACATGATCTTGCATTAGCAAAGGAGCAGAGTAGTTTGGATATAAGAAAGTTTTCATTTTCACAAAGGACTGTAAATGAATGGAACAGATTACCTGCTGATTGTGTGGGTGCTAGTAGCGTGAATGTTTAAAAATAAAATCGACATATACCTCAGACGGGCGGGATACACATAGATAAAAAGGTCGGACTCTCGATAAGCCAAGGGCTTCCTTGTCCACCTGCTACCTAGAGTTAATTCTCTGGGTGGCAATCTTGTTAAATCTTGTTAAAATATATTACATCACCAGAACACTGCAGACAAGTTCAGCAACATTCAAACAACTTCATCTGAAAACACTATCAAAACTATAGTCTCTGACCAGGTGATTTCAGAATTCACACCACAAAGGTTCATGCTTTATTTATCTCCAAGAAAAGATGATGCCACTTTACAGAAGGAAACAACCCAAGCTTACCTGCATCGTTGTTGTAATCTCCTTCAGCGAATTGTCTGCCTCTGTTTGCTTTTCTGCGAGCACAAGACTCTGCTCGGCAGCCTTGCGCTTCAGGTTGTCAACAAGTTCCTTCGCTTCATTCAGCTTTGACACTCCAGCCTGAATGAATACATGCAAGATGGTTTATCAACACCATTAAGACTTTCTACAATGATCCACAGAATGTCCACAAAAACAAGGTTACAACTAATTGTATAGTGACAATGTCATTATGATACTACATCATTTTTTTATTTTTTTATAAATATACTTGAGCTGTTTACATATATAAAACAAAAACTTATGTATGAAATAATATGCAGTGTTTATATATTGCATTTAGGTGTGAGCATTTTTCAAAGCGTTTAAAAAAATGCTAATACCTGAAGAACAGTCAGTGAAGTGAGACATCCTTGCCCCAAACCACCTTATTGCACAAAGGAGTATTCTAGCTGATGACAGTTGCATGATCACACATACAGTTGTTAGCTCAGAATAATTGTCATGGATGTCAAAATCAGTCTCACTAGAAACATTCATTGCCATGATAATACACAAGCAAATGAGCCCTTCAAACATCATATACCATTCATTTACCTAACTAGTACACAATTTTTGGTTAAGATATGTTCAGTATTAATAGAGATATAGCATATTGATTATATGGACGTTTTCGGGTAGAGGTTACCCTTAAAGGACGCCAGTCAGTTCCTCTATCCGGAATAGCTGGCATAGTAATTTGTAACAGGAAGTCTGCTGTGTTGAATGTGGAAAAATGGGAAATTATTCAAAGTAAATTACTGCGGTTCACTCAGCCCAGCTTGGTGATATTGCCAATAAAGCTTGCCTTGAAACCGGATGTTTTGTTTGCTATTTCAACATGTTCCTGTGGTCGTAACTTCCAAACTGCGAACGTTGTAACGGGCTTACTAAGGACAACTTGGTGGGCAGTATACCTTCAACATAGTTATTATAGTCTAAATAACACTATATTAATGTGTGAACAATTACGAAGAGCTGTGCCTCCTTTTAATAAAAGTACCATTTCTTAGGAGCCTGTGTGCTTAAAACCAGTGTCACCTGCAGATGCTGCTGTCGTTCCTCCAAGCCAGACTTTTTCTTGGTGTAGACATTCTGGTAGGCATGTAGAAAGGCCATGTATCGGCGTGGCGTCGCCCCAAAGTTGTGACAAGACTCGTGGATGTGTAGGAAGCCTTTGAGGAGATCGTCCCCTCCAACCAACTCCTGCCTCTCTTTCGCTTTACCCGACAGAGCGGCACCTTCGACCTTCGGCGGTCGGGTCAGGAGGAGGTAGGGTACCTGCAGTCACACAGGTCTGGGTCAAGGGTGTTGTGCAGTTACAGGGTTAGTGGTCATGCTACAGTTAGACTTCCTGTTTCGTTATATACGAAAAAGTGCAGATTTTTTTTAGAAATGATTTTTTTACAAAATTGACAAGTTTTGACATAAGTGCATTTGAGTAGGCACATTTTCAGGTGTGATTGTAGAAGGTTTTGACTGTAAAATGGTGGATTTCTAGATGATACGAATAAGTGGAAGGATATTTGGCAGCAATTTGCCTGTTTTACCCTTTGGCGGAGTAATGCTTGCTGGCATTCATAAATACTGACGCATGTCACACACACAGGCATTTTATGAGCAATTAAACAAAATCTATCAGCATGTCAATGAGATGATGATGACAGCAGGTGTGAAGTTTAAGAAATGTTGTTTTCTTATAATCACACAAAATGTTAACATGGTCGCCAATGGGAAAACTAACTGTATATTGACTCCTATTAGAGAGCCTGGCAACAGATGCATTCTATAGCCATTGCACAATCATGGAGGATGCGTTTTACTTCAAATATCTTGAAACAATTACTGAAAATGTGTATGGAAAAACTACAGTTGAATGGGACAAACCGTTTTTGGATATTACAGATTTCTTATCAGTCGAAATCACAGCGACGGAACACGTCTTATAAGGGGGGTGGGGTGGGGTGTGTATGCCACTAGTTTTGCCTCAATTTGCAAATACGTATGAAAATTAACCAATGACATTGCAGCAGGGTGATTCATCAATTGTTTTTTGTTTACTTCAACCAATTAAACACAGGAGAAGATGTTGTCATTGGTCCTAAGGAAGTCTGAGGACAGTGATTAGCTGGAGTGGGCTATAGCCTGAGCCTGTTATCAGATCTGTCTACTGACTGGACCTTCTGGCCAATCAAGCAAGTGGCATTGTTTTCTGAATGTCTGCTAATTAAGCTGTGTAATAGTATGTAATTGAACTGCATGGCCTTTGAGGAATTCACACCCTAAGGTGACTTTTTGTTGATATTTATCTTTGTAAATTGGGCACTACGTCAAAAAATCAATATAAACTTGAATTTATCATAATAACTGGCTGAATTGAATATTCTTATAAAACACATATTGGACTTTCTGGAAAACTGTATCAGGAGTTCATAGTGCCACCCGAGAATGTTGTGCTAGATTACAAATTGTCCAACAGCGAAGTGCTGATTTTTCTGATGCCTTGCCAAGTTTGGTGGCACCTTTGAAATGTGTATAAAACACAAACACGTGGAGGGATTACCAAAAGTAAAATTGCAGAGTGATTGTAATATGGACGCCTATAAAATATGTTAGTTTCAATATTTTTCTCCAAAATTGCATTGTCTATTTGGGGTCATGCTACACTTAGACTTCCTGTTTCGTTACATACAAAAAAGTGCAGATTTTTTTAGAAATCTTTTTTTTTATACAAAATTCACGTTCTGACATAAGTACATTTGGGTAGGCAGATTTTCAGGTGTGATTGTAGGTGTTTACTATAAAATGGTGGATTTCTACATGATATGAATAAGAGGAAGGATATTTGGCAGCAATTTGCCTGTTTGACCCTTTGGAGTAATGCTTGCCGGCATTCGTAAATATTGACGGGTGTCACACAACAGGCATTTTATAAGAGCTAGAAATATGCAATTTTTAAAAATCTATCAGCATCAACGACATGATGATAACAGCAGGTGCAAACTTTAAGAAACTTTGTAGATCACCAATGGGAAACCTAACTGTATATTCACCTCGTTATCAACTGGGTTAAGGGTGGTGTGCAGTTATAGGGTCATTAACTGAGTCAGGATTATTGTACAATTACATAAGACTAATACATAAATACTAATAATAATAACAAATAACACAAGAATAAATAAATTATGATACCAGAGCTGAATAAACATTGGTAGAATAAAACCAATTAGTTAAAATAATAAAATAAATAAATCAGTGACTTAAAATATACGTCAACATTCAGCTAAAACAAGTTCATTAATTAAAAACAAAAGAATAAATAACATAAACATCAAAAATAAATAATGACTGCTCCCTAAAGATGACTGACCTTGACCATGCTTTCTCGACTCCAGCTATCGAGCCACTGGACGGCGCACTGTTTGAAGAAGGCAGGGTTGCTCTCAGTGTACAGGGAGAATTTGGTGCTGGTGCTATCCATAACCAGGGCCACGTGTAGGTTATGTTGGATTCCTGGCAGAAGAGGTAAGTTCTTATACAGTGTGACATCCAGACCGTCCTTAGCATTGCTCAAAGTCACTCCCTGGCAGACCTGTTTAACTGGACATCATTTTGACTTCTCTGGGAAGCTTCAGCCACGCTGCAATTACTGCACAAAGATTATTTGTATGGTCATTTAAATCTGATCGGTTCTACTCACAGATGCAGTATGTGAACATTTAAACATGCACATAGAAGACATTTAGAATACAAAAAGACTGCTTGCTGCTTTAGAAACTAATATTTATTTATGGTGGATTATGCTGCGCATTAAACAATTAAACCAATATTAAAAATGGCTAACTCTCATAGGTGTATGGCACTAAAACCATTCTTAAACACACTGGAATATTGTTGACTTAAACACACATATGCACAGATGCACGCACAAACGCATGCCCATCACACACACAATGTTCCATAAATTTGTATTCTAATAATCAATACTAATTCTAATTTCAATTGAATAAACAAGTTGAAGATAAGACAAACACACACACCACAAACACAACACGTCCTCCTCCAGACCACCTACTTGAGGCAAAGTATTGCAGCAGTGTCCCTCTGAACCCAGCCTCCGAAGCGAGGTCTCGTAGTGGCTGGAGGAGCGGCTCCAGTTCCTCCGGAGTGTAGAGTCCTGGGATTTCTCCTGAGGACAGGAGACTGTTGACAATCTCTAGAAACTGTGCGTCTTGTGTCTGGTAGTCTTCAAGGAGCAGGACAACCTGCTCGTTGTCAATGCCTGCCTGCTGCATCACCTAGGCAAATGTCATTCCAAGATTCAGTAAACAGAAGATTACACCAAATAGCTGATGTTTTGCCATCACTATTCAGGGGCAGATCCAGAGTGGGTAGTCGGGGGGGTTAAACCTACAACTGAACCCCCAAATTAACACTGGGTGGGCTGAGCTGGAGCTTCCGCTGTTGGATCAGATCAGAAGAAAAATCCAATTTGAACCCCCTTTGACATTCACCAAAACAGATATTGATTCCAAAGGTCTAGGGGGGACAGGTGCCCCCAGGCTCGCTGGATCCACCTACACTATCTGCCTTGCTATACACATATCTTTCTCTCAACACATAAGCCACGTGCAATATTAGTTCAATAATATAGTTATATGCTTTCAAGTGGACCATATCTAGGGACTTCCAACTGTACCCCCTGAGCTAAGCTCACCACAAAATTCCAACTGCACCATGCTTGTAACCGGCAGCTACGCCTCCTTGAGGCTCACCAATAACTCCAACTAAGCCAATGGTTGCACCTCCTGTATGGAAAGTCGTACACTGCTGTAGAATTTACAAATTTTTCTGATAGGTGGCAAAGGCAAAAGTCCGGCCATTATTGCTCATAAGTGAATCAGTCTAAATAAGTATCACTGTTTCTTTAATGCATCACCAGTTGGTAGAGTCCAACGATCTGAGGAATATATCAACACTAAAAGAGGCGAGTGAACCTCAACGTCTCCGAGGAGATAGATTTACAAGATTCAAATATTAGCACATTAATATATACATTTTATTATTATTGACATGTTTCAGTTACAAGCTCATTCAATATTTAACAAGAAGTTTATTTGGTGCACCTCAATACATAATTAATTCGTGCTTCATCGATTATGCCTTAAGACAAATAGGCATAACATCCATATGTAAACATATGTATGACATATACCGTATTACACCCAATAGACGCGTAGTGCGCGAGTGCAACAGACAGACAGAACACGGTACACGACAGGAAGCACAAGTAAAGACAGAACACGGAACACGACAGGAAGCATATGTAGAGACAGAACACGTTACACGACAGGAAGCGCAAGTAGAGACAGAACACGGTACACGACAGGAAGTGCAAGTAGAGACAGAACACGGTACACGACAGGAAGCACAAGTAGAGACAGAACACGGTACACAACAGGAAGCACAAGTAGAGACAGAACACGGTACACGACAGGAAGCACAAGTAGAGACAGACAGCTTCGATTATTTGAGCAATGCTAAACAGACAATCATCGCGCTAGCCAGGCGTCATTGTTGGATAAATACCATTGGACACTGCAGGAAATCCTATGTGCTGAATTGGCACTCAAATAATTCAAAATCACGTGCTCTGCCAACGTCCGGGCAGCAATGCAATGTAGCAACGCCAACGTACTTTGAATGCTGCACTAAGGGAGTGATTCCCGAAGATATTAAGTCGGACATGGAGGCATCCTTCGTTCTTCTGACCCATCCTCGTGGCTACATACGTGATTATGAATATCACATTTTTCTGACCATTCCTCTGCATTGTTAGATCGCCGGACTTTAAGAATAAAATGAAATTTACAGAAACGTAGCGCCATCTTATGGCTAATGTAGAAATAATTATCTATAAAGTATCCGCAAGGTGGCGCCACCTGGGTATACCGCATTTGCCATTATTAAAGTGCATGCTCACGTGTGAAAATGTTTTTGTGCGTGGTGTCACTTCTGTAAAAAGGAGGTTCGGGTCTATTAGGCAGTGCGTATGGTGTTTATAGGGAACAATACGGTACACATACAAATATAAAAACATGCATATAACGCCTAGTATAATACATACATATCTGGCTATATATTATGCTTAACAGGTAAATTAAAGACGGTCAGTCTACATAAATGTTATAGCTGAACTGAAGTGCACTGTTTAATAACAACTTCCCTGACAAATGGTCAATTAAAAACCACCATTATGATAACTCACTGTTTTCAAGTCGTTTCTGAATTGTTTGATTCCATATCCGCGGGACATTTTTGGTGTGAAGAGCGACATCTGGTGCATGAAAGCGACAAGAGTGACCGCGGTTCTGCGGCCGACACCGCTGCGACCAGCCATCAAGAGGGAGCCACCAGGCATTGTGAGTACACGATCAACATGCGCCATGTTGTCTAGAACTTCCTTGAAGACGAGAACATCGAGATCTCGATTCTCACGACCTGCAACATCCACATATATTCATTCACGCTGATACACTGATACTGTCCATGGAGGTGTAATGACAGTCATTTACGATGATACACCGATACTGTCCATGGAGGTGTAATGACATAGTCATTCACGCTGATACATGAATACTGTCCATGGAGGTGTAATGACCTAGTCATTCACGCTGATAGACTGATACTGTCCATGGAGGTGTAATGACAGTCATTTACGATGATACACCGATACTGTCCATGGAGGTGTAATGACATAGTCATTCACGCTGATACATGAATACTGTCCATGGAGGTGTAATGACCTAGTCATTCACGCTGATAGACTGATACTGTCCATGGAGGTGTAATGACAGTCATTCACGATGATACACTGATACTGTCCATGGAGGTGTAATGACATAGTCATTCACGCTGATACATGAATACTGTCCATGGAGGTGTAATGACACAGTCATTTACGCTGATACACTGATACTGTCCATGGAGGTGTAATGACACAGTCATTCACGCTGACATATGTAACAATTTCTTATTTCATATATCAGCACTCACTGTACTGTAATAGCACTCACTGTACTGAAGTAGCACTGACAGTACTGTAATAGCACTCAATGTACTGTAATAACACTCACTGTACTGTAATAACACTCACTGAACTGAAATAGCACTCACTGTACTGTAATAACACTCACTGTACTGTAATAACACTCACTGTACTGTAATAACACTCACTGAACTGAAATAGCACTCACTGTACTGTAATAACACTCACTGTACTGTAATAGCACTCAATGTACTGTAATAACACTCACTGTACTGTAATAACACTCACTGTACTGAAATAGCACTCACTGAACTGCAGTAGCCCTCACTGTACTGCAGTAGCATTCACTGTACTGCAGTAGCACTCACTGTACTGTAGTAGCACTCACTGTACTGCAGTAGCACTCACTGAACTGCAGTAGCTCTCTCTGTACTGAAGTAACACTCACTGTACTGTACTAGCACTCACTGTACTGCAGTAGCACTCATTGTGCTGCAGTAGCACTCACTGTACTGAAGTAGCACTCACAGTACTGTAATAGCACTCACTGTACTGTAACAGCACTCACTGTACTGTAATAGCACTCACTGTACTGCAGTAGCACTCACTGTATTGCAGTAGCCCCTTCTCTATCACTGTATTCAAGTCATCGGAATTGAGTTTTCCTAGGGGCTTCCCATGGGTAGGCAGGGGGGCCCCTGGAACGGCGCTGGGAGCAGATGCATCTGCCCTGGCTCCCCATGTCACATAGTAGCTCCCTGCAAGGGAATGTCACTTCATGCATAACAAGTCAAAGGAAGCGATATTCAAACATTCTTAGTATTGTAATGGCTGTTTGCATTCAGACACTGTTTTCGGACACCTTCAAAATTTAGACAAATAATTACTTCTCTGCTCTGTATTTTCGGAGAACTTTTATTTCTATGCGTCTGAATACGTTAGGTTGTCTACTGACTTATGACGCAATCCCAAATGTAACTTTCAGTCAGTCATAACCGCATGGATTTGGACAGTGTATGTTTTCAGACAGCAACAAATTTTGTTGTACTAAGAATTTTATTATTTTATGTGTGTGACAATGTTTGACAAAAATGCTCCCCCCGACATATTTTATAACAGTGTTTTGTACATAAAACTAATTCAACAACCTTCCTGCTAATAATTAGACATGAATGAATTCAATCCTCCAATTCAATACTTCCCGCAAAGCCACTCCATCATAATTTGTAAGATTGTCTGGTTTCCATGGTTACGGTCAAGCAAATTGCATATTATGTTATGAGTCCACTTATAAACATGATACACTGTAAACATGGTCAGGATAAGATGAGTAGTTTCAAGATATGACATAGGCTTATATTACCCATTTACAAACCAACCTCTCTCATTAAAGGATATGACAGATCACATCATCCCATAACATACACAAGGTCGTAAGTGACATTTTCAAATGTGTGACATAATTCAATAGATACTTTTCCTGCTAACGAAACATTTATTTTTTGTTTAATCTAGTATAATGAGGCCCTTACTATACCAGAATTAAAATGAAACTTGATTTTTCATTTCATGCCAAATTTCTATACTGAATTATGTTAGACATTTGAAAATGTCACTTACGACCTTGTGTTTCTCATGCATACAGACAACTGGAGACACACCTTGTAGCTTGTCCAGGACATTGCTTGACCACTCGGACTGTAGCACGGACTGAAGGATGTTGTCGAAGCGTCTCATGCTGTCTTGACCAACGAGTTTGTCTCGGAACAGTCGCTTGGCTTCATAGGCCCACACCTCTAGGACCTGGTCACTACTGGACTCTGAATCGCAATCTGACAACAAAACAACCTCAATCATGTGTCAAGCCACAATGGATCAGACCAGCAGCACTTTTCACAAAACTGAGGAGAATCCAAAATACACTTGCAGGGGTAAAAGTATAAATTTCCATTTGTTTGCATTTTAAGAAACATTAAACAATACACAGTGGAACCTCCCTACTAAGGTCACCTGCTGGACTGGGCAAGTGACCTGAATAGCAAGGTGATCATATTATATACTTTCCTGTATATGGAAATAATTTGGTACTGTTCTAGGGTGACCTTAATTGCGAGGTGACTGTATTACCGAGGTGACCGTAAAGCGGGGTTCCACTGTACTACCAGTTTGAATAACATAATTTGGAATTATTACCTCGAAGAAGTGTTTTTGGTATATATTTAGGAATGAAAGCTATTTGTTTGTAATATAAATACATAAACTAGATGTTGTTTGATTACTGAACATTCTTTAGGATAGTTTGTTTTTACTGAATCAATTTCCTGTTAACATCCAAGATACTGATGACCTTGTACCTTGTTTGGCATCAATTGTTTGTTGGTTGATGGCCCTCGTTGTTAGGTAACAAGTCACATGGTGGATAGGTCAATTAAATAATTTGCAAAATATATAAATAAATGAACTACAACAATAATAAACTGGCTAAACTGTGACATTATATACTCTTGAAGTCATTAGCTAAAAGATGACCTGATTAAATAATTTGTAAAATATATACATTTTAGTTATAATAATAATAAATTAGTTGACATAGACACACCTTTGAAGTCATTTGCTAAAAGGTAACCCGATTAAATAATCTGTAAAATATATAAATTTAGCTAAACTAATAATAAATTAGTTAAACTCTGATGCAATAGACACCCTTGATGTTATTAACTAAATGATGACCCAATACAATTATTTAAAATAAAATTATTTAGTTAAAATAATAATAAACTAGTTAAACCATGATGTTATATACCCACCCTTGAGATCGTATCACAGGAGCCTAAACATCCAACTTGTGTTGGCTTGATGGATCTTGTTGCTAGGCAACAGGTCACATGGTGGATGATGTCAATAAAAAAATTAGTAAAATATATAAATAAATTAATTAGAATATTAACAAACCAGTTATATACCTACCCTTGAGGTCGTATCGCAGGAGCCCAAGCACCCAGCGTGTGAGGTCGCGCGGTGTGAACAGATAGTGACTGTAGTCGTCGATGGAGAACTCTGCACGGAGCTGGTTGTACACTTGAACCATGGAGCCAGCGAGACGTCGCACCTTGCTCTGGTTGCTCCACACCGGGTGATGCCCCAGTTGCTGCTGGAGCACCGGAGCTAGGTAGAACAGGTAGATCAACTCCAGCTGGTCGTGGCTTGGGTAGCTGGGGACAATTACGAGTCATTTCAAAAGGAAGCAGAGTCTGTTCCTAGTTTTTCATGTATTAAGTAGTTTTACTACATGAAAATTTAAAATTGCATTACTTAAACATTTGTTCTTATGGCTATAAGCACCTACTTCTTCTGAGGTAAATGTTTATTTCATGAAAATTTGACAATTAATGACAAAGTTACTAAGTTGTAAAGATACCTGCCCCAGATCCCTCTATTCACCAGATGTACCCCGACTTTACCATCATTCTCGTTGTTCTCACAACCGCTAAATGTGTCAAATCTTAACAAAAATCATATGTAAAAAAATATATGAACTAAGTTATCCATACTGCTGAAAAGAAGATATATTAATATTTCCAATGTTCATAAAACATGGACCTAGCTCAATCGTAGCCAAAGTTATGCTACAATGAACATGGACCTAGCTCACTCAGTCAAAGCTATGCCACAATGAACATGGACCTAGCTCACTCACAGCCAAAGTTATGTCACAATGAACATGTACCTAGCTCACTCACAGCCAAAGTTATGTCACAATGAACATGGACCTAGCTCACTGACAGCCACCAAAGTTATGTCACAATGAACATGGACCTAGCTCACTGACAGCCAAAGTTATGTCACAATGAACATGGACCTAGCTCACTGACAGCCAAAGTTATGTCACAATGAACATGGATCTAGCTCACTCACAGCCAAAGTTATGTCACAATGAACATGGACCTAGCTCACTCACAGCCAAAGTTATGTCACAATGAACATGGACCTAGCTCACTCACAGCCAAAGTTATGTCACAATGAACATGGATCTAGCTCAGTCACAGCCAAAGTTATGTCACAATGAACATGGACCTAGCTCACTGACAGCCAAAGTTATGTTACAATGAACATGGACCTAGCTCACTGACAGCCAAAGTTATGCCATACTGAACATGGACCTAGCTCACTCACAGTCAAATTTATGTCACAATGAACATGGACCTAGCTCACTCACAGCCAAAGTTGTCACAATGAACATGGACCTAGCTCACTCACAGCCAAAATTATGTCACAATGAACATGGACCTAGCTCACTCACAGCCAAAGTTATGTCATAATGAACACGGACCTAGCTCATTCACAGCCAAAGTTATGTCACAATGAACATGGACCTAGCTCACTGACAGCCAAAGTTATGTCACAATGAACAGAACTGGGGGAGAAACATTCAAACTGAGAAAAACACAGTTTAAATTCATGTAAATGTTTACACATGCTTTCTTCAAATTACCTTAGTTACACATAATAGATTTCTCTGAAATTTTGCAGTGTTGTCAAAAGGTATTTTCTGTGCATAGTGTAAATATGAACCAAATACGTGACCTATTAATAATATTATGACCAAACAACAACGTAACATGACATCAACACATTTAATCATAATGGAATATTATGTAACTGCTATGCAGTAATGAGTATAGAGATAATTATAACATCTAAGCTTCGTGGCTTTATGAACTTAATCATCTGTCTACAAAGGCCAGGCCCTGACCGCGAAGGCTACAGTAAGTGACCGGACATCGCTACACCGTTTTGCTTCTACTCAAACATTTGAAATACACTCGCATGTCACTCTCATTGTCGATTATATATTTCGTAAACTGGTAACTGAGATTATCGTAAGAGTATCCAAGTAGTTAGGAATGTTTCCTAACGACAGACCCATTGCCACCGTAAGTGGTTTACAGTTATATCCACCACTGTTTACAGCCAGGTACTCTTTAACACAGCTAAATGAAGTGGAGCAACTTGGACTGAACAAACACATCTTCAAAATGGCAGAAAGATGTTTTGAAATTCCATCAATTGAGAGCCGGATGTTCTATCCACTACGCCACTTACCCGACGAAACAGATGCGGACAACGGACGTGAATCGACTGGTCAGTTGGTGTCTGCCCAGACTGCTCCCTGCATTCATACTCGCCATGATCTGTACGCCCTCGAGACCCACAAACTCCAGGTTGTCGTCATAGAAACCGTTGTACGTCAGAACCTTCAAAAATGCACATTTTCATTCATTTTTTTGTTTGTATTAGTGATAGTTTGTAATTTGCATATTAAAAATACACTGTAGTTTTAATTTTTGTCTTAGTATGTAGGATGTTAGCGTTAAATTAGAAGGAAATATAGTTTCATTTTGTTATCGTCTAAAAACCTATCTTTTTAATATTGCCTATCCTCCTTAGCTTCCCAGCACGTCCGTCTGTTGACGACTAACACATTGTACGTGATAATGAGATTGCTTAATCCTTTGGTTTTGTTGCGCCAGTGAGCTTGATTTTCGAGGATATTGGCGCATAAGAAGTCACTGTTATTATTGTATTTTTAACAGTTGAAGTGTTTAGGTTGGAAAGGGTGCAATACAAAATTAATATGCCCGATTGAACTTCATGCAAAAGACTGTATTTTCAACATGACTACATAATATCATGTGATGAAAATACAATACAAAAAAAAACTTGTATAACATTGAAATATGTGGGACACTTGTTGGAGGTGAGAATCCCTCCCCCCGTAACTATACCACTTGCTGTAGGAAGGCAATGAGTTGATTGGTGCCCTACATGTAAACTGACAGTGACCCCCACTTTTAAGGTGACAGTGACCCCCCACTTTCAAGCTGATAGTGACCCCCACTTGTAATGTGAGAGTGACCCCCCACTTGTAAGGTGACAGATACCCCCCACTTGTAAGCTGACAGTGACTCCCACTTGTAACATCACAGTAACCCCCCACTTGTAAGGTGACAGTGATCCCCACTTGTAATGTGAGAGTGACCCCCCCACTTGTAAGGTGACGGTGCCCCCCCACTTGTAACCTGACAGTGACCCCCACTTGTAACATGACAGTGCCCCCCACTTGTAAGGGGACAGTGACCCCCACTTGTAACGTGAGAGTGGCCCCCCACTTGTAAGGTGACAGTGACCCCCCACTTGTAAGCTGACAGTGACCCTCACTTGTAACATGACAGTGCCCCCCCCCCCTCCTCCCCACTTGTAAAGTGACAGTGACCCACCTGCTGTAGGAAAGCAATGAGTTGACTGGTGCCCCACTTGTCAGGCTTGGGCAGATTGAGGTCCTTGAGGTAGAGGATGAGTCTCTCGCAGTCCTTGGGCCGGTAGACGCGGCCTGTGTTGGTGCTGATCACCATGCACATCTGGTTGAGTTTCTGCAGCACGTGGGATGGGTTCGTCTGTGCGCTGCAGTGCACCGTTGCCACCTGGGTCGACCGCAGCTTGTCAAAGCAATGGCGCAGCAACATCCTGCAAGCATCAACCGCGCCACTATCGCAGATAGTCGCCATCACTTGACACATGTGACTAGCTACAGTGAACCGGGTATTACATCGCCATCACCTGACACATGTGACTAGCTACAGTGAACCGGGTATTACGTCGCCATCACTTAACACATGTGACTAGCTACAGTGAACCGGGTATTACGTCGCCACCACTTGACACATGTGACTTGTTACAGTGAACCGGGTATTACGTCGCCATCACTTGACACATGTGACTAGCTACAGTGAACCGGGTATTACGTCGCCATCACTTGACACATGTGACTTGCTACAGTGAACCGGGTATTACGTCTCCATCACTTGACACATGTGACTAGCTACAGTGAACCGGGTATTACGTCGCCATCACTTGACACATGTGACTTGTTACAGTGAACCGGGTATTACGTCGCCATCACTTGACACATGTGACTAGCTACAGTGAACCGGGTATTACGTCGCCACCACTTGACACATGTGACTGGCTACAGTGAACCGGGTATTACGTCGCCACCACTTGACACATGTGACTAGCTACAGTGAACCGGGTATTAAGTCGCCACCACTTGACACATGTGACTGGCTACAGTGAACCGGGTATTACGTCTCCATCACTTGACACATGTGACTAGCTACAGTGAACCGGGTATTACGTCGCCATCACTTGACACATGTGACTTGTTACAGTGAACCGGGTATTACGTCGCCATCACTTGACACATGTGACTAGCTACAGTGAACCGGGTATTACGTCGCCACCACTTGACACATGTGACTTGCTACAGTGAACCAGGTATTACGTCGCCATCACTTGACACATGTGACTAGCTACAGTGAACCGGGTATTACGTCGCCATCACTTGACACATGTGACTTGTTACAGTGAACCGGGTATTACGTCGCCATCACTTGACACATGTGACTAGCTACAGTGAACCGGGTATTACGTCGCCATCACTTGACACATGTGACTTGCTACAGTGAACCGGGTATTACGTCTCCATCACTTGACACATGTGACTAGCTACAGTGAACCGGGTATTACGTCGCCATCACTTGACACATGTGACTTGTTACAGTGAACCGGGTATTACGTCGCCATCACTTGACACATGTGACTAGCTACAGTGAACCGGGTATTACGTCGCCACCACTTGACACATGTGACTGGCTACAGTGAACCGGGTATTACGTCGCCACCACTTGACACATGTGACTAGCTACAGTGAACCGGGTATTAAGTCGCCACCACTTGACACATGTGACTGGCTACAGTGAACCGGGTATTACGTCTCCATCACTTGACACATGTGACTAGCTACAGTGAACCGGGTATTACGTCGCCATCACTTGACACATGTGACTTGTTACAGTGAACCGGGTATTACGTCGCCATCACTTGACACATGTGACTAGCTACAGTGAACCGGGTATTACGTCGCCACCACTTGACACATGTGACTTGCTACAGTGAACCGGGTATTACGTCGCCACCACTTGACACATGTGACTTGCTACAGTGAACCAGGTATTACGTCGCCATCACTTGACACATGTGACTAGCTACAGTGAACCGGGTATTACGTCGCCATCACTTGACACATGTGACTTGTTACAGTGAACCGGGTATTACGTCGCCATCACTTGACACATGTGACTTGCTACAGTGAACCGGGTATTACGTCGCCATCACTTGACACATGTGACTAGCTACATTGAACCGGGTATTACGTCGCCACCACTTGACACATGTGACTTGCTACAGTGAACCGGGTATTACGTCGCCACCACTTGACACATGTGACTGGCTACAGTGAACCGGGTATTACGTCGCCATCACTTGACACATGTGACTAGCTACAGTGAACCGGGTATTACGTCGCCATCACTTGACACATGTGACTTGCTACAGTGAACCGGGTATTACGTCTCCATCACTTGACACATGTGACTAGCTACAGTGAACCGGGTATTACGTCGCCATCACTTGACACATGTGACTTGTTACAGTGAACCGGGTATTACGTCGCCATCACTTGACACATGTGACTAGCTACAGTGAACCGGGTATTACGTCGCCACCACTTGACACATGTGACTGGCTACAGTGAACCGGGTATTACGTCGCTACCACTTGACACATGTGACTAGCTACAGTGAACCGGGTATTAAGTCGCCACCACTTGACACATGTGACTGGCTACAGTGAACCGGGTATTACGTCTCCATCACTTGACACATGTGACTAGCTACAGTGAACCGGGTATTACGTCGCCATCACTTGACACATGTGACTTGTTACAGTGAACCGGGTATTACGTCGCCATCACTTGACACATGTGACTAGCTACAGTGAACCGGGTATTACGTCGCCACCACTTGACACATGTGACTTGCTACAGTGAACCGGGTATTACGTCGCCACCACTTGACACATGTGACTTGCTACAGTGAACCAGGTATTACGTCGCCATCACTTGACACATGTGACTAGCTACAGTGAACCGGGTATTACGTCGCCATCACTTGACACATGTGACTTGTTACAGTGAACCGGGTATTACGTCGCCATCACTTGACACATGTGACTAGCTACAGTGAACCGGGTATTACGTCGCCATCACTTGACACATGTGACTTGCTACAGTGAACCGGGTATTACGTCTCCATCACTTGACACATGTGACTAGCTACAGTGAACCGGGTATTACGTCGCCATCACTTGACACATGTGACTTGTTACAGTGAACCGGGTATTACGTCGCCATCACTTGACACATGTGACTAGCTACAGTGAACCGGGTATTACGTCGCCACCACTTGACACATGTGACTGGCTACAGTGAACCGGGTATTACGTCGCCACCACTTGACACATGTGACTAGCTACAGTGAACCGGGTATTAAGTCGCCACCACTTGACACATGTGACTGGCTACAGTGAACCGGGTATTACGTCTCCATCACTTGACACATGTGACTAGCTACAGTGAACCGGGTATTACGTCGCCATCACTTGACACATGTGACTTGTTACAGTGAACCGGGTATTACGTCGCCATCACTTGACACATGTGACTAGCTACAGTGAACCGGGTATTACGTCGCCACCACTTGACACATGTGACTTGCTACAGTGAACCGGGTATTACGTCGCCACCACTTGACACATGTGACTTGCTACAGTGAACCAGGTATTACGTCGCCATCACTTGACACATGTGACTAGCTACAGTGAACCGGGTATTACGTCGCCATCACTTGACACATGTGACTTGTTACAGTGAACCGGGTATTACGTCGCCATCACTTGACACATGTGACTAGCTACAGTGAACCGGGTATTACGTCGCCATCACTTGACACATGTGACTTGCTACAGTGAACAGGGTATTACGTCGCCATCACTTGACACATGTGACTTGCTACAGTGAACCGGGTATTACGTCGCCATCACTTGACACATGTGACTTGTTACAGTGAACCGGGTATTACGTCGCCACCACTTGACACATGTGACTTGCTACAGTGAACCGGGTATTACGTCGCCATCACTTGACACATGTGACTTGTTACAGTGAACCGGGTATTACGTCGCCACCACTTGACACATGTGACTTGATACAGTGAACCGGGTATTACGTCGCCATCACTTGACACATGTGACTTGTTACAGTGAACCGGGTATTACGTCGCCATCACTTGACACATGTGACTAGCTACAGTGAACCGGGTATTACGTCGCCATCACTTGACACATGTGAACTTGTTACAGTGAACCGAGTATTACGTCGCCATCACTTGACACATGTGACTTGTTACAGTGAACCGGGTATTACGTCGCCATCACTTGACATATGTGAACTTGTTACAGTGAACCGGGTATTACGTCGTCATCACTTGACACATGTGACTTGTTACTGTGAACCGGGTATTACGTCGCCATCACTTGACACATGTGACTGGCTACAGTGAACCAGGTATTATGTCGCCATCACTTGACACATGTGACTTGTTACAGTGAACCGGGTATTACGTCGCCATCACTTGACACATGTGATTCGCTACAGTGAACCGGGTATTACGCCATCACTTGACACATGTGACTTGTTACAGTGAACCGGGTATTACGTCGCCATCACTTGACACATGTGATTCGCTACAGTGAACCGGGTATTACGTCTTCATCACTTGACACATGTGACTTGTTACAGTGAACCGGGTATTACGTCGCCATCACTTGACACATGTGACTTGTTACAGTGAACCGGGTATTACGTCGCCATCACTTGACACATGTGACTTGTTACAGTGAACCGGGTATTACGTCGCCATCACTTGACACATGTGATTCGCTACAGTGAACCAGGTATTACGTCTCCATCACTTGACACATGTGACTTGTTACAGTGAACCGGGTATTACGTCTCCATCACTTGTCACATGTGACTTGTTACAGTGAACTGGGTATTACGTCGAACAGGCGTATTCTGGACATGAGCCTAAATTAGTTGTCTAGGTCAAATTACCTCATTTCTCAAAATATTGCATTATTAAAGTTTGCTTCAATTTCAGCAATAAATAAAACACAACTGAAGATATTTAAACAAATGATGCATTATTTTAAAGTTCATCATCTGTGAAATCCAAATATGTACAAATCTCCATTTAACAATTGTGTAATTTAAGTGTTCAAATTTAAAATAGAGGCCGAGCTCCCAACAAATTAGCATTTTTGTTAACACAAATTAGTCATAACTGACACCCCAGAATAAATTTTCACTGGATATTAATTTACCAGCAGTTTACGATATTTTAATTTTTCTAGACGGCTTGAGCCTCCGGTGCCAAACTTTGAGGGATTAATCTACCCACTTTATTTTTTGTAATACTAAAGGAAACTATCTTCTGCATCTATGTGTTTGTAATGAAAATTGTTGCCAGTCTAACTAATTGGACATATCCAATTATTTTATTATATTTATATATAGGTAGTCTACGGGTGGCTAAAACCCTTCAATAGCACCCCCTTCAGACTTACCAAAACCTCCAACTGCACACCATTTTGACACCTGCCAAAATGGGAGCACATTTCAAAAATCTAGGGGGACATGAGCCTAGCACGGGCACATTCTAAAGATCTAGGGAGGCATGTGCACCCAGCCCCCCGGATCTGCCTATAACATAATTACTGTGATTCAAGGACACTGACTTGACAAACATCATCACCAGAATGAAACATGGTTAGACAATGTGAAGATAAGACTGACCCTTTGCCACACCCCTCTGGCCCTACGAGGATGAAGGGCTGTTTGTTGTCTGTCTCGAGCCAAGTTGCGAAGTAATCCAGTATGCGTCTCACTTCGGCCGTTTCAATGACCGGTAGTGACCCTCCACTACCGAGAGTGTCAGTGGTCAAGTCGGTCGGAAGCTGGGAAATATATATTGCATAAGGTCTACCGTAAGGTAATAATGAGTAATAATCTAAGTAATTATATTCATTTTATATAGCGTCACATATATAGATGTATAAATATATATATACATATATATACAAAAATATACGTGCAATTTCTTTTAATAGATATATATATATATCGATGACAATGAGGAGGATAAGGAAGAGGAGGTGGAGGAGGAGAAGGAAAAGAAGGAGAAGGAGAAAGAGGAGGAGGAGGAGGAGAAGATGGAGGAGGAGGAGGAGAAGGTGAAGGAGGGGGAGAAGGAGAAGAAGGAGAAGGTGAAGGAGAAGGTGAAGGAGAATGAGGAGAAGGGGAAGGAGAAGGAGGAGAAGGGGAATGGGGAGAAGGGGAGGGAGGAGAAGGAGAAGGGGAAGGAGGAGAAGGGGAAGGAGGAGAAGGAAGAGGAGATGGAGGAGAAAGGGAAGGAGGAGTAGGAGGAGAAGGGGGAGAAAGGGAAGGAGAAGGGGAAGGAGGAGAATGGGAAGGAGAAGAGGAAGAAGACAAATACATAATCAATTTAAATATATGAATAAGTAACTTAAGATAACAGTTTTATAAATATTAGCAGATTAAAATAAATGAAAACAAGTCAGACAGAACAATAATAAAAATGTATGTCATGTTAAAAGAATTTCAGTTTGCTTTAAAATAAACTAACATACATGAAAGCTCTGCTAAAGTGATGCTGTGAGGTACAACAGGGGAGTCTTTAAAGCTTGACAGATTTAAGATGTGTTCGTGATGTAGCTTTAGTCAGTAGAGCATTCCATAACATACTAGAAAGGTGACAATAGTACAAATAGGTGGACAACATTGTAAACATGTAGTATTGTTAAACATTATGCACATATGCAATGCTAATAATAGCATGCTGCATAATGTGATAACTATTATGAATAAGAATAGTGGTTGTACAATAAAAAATACATAATACAATATAAACTACTTGCTACAAACTAATGAAATAAAAATGATGCTTGATATGCAGGAATATTAATATTTACATTAAAGATTTCAATAACATTTGATGCAATATATTACTAATGTGAAATGTCTAAGCAGTTAATAAGTACATTTTAACAAATACATTGTTTTTTATAAATAATACCTGTTACTCACTCTCAAAGCAATGCTGTAATGTAAACTTGTAACATGCTATTAACAATGGCAGCAACTGTGACAGAATCAACAGCAACTGTGACAGAATCAACAGCAACTGTGACAGAATCAACAGCAACTGTGACAGAATCAAGTCTAATGTTGCAATGGATATAAACACAGGTAAAATTTAAGTAATCTCCGAGCACAATGCACATGGGGTCAAATACCTGGTCAGTGTAGGTGGTCAAGCGTCCAGTGTCCGGGTCGTAGCGTGTATTGAGGGGGTTGTTGGAATCAGGGGGCATCTCACCAACCAAGTTATACATCTGTAATCATAACAAGTTGTAAATAAAACAGACAAATAGACAGCAAGATCTAAACCTTCCATGTGGGTTTCTAACAACAACAAATTCCACCGTAAATTACACAGGAACCTTCATTTAAAATAATCATTAACTTCAAAAAGGGGCAGTCTGTCACAAAGGGTTTGAACACGCATGGGCCAACACTGTCATTGTACTTTCACTACTCATCTAATATATTTTTAACTTGTAAGGTTGCCCAGTTAGTGGAATATTGGTAAAATATATAGCATCAATAAATAAACTAAAAAACTCTGTTAAAATGTTCAACCATACGAAGCTGCCATAAAAAGAACAATTTAAAGGGGGAAGTGACCCACCTCCCTGGCGAGGTTCTCCCGGGAAGTCTCCGAAAGGTTCCCTCCAAGTCCACGCAGGAGGCACACAGCAAACTGAGCTTTTGTACCAACATTCTTCAGGTGTGACAAGCCATTCATCACCACACCCACGAGACTCGTGTCAACCACAAAGTCACTCTGAAACCACAAAGTCAGTCTGAAACCACAAAGTCACTCGGAAACCACAAAGTCACTCGGAAACCACAAAGTCACTCGGAAACCACAAAGTCAGTCTGACATCACAAAGTCAGTCTGAAACCAGTCAGTTTAAAACCATAATGTCAGTCTGAAACCACAAAGTCAGGTGGAAACCACAAAGTCAGTTTGAAATCACAGTCAATATGAAACCACAAAGTCAGGCTGAAACCAGTCAGTCTGAAAACATAAATCCTGTCTGAAACCACAAAGTCAGTCTGAAGCCACAGTCAGTCTGAAACCACAAAGTCCGGCTGAAACCGCAGTCAGTCTGTCACCGCAAAGTCAGTCTGTCACTGCAAAGTTAGTTTGTAACCGCAAAGTCAGTCTGAAACCACAAAGTCAGTTTAAATACCAGTCATCACCAGAAGACTTGCATCAACCAATCTTACTTGCTGAAGAAGGAACCCTTTGAACAAAACACTCTCTTAACTATAAGCTCCTTGAACAAGAAGATGATTATACAAGAAGTTCCTTGACATGTTTTATGGGCCGAATTGTCCAGAAAGCAGTGATGGGAATCGGAATAAAATAAAATGTAAGAAAAAAAGATCATAGTGCATGTTCAAATATATAACATTTAAATAATAAGATATGTGGCTGCATGAAAATTAATACAAATCTCCAGTGTTACTTGTTATCCTATTAATGACAGACACGGCAGTGGGAAATGCATCAAAAATAATTTGTATGACTTTTTGTTTTGTTCGCTTTCTGACACTGATAGATTGTCATATCTACTTCACAATAAAGATCGTCTTTAGCAGTTACTCACTGCCAAGTCACAATATCAGCACTAACTTAGAAACCCATCAAATGTGAAATGACAATAAAAATCTAAATCGATGAAACGTGCCAAACATAATCCATATTTATGCATTGACAACAACCACATTCGTTCATGGTACGTCATTTTGTTGGTATCAAAAGAACTGCCATCTTCTTGGCTATCTGTCAGTTATGTCAGTAGTCACGCCCCTTTTTGTCAAAGTTGAATTTTCCCGCGTTGAAGCCAGGTCGCAAATCCCGACAATCTCCTTATTTAACTTTAGACTTATGCAAATGAGACACGGAACTGGCCGTAGTTCTCAAAACGAGGCACAGAACAATCCCACGATGCTGTGCTTTGTTCAATTTCCTGTTTACATCATTTGAAGTTGTTGCTCCAGAGAATAGCTTAAATAATAACTTCAATGACGTTGGGCAATCTGATGCATCGCGGGCACTCTCATGGACTGAATCGCAGCATACGGCTGATAAGTTATTATTTTGCGCAGGGTGACAGTATTTACTGTAATAGTTATTAACGTCATATTCAAAGAAAATCCTGCGTGCATGGTGGCTACTGTTGTTAAAATGCCACATGGTTAAAACTGTTCAATTCAAACCCCATACAGTAGCAGAGCATTTTCTCTCATGAATAGTAAGATCTTTTATTTATGATTTAACACATTCAGTTAATAAATAATTACATCAGCGGCAATACAAAAAGAACATTGTGAAGTATATTTTTATTCTAGATCCAGGAAATTAATATTGGCAGGCCTGTAAGACATGTATTATAAAAATCTGGCCCTACTTGAACAAGAAGTTCTTTGAACAAGAGGTCGATTGAACAAGAAGCCCCTTGAATTAAAAGCTTCTTAAACTTCATGACAAAAATGGAAATGCATTAGATGGCCATGAAAGAATTGATCACACAATCTGACACCAATCCAGCTGGTTTCAGCCATGTCTCATTCAGTTATGTCTCCTATAAACACCTGTTTGAGGACGAGCTCCAAGGCTTTGTAGAAGTAGTCCTCAATCCACCCAGTTAACATCTCTCGCTCACTCTCCTCCTGCTTCCTCAGCCAGCTCGCTACGAGAGCCTTCACGTCTGTGTTCTCATCACTACAAACACATACAGACTGTTAGCTCACTACGAGTGCCTTCACGTCTGTCTTCTCATAACTAAAAACACATACAGACTGTTAGCTCACTACGAGTGCCTTCACGTGTGTCTTCTCATCACTACAAACACATACAGACTGTTAGTTCACTATGAGTGCCTTCACGTGTGTCTTCTCATCACTACAAACACATACAGACTGTTAGCTCACTATGAGTGCCTTCACGTGTGTCTTCTCATCACTACAAACACATATAGACTGTTAGCTCACTATGAGTGCCTTCATGTGTGTCTTCTCATCACTACAAACACATACAGACTGTTAGCTCACTAAGAGTGCCTTCACGTGTGTCTTCTCATCACTACAAACACATATAGACTGTTAGCTCACTATGAGTGCCTTCATGTGTGTCTTCTCATCACTACAAACACATAAAGACTGTTAGCTCACTATGAGTGCCTTCACGTGTGTCTTCTCATCACTACAAACACATATAGACTGTTAACTCACTATGAGTGCCTTCATGTGTGTCTTCTCATCACTACAAACACATACAGACTGTTAGCTCACTATGAGTGCCTTCACGTGTGTCTTCTCATCACTACAAACACATACAGACTGTTAGCTCACTACAAGAGCCTTCACGTCTGTGTTCTCATCACTACAAACACATACAGACTGTTAGCACACTACGAGTGCTTTCACGTCTGTCTTCTCATCACTACAAACACATACAGACTGTTAGCTCACTATGAGTGCCTTCACGTCTGTGTTCTCATCACTACAAACACATACAGACTCTTAGCTTGCTACAAGAGCCTTCACGTCTGTGTTCTCATCACTACAAACACATACAGACTGTTAGCTCACTTCGAGAGCCTTCATGTCTGTGTTCTCATCACTACAAACACATACAGACTGTTAGCTTGCTACGAGGGCCTTCACGTCTGTGTTCTTATCACTACAAACACATACAGACTGTTAGCTTGCTACGAGAGCCTTCATGTCTGTGTTCTCATCACCACAAAGAACAAACTCAAAACAGTCAGGAAAAAAAATGAGTGCATTTAAAATGTTCCGCAGGCATTTTTAATTAGAATGTGACCACAAACGTTTTAGAGCAATTTGGGTGTACTGAATCCAAAAAATCATGTTGGCTATCTGTGGACCCCCTAAATTTGAAAAACACAAAATGACGTCCAATTAAGCCCTGAATGTCAACCAACACACTTCTAATTAGCATATATGGAATTGGTCTTGATCCCCTTGATTATAAAACATTACAAAACTATGTCTGTTTTCCACCAGAAAACACCCTTCTAATTAATGTAATAGCAAAAGACATATTTTGTTGGCAACTGCAGTAGGCATAATATATTCACCAGATACATGTAGAGCTACATTATTTAGGAGTCAGAAGGCTAACCTGAATAACCCATAAAAACGTTTTTTTAAATGTACTTATGTGAAAACGGTTGAAAGAACTGACTTTAATGATCACATATGGGATCTGGCTGAAATCAATTGCCAAGATGACAATTTGTCTTCAACCCACTGAATTTATCGATGACATAGTTTTTTAAGTGCAAGATAAGTAGACAATATAAACACAAAGCATGTGCATAATCACATCACATATTCATGCGAATATTCCCGTTCTGAGTACCACTTGAACTAATGTTGTGTCTAACATTAAATAAATCAGTTGTCTGTCTGATGATTTCACAAAAACTGCAAATAAAATGTGGCACAAATAACGAACCATATCCTAAAGAATACTACATAGATGTTAGACTACCCCTGGCAGACCTCCTACATGCTGTATGAAAGTTAGCTGAATCAAACTCTTAATTGACTTAGCCGGTCAAGACTGTACCACTCACGAGAACAGTGCAGACACCAACCTATGTTCCAGACTCAGGATAAAGCTCTTGACTTCCATTCAACCATTCTCTCGAGTCGTTGAGCAGTACTGTATATTAAAATAACTACGTCTACCATTCAACCATTCTCTCGAGTCGTTGAGCAGTACTGTATATTAAAATAACTACGTCTACCATTCAACCATTCTCTCGAGTCGTTGAGCAGTACTGTATATTAAAATAACTACGTCTACCATTCAACCATTCTCTCGAGTCGTTGAGCAGTACTGTATATTCAAATAACTACGTCTACCATTCAACCTTTCTCTCGAGTCGTTGAGCAGTACTGTATATTCAAATAACTACGTCTACCATTCAACCATTCTCTCGAGTCGTTGAGCAGTACTGTATATTCAAATAACTACGTCTACCATTCAACCATTCTCTCGAGTCGTTGAGCAGTACTGTATATTCAAATAACTACGTCTACCATTCAACCATTCTCTCGAGTCGTTGAGCAGTACTGTATATTAAAATAACTACGTCTACCATTCAACCATTCTCTCGAGTCGTTGAGCAGTACTGTATATTCAAATAACTACGTCTACCATTCAACCTTTCTCTCGAGTCGTTGAGCAGTACTGTATATTCAAATAACTACGTCTACCATTCAACCTTTCTCTCGAGTCGTTGAGCAGTACTGTATATTCAAATAACTACGTCTACCATTCAACCATTCTCTCGAGTCGTTGAGCAGTACTGTATATTCAAATAACTACGTCTACCATTCAACCATTCTCTCGAGTCGTTGAGCAGTACTGTATATTCAAATAACTACGTCTACCATTCAACCATTCTCTCGAGTCGTTGAGCAGTACTGTATATTCAAATAACTACGTCTACCATTCAACCATTCTCTCGAGTCGTTGAGCAGTACTGTATATTCAAATAACTACGTCTACCATTCAACCATTCTCTCGAGTCGTTGAGCAGTACTGTATATTCAAATAACTACGTCTACCATTCAACCATTCTCTCGAGTCGTTGAGCAGTACTGTATATTCAAATAACTACGTCTACCATTCAACCATTCTCTCGAGTCGTTGAGCAGTACTGTATATTCAAATAACTACGTCTACCATTCAACCATTCTCTCGAGTCGTTGAGCAGTACTGTATATTCAAATAACTACGTCTACCATTCAACCATTCTCTCGAGTCGTTGAGCAGTACTGTATATTCAAATAACTACGTCTACCATTCAACCATTCTCTCGAGTCGTTGAGCAGTACTGTATATTCAAATAACTACCTCCCAACCTTTCTTCCAGAACTAATAATACTGACTGAGCTTATCTTCAGAGTTTCACAAAGTGATCTGCCGGGGGGGGTACTAAGATGGCGGAAATTAATTTGAAATAAGAAAAGCGATGTGATGCCGAAAAAATAGCAGAGACCAATGTCGGAACTACACAAAGGATAGAGGGAAAGGGGAAGGCCACATCTGAGATGGGAGGACTGCGGGAGGAGGGACATGAGCATTACTGTACCTGACACTCACCCTCACTGTACAGCAGGGAACAAAGAGAGCAACAGGCGAACAAAATCAAGTTGATGTTCACCTTAAAGTGACATCTGTGTAACAAGTTGATGTTCACCTTAAAGTGACACCTGTGTAACAAGTTGATGTTCACCTTAAAGTGACACCTGTGTAACAAGTTGATGTTCACCTTAAAGTGACACCTGTGTAACAAGTTGATGTTCACCTTAAAGTGACAACTGTGTAACAAGTTGATGTTCACCTTAAAGTGACATCTGTGTAACAAGTTGATGTTCACCTTAAAGTGACATCTGTGTAACAAGTTGATGTTCACCTTAAAATGACATCTGTGTAACAAGTAGCTCACTCACCTGAGGAAGATCATACCCATTCTTGAGATAGTGGCCGGAGACGCACAACTCAGATCATGTGTCTCGAATACAAAGTTCACGTTCGGCCCGAACTGGATACGCTCACCAGATGGCATCGTCAACAGTCGGTTGTCATCCAGAACGGAGTTGAGCGATTCGATCCATTCCGGGTCAATGTCACCATCGCATACAATCCATGACTGGATCTCTGCAACAAGTCGCATTAAAATTTGTTTATTTCTATAGACCTCTTGCCCAATGGTACATGACAATTATCAGATCCAGAAACTGTTGTCAAAATCATAACTGATGAGTGGATAAGTCACAATCAAAGTTTTGCGCATGACCTATGTCAAGCTTTACCTTTGCCAACAATGTTGATAACAGATATATACATGAAATATATTCCTATTGCTGCATGACATCTCAGAAATCAAACATTGCCACATGTAACTGCCACTTTAGAAACTTTGCCTTATGCTTTTGTAATAAAGAAACACTTTTGTGGCCAGAATTTCAATAAAATATACGACAGAATGCACGAACACACCACGTGTTCAGCATCCATTTTCTGATGACTTGATGAAGCTTTTGCTAGGAAACAGGTCACATGACGGATAGGTCAATTGTGTGTGTGACCTCCATCAAGCATTGCTTTACCAATAATGTGTATTACATTGCAACGGTGGCGTGATATTTGCCAGAGCCATCTTTCCTGCATATAGTTCTCACTTAAATAAAAAAACTTTTTTTGCCTTGTGTTTTTGTTACAAAGAAAAATATTTGGGGCCAGAATTTCAACAAAATATACAACGGAATGTCTAACAGATTCACGTGTGCATCAGTCATTTTGTAAACTTGATCGGTTAATGTCACAAGACTGCTTTGCAATAGGTCACATTATGAAAATGGATGTTCAGGTACTTTTGGAATGTGTAAAAATAACATAATTGATTCATTTGGTTATATATAATTCTCAATTTTATTATTTATATTATGCAATGTTATTTGAAGATACCATAACTAGCCCAAAGATATCCCAACTGCGCCGACCTGTCGGTTCCTTGACCACTTGTCTGGCCGCATAGGTCAGTATACCGTCCGTCCACTCTCGCGTGTCCATGTCTATCTGACCCAGTAACTATGGCAACAGAAATATGTCAACAGTCAAATGGAGTGTTATAAATACACATTACACGTCAATTAGATTTGGTGGTCAGAGTAAATGAAGTTAATTTTATCAAATATCTGCCACGTTTTCTTCACAGCTCACTGCTAATACTATTCTGTCCAAACTCACTTGCACAGAAGATAATCTCAGGAGGATCATGATCTTGATGATCTACACTGATAGTAAGGTCATAAAGATAATGACCACTGATGATAGTGATGGTGATAGATAGGGAGGATTGTGATCTTAATGATCTGCACTGAGTGTAATGTTAGGAGGATCATGATCTTGATTACTGCACTGATGGTAGGGTAAGGAACATCATGATTTTGATGTAGTTGGGTTATGATCATGATCTTGATGACATGTACTGAAGGTAGGGTCAAGGGGATCATGATCTTGATGACATGTACTGAAGGTAGGGTCAAGGGGATCATGATCTTGATGACATGTACTGAAGGTAGGGTCAAGGGGATCATGTTCTTGATGACATGCACTGAAGGCAGGGTCAAGGGGATCATGTTCTTGATGACATGCACTGAAGGTAGGGTCAAGGGGATCATGATATTGATGACATGCACTGAAGGTAGGGTCAAGGGGATCATGATCTTGATGACATGCACTGAAGGTAGGGTCAAGGGGATCATGATCTTGATGACATGCACTGAAGGTAGGGTCAAGGGGATCATGATCTTGATGACATGCACTGAAGGTAGGGTCAAGGGGATCATGATCTTGATGACATGCACTGAAGGTAGGGTCAAGGGGATCATGATCTTGATGACATGCACTGAAGGTAGGGTCAAGGGGATCATGATCTTGATGACATGCACTGAAGGTAGGGTCAAGGGGATCATGATATTGATGACATGCACTGAAGGTAGGGTCAAGGGGATCATGATCTTGATGACATGCACTGAAGGTAAGGAAGGTCAAGAGGATCATGATCTTGATGACCTGGATAAGATCATAATCAGACTATAAATCACTCCATGCAGACTGGTCTCCAACTTTACAGAAACGCCGCAACGAGTTAACAGTGGCATACCTGCGTCCGAGGCATGGCCTTGGGGTTCATCACATACTGCTTGACCGTTTGACCAGTCTTGGCGAGAGCCTGTCGCAGAACCCTCCAAAGGGTGCTCTTGCCGGAGCCGCTCGGCCCGACAATGACGACTCCCATTCGCTGGCGGAGCTGCTCGTACAACTCCAAGGCTTTCTTCACCTGAAACACAAATACTAAATTTGCAATTTAAAGGGAGGTTGTCTGTGTTTTGTTTTTTGTAAGATTTAGTTATTGAGTACAGTGGATTTGGCGGGGTTAGGAAAGGAGAATGGGCGAGTGGAGACGGCAGTGTGTGAACAGTGACAGGAAATGGAAAACAAGACATTAAGGACCAGCTGGCTTCCCCCAGACTATATATTACATCAGTTATTTTCGTGCCACACCAGAGGACCGTTTGACTATGAGCTCATACGGCTGATTTTGTTCTTTAATATAGATATTGCTCCTTAACAGTTGGTGGTGCTCCTTAACCGTTGGTGGTGCTCCTTAACAGTTGGTGGTGCTCCTTAACAGTAGGTGGTGCTCCTTAGCAGTTGGAGGTGCTCCTTAACAGTTGATGGTGCTCTTTAACAGTTGGAGGTGCTCCTTAACAGTTGGTGGTGCTCCTTAACAGTTGGAGGTGCTCCTTAACAGTTGGTGGTGCTCCTTAACAGTTGGTGGTGCTCCTTAACAGTTGGTGGTGCTCCTTAACAGTTGGAGGTGCTCCTTAACAGTTGGAGGTGCTCCTTAACAGTTGGTGGTGCTCCTTAACAGATGGAGGTGCTCTTTAACAGATGGAGGTGCTCCTTAACAGTTGGAGGTGGTCATCAACAGTTAGTGGTGCTCCTTAACAGTTGGAGGTGCTCCTTAACAGTTGGAGGTGCTCCTTAACAGTTGGAGGTGCTCCTTAACAGTTGGAGGTGCTCCTTAACAGTAGGTGGTGCTCCTTAACAGTTGGTGGTGCTCCTTAACATTTGGTGGTGCTCCTTAACAGATGGAGGTGCTCCTTAACAGTTGGTGGTGTTCCTTAACAGTTGGAGGTGCTCCTTAACAGTTGGTGGTGCTCCTTAACAGTTGGAGGTGCTCCTTAACAGTTGGGGGTGCTCCTTAACAGTTGGAGGTGCTCCTTAACAGTAGGTGGTGCTCCTTAACAGTTGGTGGTGCCTCTTAACATTTGGTGGTGCTCCTTAACAGATGGAGGTGCTCCTTAACAGTTGGTGGTGTTCCTTAACAGTTGGAGGTGCTCCTTAACAGTTGGTGGTGCTCCTTAACAGTTGGAGGTGCTCCTTAACAGTTGGAGGTGCTCCTTAACAGTTGGAGGTGCTCCTTAACAGTTGGAGGTGCTCCTTAACAGTTGGAGGTGCTCCTTAACAGTTGGAGGTGCTCCTTAACAGTTGGTGGTGCTCCTTAACAGTTGGAGGTGCTCCTTAACAGTTGGTGGTGCTCCTTAACAGTTGGAGGTGCTCCTTAACAGTTGGAGGTGCTCCTTAACAGTTGGAGGTGCTCCTTAACAGTTGGAGGTGCTCCTTAACAGTTGGAGGTGCTCCTTAACAGTTGGAGGTGCTCCTTAACAGTTGGAGGTGCTCCTTAACAGTTGGAGGTGCTCCTTAACAGTTGGAGGTGCTCCTTAACAGTTGGTGGTGCTCCTTAACAGTTGGAGGTGCTCCTTAACAGTTGGTGGTGTTCCTTAACAGTTGGAGGTGCTCCTTAACAGTTGGAGGTGCTCCTTAACAGTTGGTGGTGCTCCTTAACAGTTGGAGGTGCTCCTTAACAGTTGGTGGTGTTCCTTAACAGTTGGAGGTGCTCCTTAACAGTTGGAGGTGCTCCTTAACAGTTGGAGGTGCTCCTTAACAGTTGGAGGTGCTCCTTAACAGTTGGAGGTGCTCCTTAACAGTTGGAGGTGCTCCTTGACAGTGATGTTATACAAGTGAGAATTATCAACACCAGGACGCACCATTGACACATTCACCAGTGTGTCACAGAAATAGTCTCCTCATAGATTTAACAACAGCCATTTGCATTTTGAAAGAACTTAAATATAACAATGGATTCTATGCAATGATTCCTTACGAACTCGCTGTGTAATTGAAAGAGTCTCTACAATGGCAGACAAACACTATCCCCAATGCAGTGAGTGACGACTCGAGTACCTGGTTCTTGTTGACAATGAGGTTTTCTTCCTCACACGTCTGCTCAAAGGCCTTCGCCAGGTGTTCGTATTCGATGTCGCGGAACTCTACGCCGGGAAAGACGTCCTTTACCAGGGCGTCAAACCGTTTGCTGTCCACAAATGTGAGTTTTGACAGCGTGTTTATACGCAAAGCCTGGACCACAAGGTTTGCCTCAGTCGTGGCGTCAATCACCCCTATAAAAATTAAACACGTCACTATTAGGTGACACACTCCAGGTGAAATGGTGATTTTTGACCAAAAATACTCCAAATGTGTTTCTGCAATTCTGTACTTTGGGTAGAAAAAATTGTACTTGGTGGTGGTGGGTTTGTGGTAGGTTGGTGTTGGGTGGGTAGTGGGTGGGTTGGTGGTGGATGGGTAGTGCAGACCTGCCTACCCCAAAAACTTCCTGTCAGTAATCCATCTTCCCATTTACACTGATTTTCAGGAATATACGCTTCCTGTCAGTAATGCAGAACCACCATCACAACACCACCTACACTGTAGCCTACTCAACACTGGTATGATAAATTACAGTGACAGATGGGGGGGTAGCGATGCACCAAAACCATTACATTTCACTGGGTCAAAACCATTAGTTACACTGTCCTCAACACCACCTACACTCTACCCTAACTGTAGTATTATGACAACACTCACTACATTTTGGCATTACACATTTCTTTTGGGTTGGCGGTGGTGTCGTTTCGCTGTCAGCCATCGTTTCGTGCCGCGTGACTTCGTGTTGTTTGATCGCGGAAATGCGAATTTGTCATAACGCTGTTTCCTATTGGTTACATTACGACCAGACTCAGCGAATTAAAAACCATGTCACAACATGCTGCATACATATGCTGCCACCTGTTGAATATAGTGCAACCTAAATTTTAGTGATTACCCAACATGGTCACAGTCCATAATATTTTCATCCCTCACCGTAATACCGTAATTTGAGGTGACTTTCCGGAATGATTCCGGACAATCCGGAATGGTAGGCAGGTCTGGTAGTGGGTGTGTTGGTGATGGGTTGGTAGGTGGTGGGTGGGATAGTGGTGGGTTTGTGGGTGGGTCGGTGGGTTGGTGGTGGGTGGGTTGGTCGTGGGTTGGTCGTCATCACATCTCATGGGGAAATAAATTACCACAGTAGCACCACCTACTGAGTGAAACTAATATCAATGCACATTTTTATTTTTATGAATACCAATACCTAACATGGGGTGGCCAATGTACTGGCAACAATGTCATGTTGGCGGAGTGAACTGAAGCGACATTAAGTGAAAAGTGAAGCGACATGAAGTGAAAAGTGAAATGACATGAAGTGAAAAATGAAGCGACATGACGTGAACTGAAGTGACATGACGTGAAAAAAACTTGCCAAATATTCAAAACGAAAGCTAGAGGGTTTTAAACTGGAATCTCTTGACTCAAAGTGCAATGCTCTAACTACACTGCTCTGTCACACACTTGATGAAGGAACTCACTCACACCATAACCTGTGATGAAAGTACTCACTCACGCCATAACCTGTGATGAAAGTACTCACTCACGCTGTAACCTGTGATGAAAGTACTCACTCACGCTGTAATCTGTGATGAAAGTACTCACTCATGCCGTAACCTGTGATGAAAGTACTCACTCACGCTGTAACCTGTGATGAAAGTACTCACTCACGCTGTAACCTGTGATTAAAGTACTCACTCACACCATAACCTGTGATGAAAGTACTCACTCACGCTGTAACCTGTGATGAAAGTACTCACTCATGCCGTAACGAAAGTACTCACTCACGCCATAACCTGTGATGAAAGTACTCTCACGTCATACACTGTGATGAAAGTACTCACTCACGCCATAACCTGTGATAAAAGTACTCACTCGCGCTGTAACCTGTGATGAAAGTACTCACTCATGCCATAACCTGTGATGAAAGTACTCACTCACGCCATAACCTGTGATGAAAGTACTCACTCACGCTGTAACCTGTGATGAAAGTACTCACTCACGCCGTAACCTGTGATGAAAGTACTCACTCACGCCGTAACCTGTGATGAAAGTACTCATTCATCATAACCTGTGATGAAAGTACTCACGCTGTAACCTGTGATGAAAGTACTCACTCACGCTGTAACCTGTGATGAAAGTACTCACTCACGCCGTAACCTGTGATGAAAGTACTCACTCACGCCGTAACCTGTGGTGAAAGTACTCACTCACGCCGTAACCTGTGATTAAAGTACTCATTCACGCCGTATCCTGTGATGAAAGTACTCATTCACGCTGTAACCTGTGATGAAAGTACTCACTCACGCCGTAACCTGTGATGAAAGTACTCACTCACGCCGTAACCTGTGATGAAAGTACTCATTCATCATAACCTGTGATGAAAGTACTCACTCACGCTGTAACCTGTGATGAAAGTACTCACTCACGCTGTAACCTGTGATGAAAGTACTCACTCACGCCGTAACCTGTGATGAAAGTACTCATTCACGCTGTAACCTGTGATGAAAGTACTCATTCATGCCGTAACCTGTGATGAAAGTACTCACGCTGTAACCTGTGATGAAAGTACTCACTCATGCCATAACCTGTGATGAAAGTACTCACTCACGTCGTAACCTGTGATGAAAGTACTCACTCACACCATAACCTGTGATGAAAGTACTCACTCACACCATAACCTGTGATGAAAGTACTCACTCATGCCATAACCTGTGTTGAGCCAGTATTTACTTGGGAATGGGATGAAGGTATCAGGGGGAAGAAGATGACAATTTGTGACTTGCCACAGCAAAGCCAACATTAAGTCTCCAAACGGTGAAATGGAGATTTGTACATCTTTGGATTCCACAGATCATAGACTTCAAAATGATACCTCCTTTGATGAAATCCCTTCAGTTAATTTTGACTCACATTGTCTATCATTTCGCTCATAAAGGCTTCTATCTTATTAGTGTTGGATTGTTTGGTGAGGGAAATAAACTAGACATTGAAGGATGAGATCATGAGTTATGTATTTCTACCAAAATCAGATAAGTTAAGAAACATTAACAGCTCCTTTTGTTTCGTGAGCAGAGTAGCCAAGTGCCACTTCATTCCTGGTTTGATGTGGGGGGGTCACATTTTAATAGTTTGGGCCTGTTCTCTAGAGAATCTGACAAAGATACTTGCTGTTAGCTGCTGTGTTCTTCTTGGAGTTCTGAAGCATTGATCCACTTCCCTTGAGAACAGTCTTAAGGGCCCTCAAACCCCAGTCGTAATGCTGCTGGGGGGTCAGTAACTCCCTGAAACAGACACACAATCTTCATGACATCTCATTAAATAACCAAGACTGTCTGCCCTGTTACCCGGAACCAGTAGGCTGTAGTTATTATTAGCAGGAAATACACTGAATCAGTTGTATACCTGCCAACTTTTTGTTTAAACCCAGGAAATTCATCAGCTGTTCAGCATGCTTCCCAAGTTGCGCTGTCTTGTTATGCTGTCTCGGATCTTGACATTGGAAGACGGTGTGTTGTTGGAAATTTTTTGGAAACAAAATTCGGGAGATTTGCCTGAATTCTGGGAGACTGGGAGATACACCAAAAATCTGTGAGATTCCGAGATTTCACAGGTGAGTTGGCAAATATATATTGTACTCTGTCCCGATTTCTGTTGGAACCATCCAATATCAATGGTATCGGCTGTCAAGTGTTACTAACAGCTGTTTATAATTTTATTGTTTTAATCTGAACATTTTGCAGGCGTAACATTCGAGTTGTGTACACTATTTTGAGCTTATTAAATGCACTTTAGATCAACACATTTATTCAAGTTTTAAGAACACACTACTAAACAATGAGGAAAAGATGTGGTTTAAGTGAAGTTTCTTATCACACAAAGGAAGACGTTAAACTTAAGAGACATCTTTAACAAATGGATGGTCTACAACCTGTCGTGAACTCAATGAGCTGGGATCCCATTCTCTAATCCTCCCAAAATTGGATCCTGCCAATTAATAGTAAAAGCAGCAGAAACCTCTTGAGAACTTGCACTGACCTGGAGAGACTGAAGATAGCAACCAGCTTACGCCCGATACTCTTGGCATGCTTGAATCCCTCCGAGTAGAGAATCACCTCCGCGATTAGTTCATTGTCGGGCTTTGACATGGCGACTGGTCGGAAGAGTTGCTTCAGGTTGTCAGGCAGCTTCTGCCTGCCTCCGTATCCCTTTCCCGCCGGGTTCATTGTGATGAATATCCCAGAGTTGTGGTCTATGTTTATCTGAACAATAATCACCAGTTGTGTGGGGGATCAGCCAAATTAATCATCACAAATTAAAATTATTTCTTTTCACACAATTCACATAGATTTCTGAACTTTTACAGGTAATTTACATATTTCAATTTCGTTCTTTCCAGGATTTTTCAGGCATTTTGCACATGAAGTAATAACTTTCTAAAAAATATTCTTCAGGTATAAAAACAAATTCTCAAGTTTAGTAGATGTATAAATATTTTATTGTTGTGACAATATGAAAATATGTTCTTTTGTTGTATTTGTGGTAAATAATGTCACCTAATTCTAAGTGAAGTACACATAGAAATTAGACTGGTATGCTTATCGCTCTGCTCTGCAAGAATGACACTGACACAGACAAGATAAAAATATTAATATTGGTTTCAAGACTGAATATTCATCATAGACAACACATGTAAAACCACACAAACTCAAATCCACAAACACTCACATGCTTGAGCACACTGTATACACACACAAACTCAAACCCACAAACACTCACATGCTTGAGCACACTGTATACACACACAAACTAAAACCCACAAACACTCACATGCTTGAGCACACTGTATACACACACAAACTCAAACCCACAAACACTCACATGCTTGAGCACACTGTATACACACACAAACTCAAACCCACAAACACTCACATGCTTGAGCACACTGTATACACACACAAACTCAAACCCACAAACACTCACATGCTTGAGCACACTGTATACACACACAAACTCAAACCCACAAACACTCACATGCTTGAGCACACTGTATACACACACAAACTCAAACCCACAAACACTCACATGCTTGAGCACACTGTATACACACACAAACTCAAACCCACAAACACTCACATGCTTTAACACACCGTATACACACACAAATACATGAACAAACATTAATTTTTGTTTTAAGAATGAATACTCAATAACATCGAACATAAACAAACACACATAAACATTAATATCTGAAAACCCAATCTTACATGCACAAACACAGACACGCATGAACACACACACACATGCACACACACGCATGAACACACACACGCACACAGACACACATGAACACACACACACACATGCACACAAGCACACACACACACATAGTGTATGCCTAGGATGTACCATTCGTCCAAGTAACTCCGCATAGGAAGCCTTCTCCTTGATGGCGTCCTGTATGACTTGGATCTGCATGGAGACTGCTGACAGCACCGCCTCCTCAAGACGATTGAACTCATCAAAACACCCCCACGCCCCACACTTCACCAGGCCTATGAAGATACGGCCCATCGACTTCACGTCTATGCCCTGTCACCAAGAAATTCTCATTGAAATATGTACAAAACGCAACTTGCCATTACTATGTTTATAGTTACATCCAAACCTGAGTATCCCCGACAAACAAACATTATACATGACTGAATGAAAGTTTATTCAACAACAACAACAGAATACAACTGCACATTATGGTGGGCTGCTGCTGTTGAAGGGACACAGCTGCAGTCATGTCACTTATAAGGTACTATGTCCATATCCTATCTGACCTCAATAAAGTCTAAACAATGTTATCTATCAAACTTTACTGAGTATTTCATTATTCATATTTTGTTTAATGTTGGTATCTCACATCAACCATATAGTTAGTGAATATATGTGAATGTGTCTAGATGTCACAGCATCTAGACAATGGAAGTGAATGTGTCTAGATGTCACAGCGTCTAGACAATGGAAGTGAATGTGTCTAGATGTCACAGCTTCTAGACAATGGAAGTGAATGTGTCTAGATGTCACAGCGTCTAGACAATGGAAGTGAATGTGTCTAGATGTCACAGCTTCTAGACAATGGAAGTGAATGTATAAAGGTATATCAGGAAATGTCCAAGTGATTCAATAAGTTTTATTTTAAAATGGGAACTGTTAGGATTAACATGCACCATATTCGCTCTCTTAAGTATACTGTATGTTTAAAAAACATTTCAGACAAGAAAATATGTCAAATTTTGCGTTCCATAAAGCATACAAGTACACCCATTTTCTGTGGTTCCTGGTCCAGTCATCTCAACAGACATGACTAGCAAGCTATTTATGCATCCATTCATCAGCAGAAGTAACCAGAACACCAACAAGTCTGATCATTTACTTGGACCTTTCGATATATTTTTTATCACTGGGGTTTTAATCTAGTGACATTGGTAAAAATTAAATATCGCAACTGCAGCGTCGCTTATGTCCACCCCCCCCCCCGACGACCAAGTCGGTTCACGGACTAAGTAAGTCAAGGTGCCAGCATCAAGGGGGGTATCAGCATAAACTAGGAAGTGTAGAGTGAGTGGTCAAGGTGCCAGCATCAAGGGGGGTATCAGCATAAACTAGGAAGTGTAGAGTGAGTGGTCAAGGTGCCAGCATCAAGGGGGGTATCAGCATAAACTAGGAAGTGTACAGTGAGAGGTCAAGGAGCCAGCATCAAGGGGAGTATCAGCATAAACTAGGAAGTGTAGAGTGAGTGGTCAATGTGCCAGCATCAAGGGGGGTATCAGCATAAACTAGGAAGTGTAGAGTGAATGGTCAAGGTGCCAGCATCAAGGGGGTATCAGCATAAACTAGGAAGTGTAGAGTGAGTGGTCAAGGTGCCAGCATCAAGGGGGGTATCAGCATAAACTAGGAAGTGTAGAGTGAGTGGTCAAGGTGCCAGCATCAAGGGGGGTATCAGTATAAACTAGGAAGTGTAGAGTGAGTGGTCAAGGTGCCAGCATCAAGAGGGGTATCAGTATAAACTAGGAAGTGTAGAGTGAGTGGTCAAGGTGCCATCATCAAGAGGGGTATCAGTATAAACTAGGAAGTGTAGAGCGAGTGGTCAATGTGCCAGCATCAAGGGGGGTATCAGCATAAACTAGGAAGTGTAGAGTGAGTGGTCAAGGTGCCAGCATCAAGAGGGGTATCAGTATAAACTAGGAAGTGTAGAGTGAGTGGTCAATGTGCCAGCATCAAGGGGGGTATCAGCATAAACTAGGAAGTGTAGAGTGAGTGGTCAAGGTGTCAGCATCAAGGGGGGTATCAGTATAAACTAGGAAGTGTAGAGTGAGTGGTCAAGGTGCCAGCATCAAGGGGGTATCAGTATAAACTAGGAAGTTTAGAGTGAGTGGACAGGGAAGCCACTGACCTCATCACAGTTGAAGACAAGCACTTGTCGTCCAAAGAGTCCTCCAAGTGCCTTCACTGACTCGGTCTTCCCTGTACCCGCTGGGCCGTAAGGGTTTCCTCCCAATCCCATCGACATCCCTGTAAAGCAACAAATACAACTACTGCAGAACTCCATACAATGTTTACCTGATCTCTGCTGATGTACATCTCAAACATCTTGAAGAGTAATGCTATATTCAAGTTATCAATCTACATTGTTTGTCTGTATTAACAATTTAACAAAATCACCAGTATTGTTATTTGAGTAAATACTTACTATGGATAAAGTTCATTTTCTGACAACTGCAATAAATTATCTTAGCAATGGGCTCAATTCCTTTGTTGTTCTATTGGAAATTGTCACATTGACTGCTGTTCTAGTGATATTTTCCCTAGTGATATGGTTGGGGATATTTCATGATATAAAGTCACCTTATACAATACACAGTGGTTCATCCGAGCTTTTAAGTGTATTCAGGTGCTACATAACTTTTTAGTATTATTATTATTCAATTTTTAGATTACCCTTGTCTGTCAAGTTTACCCTTAGTGTACACTGAGGAACGTACCCTGGGTGAGGGTGAGGTAACACTTGTCTGTGAGAGGTGTGTGCACCAACTTAGGGGCATTACCCTGATACTCATATGTATACTCAAACTCTGCGTCCACCATTTTCATTGCACAGAGACCGTCCTTCCTGATGTAGTACCTACAACAACATCCTTCTTTGTGTAGTACAAACAACAACATCCTTATTTGTGTAGCACAAACAACAACGTCCATCTTTGTGTAGTACCTACAACAACATCCTTCTTTATGCATTACCTACAACAACATCCTTCTTTATGCAGTACCAACAACATCCTTCTTTGTGTAGTACCAACAACAACATCCTTCTTTGTGTAGTACCTACAACAACATCCTTCTTTATGCGGTACCTACAACATCCTTTTTAGTACCTACAACAATATCCTTCTATATGTGTAGTACCAACAACAACATACTTCTTTATGTAGTACCTACAACAACATCCTTCTTTGTGTAGTACCTACAACAACATATTTTTTGTGTAGTACCTACAACAACATCCTTCTTTATGCGGTATCTACAACATCCTTTTTAGTACCTACAACAACATCCTTCTATATGTGTAGCACCTACAACAACATACTTTTTTGTGTAGTATCTACAACAACATCCTTCTTTGTGTAGTACCTACAACATCTTTCTTTACGCGGTACCTACAACAACATACTTCTTTATGTGGTACCTACAACAACATCCTTCTATATATGTAGTACCTTCAACAACATCCTTTTTAGTACTTATAACAACATCCTTCTATATGTGTAGTATCTACAACAACATACTTCTTTATATACAACATCCTCTGTGTGTTGTATCTGCATCTAATGTATGGCACAAATCCAAAAACTGGTGAGAACCTTTAACAAGTGTGGACCATAAAATATAAAGGCAATACTTTCCTTCTGAGGTGTCATTAATTATGTTCTGGAAGTTTGGCATCTGAGATGCAAACACTCCAGGTTGATATTATTAACATATATACACTACCTTTAACACACATCCACTATCTTTAACATACATACACTACCTTTTACATCCACTACCTTTAACATACATACATTACTTTTTACATACACTACCTTCAACATACATACACTACATTTAATATGCATACACTACATTTAAAATACATACACTACCTTTAACATACATCCACTATCTTTAACATACATACACCAACTTTAACATACATGCCCCACCTTTAACATACATGCCCTACCTTTAACATATATACACCACATTTAACATGCATACCCTACCTTTAACATACATACATTACCTTTAACATACATACCCTACCTTTAATATACATACCCTACCTTTAACATACATCCACTACCTTTAACATACACTACCTTTAACATACATCCACTACCTTTAACATACACTATCTTTAACATACATACACTATCTTTAACATGCATACACTACCTTTAACATACATCCACTACCTTTAACATACATACACTACCTTTAACATACATGCACTACCTTTAACATACATACACTACCTTTAACATACATCCACTACCTTTAACATACACCCATTACCTTTAACATACATACACTACCTTTAACATACATCCACCACCTTTAACATACACCCATTACCTGTGGGGTAGCGAAACACCAACATCACCTACACTGTAGCCTAATCAACTCTAGTATGATAAATGATAGACAGGGGGGGGGGGGGGTAGCAACCGACCAAAACCATTACATCACACTGTCATCGGCATCGCCTACTCTCTAGTGACTGTATGATAGGCTTTAAATGATACACTAAACTCCTCAATAAATACACTAACTTAGTCTTAGTACAATCCAACTGACTGCCTAACACTACAAATACAACACTTACTACATTTTTGCATTACACTTTTCTTTTTGGTTGGCGGTGGCGTCGTTTCGCTGTCATCCATCATTTCGTGCAGCGTGACTTCGTTTTGTTTGATCGCGGAAATGGCAATTTGTCATAACGTTGTTTCCTATTGGTTAGATTACGACCAGACTCAGCGAATGAAAAGCCATGTCACAACATGCTGCATACATATGCTGCCACCTGTTGAATATAGTGGAAACTAAATTTTAGTGATTGGCAAACATGGTGACAGTCCGTAATATTTTCATCCCTCGCCGTAATACCGTAATTTGAGGTGACTTTCCGGAATGATTCCGGACAATCCGGAATGGTAGGCAGGTCTGCATACACCCATTACCTTTAACATACATACACTACCTTTAACATACATACACTGCCTTTATTATAGTTAAATATTTCATATTTCCTAAAGTAAATGTTCTACCTCAGCTGTTTCTGCCAGAGCCATTCATCAGAACTCTTCACATTTGCCTCAAGCAGTTTGTCGACAACGTCCATGTTGTGAATGGTGTCGAGAATGAGCGCTTTCAACTTCAGGGAGAGCACCTGGTGGGAGACAATGTAACTACAATAATCGTGCAGAAATTGTGTTACAAAATGTTGACATATATTAGCAAATTTGAGTGCAACAGATCAGGAAGAGAAATATTAAACCTAAAGATGTCTACTGAAATATGTACATTTTGGTTGTTTCTACCTGGGCACATCCTGTAGATGGTATGATTCATATCACAGCTACTGTTGCCAACAATGTCTCAGGGGTCGTTCACAATTGTCAACATTTAGGTATTCGTACTGAGCATACTAATTCTCAGACTTCTCTCCCTTCTCTGAATTACTACTTTAAAATGTTGCTAATTCTTCAGATAGAAAGTTATGTATAGGTCTAGAAGTGTTAGGACTTGTATATGCAAAAGACATAATAACGATCAAAGTGATACTGTTTTCAAGCATATAATTACAATCATTATCATTTTGCAATTCATCAATCAACATTTGTAAAATGAATATGTGGGCCTTGACTCCCTTCTCCCCCCCTCCTCTCTCTCTTTCCCTCCCCTGTTCTCCCCTTCACTCTACCTCTCTCCCTCCCTCCATTCCTCAATTCTCCCTCCCTCCCTACATCCATCCCCTTCTTTTTCTCCCCCTCTCCTCCCCACTTCTCCGTGTCTCCCTCTCTTCTCCCCTTCTCTACCTTCCCCCGCCCCTCTCCCTAACCACTGATCTGGCCGTGCTAGAATCACCTGACCACCGACGTCTTGTCCCGAGTCAGAGCTGATATCAACGCTGGTGTACGACTCCAGCTGCTGCTCTATCTCTCGCTTCACACTGGTCAGACCGTTACTCCGCAGGGCTGCTTCACACCGCTCCGTGAACTGTATCTGCTCCACCAGACACAGGATCTAAACCAGGACAGATCAGTTGAGTTACGGGATCTTTGTATTTGCTCCAAAATACACAGGATCTAAACCTGGACAGATCAATCGAGATACAGGATCTTTGTATCTGTTCCAAAATACACAGGATCTAAACCTTGATAGATCAATCGAGATACAGGATCTTTGTATCTGTTCCAAAATACACAGGATCTAAACCTGGACAGATCAATCGAGATACAGGATCTTTGTATCTGTTCCAAAATACACAGGATCTAAACCAGGACAGATCAGTTGAGTTACAGGATCTTTGTATCTGCTCCAAAATACACAGGATCTAAACCAGGACAGATTAGTTGAGTTACAAGATCTCTGTATCTGCTCCAAAATACACAGGATCAAAACCAGGACAGATACAGTTATATACATGATCTTTGATCTAACTCATTTTTTATAGTTGTGTAATAATTTACAACATTTAAGATTTTTATGATAGACAATAACACAACTGTTTTGTCTTGTTGGTATCTGCTTCATTTGATAACAGTTGTGAAAATGTTTAATTACTAATACTGCAGTTACTCCAACTATAACAATGTTACGGACTACTAAAACAAAAATGTGACATTACCCTACCTGTGTGGGGTATTTGTTGGGGTCAAGTGTGACATTCCTTACTTGTGAGGGGTTTCTGTTGGGGTCAAGTGTAACATTACCCTACCTGTGAGGGGTATTTGTTGGGGTCAAGTGTGACATTCTTTACTTGTGAGGGGTATCTGTTGGGGTCAAGTGTAACATTATCCTACCTGCGAGGGGAATTTGTTGGGGTTAAGTGTGACATTCCTTACTTGTGAGGGGTTTCTGTTGGGGTCAAGTGTAACATTACCCTACCTGTGAGGGGAATTTGTTGGGGTCAAGTGTGACATTACCCTGCCTGTGAGGGGTACTTGCTGGGTCAAGTGTGACATTACCCTACCTGGGAGGGGTACTTGTTGGGGTCAAGTGTGACATTACCCTACATGTGAGGGGTATTTGTTGGGTTAAGTGTGACATTACCCTACATGTGAGGGGTATTTGTTAGGTCAAGTGTAACATTACCCTACCTGTGAGGGGTATTTGTTGGGGTCAAGTGTGACATTACCCTGCTTGTGAGTGGTATTTGTTGGGTCAAGTGTGACATTACCCTGCTTGTGAGGGGTATTTGTTGAGGTCAAGTATGTCATTACCCTACCTGGGAGGGGTACTTGTTGGGGTCAAGTGTGACATTACCCTACAAGTGAGGGGTATTTGTTAGGTTAAGTGTGACATTACCCTACCTGTGAAGGGTATTTGTTGGGTTAAGTGTGACATTACCTTACTTGTGAGATGTATTTGTTGGATCAAATGTAACATTACTTTCCATGTGAGGGGTATTTGTTGGGTCAAGTGTGACATTACCCTGCCTGTGAGGGATATTTGTTGGAGTCAAGTGTGACATTACCTTATTTGTGAGGGGTATATGTTGGGGTCAAGTGTGACATTACCTTATTTGAGAGGGGTATTTGTTGGAGTCAAGTGTGACATTACCCTATCTGTGAGGGGTATTTGTTGGGGTCAAGTGTGACATTACCCTATCTGTGAGGGGTATTTTTTTGGGTCAAGTGTGACATTACCCTGCCTGTGAGGGATATTTGTTGGAGTCAAGTGTGACATTACCTTATTTGTGAGGGGTATCTGTTGGGGGTCAAGTGTGACATTACCCTATCTGTGAGGGGTATTTGTTGGGGTCAAGTGTGACATTACCCTATCTGTGAGGGGTATTTGTTGGGGTCAAGTGTGGCATTTCCCTATCCATAAGGGGTATTTGTTGGGGTCAAGTGTGACTTTACCTTACTTGTGAGAGGTATGTGTTGGGTCAAGTGTGACATTACCCTGCCTGTGAAAGGTATTTGTTAAGGTCAAATATGTCATTACCCTATCTGGGAGGGGTACTTGTTGGGGTCAAGTGTACCCTACCTGTGAGGGGTATTTGTTGGGTCAAGTGTGACATTACCTTATTTGTGAGGGGTATATGTTGGGGTCAAGTGTGACATTACCCTATCTGTGAGGGGTATTTGTTGGGATCAAGTGTGACATTACCCTATCTGTGAGGGGTATTTGTTGGGGTCAAGTGTGACTTTACCTTACTTGTGAGAGGTATGTGTTGGGTCAAGTGTGACATTATTCTGCCTGTGAAGGGTATTTGTTGAGGTCAAATATGTCATTACCCTATCTGGGAGGGGTACTTGTTGTGGTCAAGTGTACCCTACCTGTGAGGGGTATTTGTTGGGTTAAATGTGACATTACCCTATCTGTGAGGGGTATTTGTTGGGTCAAGTGTGACATTACCCTCCGGCATAGGGTATTTCTTTGGTCAAGTGTGACATTACCCTACCTGTGGGGTATTTGTTGAGGTCAAGTGTGACATTACCCTACCTGTGATGGGTACTTGTTTGGGTCAAGTGACCCACTGCCCTTGTGCATGGCCTTGGCGTCCTTGAGACATTCCCGCAGTAAATGTTGCAGTGTTTCTGTCATCTCGGTCGACAAACAACTCAACCAAACCTGTGAACACCAATTAACCTGTCATAACAGACATAACAATAATTATCACATAGCTCAATTCTTGTTAATGTTATAGGACATTATTTCCTGTCACTGGCTGATCATGGTAGGACATTTTCCTCCAAGACAGGATATTTTACTTCAAGTCAGGACATTTCTCTCAAAGGCAGGACACTTACGCCAAGCCAGGATATTACTACACTCAAAACAACTTTTCTAATGGTTTGTTTGCATAAATTAGACAGAATAAGTGTTAGAGATTTAGCACATCGATATCTTGTGGAAGAAATTGCTGTTTTTTTCTTAAAGCAACATAAAACATTAGGTAGCATGACTTTCACTCTGACCAGTATACCTTATATACATGTAAAAATACATTCAATTGAATACATTGTAACGGAAAATTACAATTTCAAGAAAACATAACAAACAGGCACCTCGACTTCTGGCATGATCTGAACTTTCTTCCGCAGTGGGACAACTTCTCCATCAAGAGATTTCATTGCTATAATGTGTTCACAACCATCATCAAAGTCGACACTGTGGATTCCGGCAAACAGTTTCTTGAGGTGACTTTGGATGACGGTCGGGTTTGTTGCCTGCCCAAGAATCTCGAGTAAATCGTCATCACCGATAAAGTAGAACCGTGGAAACAGTGATCGCTTCTCCTACAAAAATACACCCAAGTTGAATCAATAATTAGGTTCGTTTTTAGCATGTTATGATTTTAGGCTTATGTATGATATGAATATATATATACATATATTTGGTTGAATCTAAAAAGAATTAGCTGGTTAAAAATTACTTAAATTGCCTGTACAAGTATGTTTCTGTTGCTAGCTTCCTTAACTACATGGCCCCACCATTGTTTTAACAAGATTGAACAAGATTACCACTCAGAGAATTAACTCTAGATGGCAGGTGGACAAGAAAGGCTTATCGAGAATCCAACCTTTTTACCTACGTGTATCCTACTCCTTCTGAGGTGTGTCAATTTTACCTACGTGTATCCTACTCCTTCTGAGGTGTGTCAATTTTACCTACGTGTATCCTACTCCTTCTGAGGTGTGTCAATTTTACCTACGCGTATCCTACTCCTTCTGAGGTGTGTCAATTTTACCTACGTGTATCCTACTCCTTCTGAGGTGTGTCAATTTTACCTACGTGTATCCTACTCCTTCTGAGGTGTGTCAATTTTACCTACGTGTATCCTACTCCTTCTGAGGTGTGTCAATTTTACCTACGCGTATCCTACTCCTTCTGAGGTGTGTCAATTTTACCTACGTGTATCCTACTCCTTCCGAGGTGTGTCAATTTTACCTACGTGTATCCTACTCCTTCCGAGGTGTGTCAATTTTACCTACGTGTATCCTACTCCTTCTGAGGTGTGTCAATTTTACCTACGTGTATCCTACTCCTTCTGAGGTGTGTCAATTTTACCTACGTGTATCCTACTCCTTCTGAGGTGTGTCAATTTTACCTACGTGTATCCTACTCCTTCTGAGGTGTGTCAATTTTACCTACGTGTATCCTACTCCTTCTGAGGTGTGTCAATTTTACCTACGTGTATCCTACTCCTTCTGAGGTGTGTCAATTTTACCTACGTGTATCCTACTCCTTCTGAGGTGTGTCAATTTTACCTACGTGTATCCTACTCCTTCTGAGGTGTGTCAATTTTACCTACGTGTATCCTACTCCTTCTGAGGTGTGTCAATTTTACCTACGTGTATCCTACTCCTTCCGAGGTGTGTCAATTTTACCTACGTGTATCCTACTCCTTCCGAGGTGTGTCAATTTTACCTACGTGTATCCTACTCCTTCTGAGGTGTGTCAATTTTACCTACGTGTATCCTACTCCTTCTGAGGTGTGTCAATTTTACCTACGTGTATCCTACTCCTTCTGAGGTGTGTCAATTTTACCTACGTGTATCCTACTCCTTCTGAGGTGTGTCAATTTTACCTACGTGTATCCTACTCCTTCTGAGGTGTGTCAATTTTACCTACGCGTATCCTACTCCTTCTGAGGTGTGTCAATTTTACCTACGTGTATCCTACTCCTTCTGAGGTGTGTCAATTTTACCTACGTGTATCCTACTCCTTCTGAGGTGTGTCAATTTTACCTACGTGTATCCTACTCCTTCTGAGGTGTGTCAATTTTACCTACGTGTATCCTACTCCTTCCGAGGTGTGTCAATTTTACCTACGTGTATCCTACTCCTTCTGAGGTGTGTCAATTTTACCTACGTGTATCCTACTCCTTCTGAGGTGTGTCAATTTTACCTACGTGTATCCTACTCCTTCCGAGGTGTGTCAATTTTACCTACGTGTATCCTACTCCTTCCGAGGTGTGTCAATTTTACCTACGTGTATCCTACTCCTTCTGAGGTGTGTCAATTTTACCTACGTGTATCCTACTCCTTCTGAGGTGTGTCAATTTTACCTACGTGTATCCTACTCCTTCTGAGGTGTGTCAATTTTACCTACGTGTATCCTACTCCTTCTGAGGTGTGTCAATTTTACCTACGTGTATCCTACTCCTTCTGAGGTGTGTCAATTTTACCTACGCGTATCCTACTCCTTCTGAGGTGTGTCAATTTTACCTACGTGTATCCTACTCCTTCTGAGGTGTGTCAATTTTACCTACGTGTATCCTACTCCTTCTGAGGTGTGTCAATTTTACCTACGTGTATCCTACTCCTTCTGAGGTGTGTCAATTTTACCTACGTGTATCCTACTCCTTCCGAGGTGTGTCAATTTTACCTACGTGTATCCTACTCCTTCTGAGGTGTGTCAATTTTACCTACATGTATCCTACTCCTTCCGAGGTGTGTCAATTTTACCTACGCGTATCCTACTCCTTCTGAGGTGTGTCAATTTTATGTTTAAACATATTCACACTACTGGCACCCACACAATCAGGAGGTAATCTGTTCCATTCATTTACAGCCCTTTATGAAAATGAGAACTTTCTTATATCTAATCTACACTGCTCCTTTGCTAATGTAACTTCATGTCCCCTAGTCCTTCTATCTTTCTTAATTGAAATTCAAATTCTCTATTGTGTTCCTAAATATTTTAAATCCTTCTATCTTTCTTAATTGAAATTCAAATTCTCTATTGTGTTCCTAAATATTTTAAATTGTATCAACGTTGTGAATGTCATCCATGAATATGTTACATGGCACAATGACAACGTTGTGAATGTCATCCATGAATATGTTACATGGCACAATGGCAACATTGTGAATGTCATCCATGAATATGTTACATGGCACAATGACAACGTTGTGAATGTCATCCATGAATATGTTACATGGCACAATGGCAACGTTGTGAATGTCATCCATGAATATGTTACATGGCACAATGACAACGTTGTGAATGTCATCCATGAATATGTTACATGGCACAATGGCAACGTTGTGAATGTCATCCATGAATATGTTACATGGCACAATGACAACGTTGTGAATGTCATCCATGAATATGTTACATGGCACAATGGCAACGTTGTGAATGTCATCCATGAATATGTTACATGGCACAATGGCAACGTTGTGAATGTCATCCATGAATATGTTACATGGCACAATGGCAACGTTGTGAATGTCATCCATGAATATGTTACATGGCACAATGGCAACGTTGTGAATGTCATCCATGAATATGTTACATGGCACAATGGCAAAGTACAGTAAAACTATCAAAACTTATGCCGATAATGAATCATTAAAAAACAGTCAACCATGTTAATGATCTACTTTGCTGTAGTTTTATCAAAACTGATCGAACACTGATAAAGGCCAGAAACAATGCAGCAGATTCCGAGAAAATGCCTGAAAAGGAAAGGTAGTTTTACCTCAAGGAATTCATTGAGTGATTTCTGACAGCGTTGAAGTTGGTCTAACATCTGTACGAGTTGACTGCGCAGGCCGGCACGCCCCACAAGAGACAAGACTCGGTTGTCACGAGCAATGTCCTGCATGATGTTCCTACAAAAGAACCAGATAATCGAACATATGATGCGTGATCACATGCTCCTGAAACTACAGGGGTCAGGCCACAATTATATTTTCACTTTCATTTTTCAAACAATATTTTTATTACTACTGTTGCTATTGTTGTTTGGTAACACATCATAAACTACCTATCAAAATCACTATGAGTGGTATTAAACAAAAAAGACAAAGAGATGGGTGGCAAACCTGAAGTCATTGTCGACCCTCTTGAATCGACCCTGTTCTTTAGGCAGGGCACCACGCCCAAATATGGGCTCAAGATAGACCCATTTGCGTTGTATCTGGTTGAGATTGTGCAAGAACTCATCCAGATCAGCCAAGCGTGTCTCCCAGATTGAAGCCTTGTCCTCAAAACTCTTGTAATAGGATGAGTCCTTGAGAGACTGAAGTAGACATTGGTTGTCTCCAACCTACAGACAGACAACAACATCAGAGTCCTTGAGAGACTGAAGTAGACACTGGTTGTCTCCAACCTACAGACAGACAACAACATCAGAGTCCTAGAGAGACTGAAGTAGACACTGGTTGTCTCCAACCTACAGACAGACAACAACATCAGAGTCCTTGAGAGACTGAAGTAGACACTGGTTGTCTCCAACCTACAAACAAACAACATCAGAGTCCTTGAGAGACTGAAGTAGACACCGGTTGTCTCCAACCTACAGACAGACAACAACATCAGAGTCCTTGAGAGACTGAAGTAGACACTGGTTGTCTCCAACCTACAGACAGACAACAACATCAGAGTCCTAGAGAGACTGAAGTAGACACTGGTTGTCTCCAACCTACAGACAGACAACAACATCAGAGTCCTTGAGAGATTGAAGTAGACACTGGTTGTCTCCAACCTACAAACAAACAACATCAGAGTCCTTGAGAGACTGAAGTAGACACCGGTTGTCTCCAACCTACAGACAGACAACAACATCAGAGTCCTTGAGAGACTGAAGTAGACACTGGTTGTCTCCAACCTACAAACAAACAACAACATCAGAGTCCTTGAGAGACTGAAGTAGACACTGGTTGTCTCCAAACTACAAACAGACAACAACATCAGATTCCTTGAGAGTCTGAAGCAGACATATATTATTTATTAACAGTCATCTTAAAAAACTATTTGTCCTATCTTGACCAAATATAATACTATATTAAAAGAATGTCAACTAATAATCGATCTGCATAATAAATATAGTAACCAGATAAGTTCTTTGCCAATCTGATGGGATAGCTTAATTTTTCCATGGGACATTCCACATAACTGTCACAATTTCCAAGAATGATTTGGTTACCATTATATAAACTGATTATCATTATTATTTAATATCAGATTGTGACATTCTTTTCAAATATAGTTAACACACTGCAAACTTGGTGAAGATAGGACAGGTAATTTTCAAAAGATGTTGCTCTCCTTGTTCCCTGCTGTACAAGGGTGAGGGTCAGGAATAGTAAAGGTGAATCACTCTCTGTGTCTTTTCATTCCATTGGTTTCTGTCCATTGTTCCCTCTCTCCACCTTTTTTCCTCCCCTGATCTTCCCATCTCTTTTCCTGTGTCCTTTATGTTGTTCCGTCTCTGTTCTCTTCGCTATTTTTCAGGCATTCATCCTTGCCAAATGGCCTGCCCATCTCATTTGGCTTCTCACTAATCCTCCTGTTACACTACACTGCATTCCAACATCTAATCTCAGGTCATTCGTCCTTCTTCGCACTTCTAGCCCTCAGATCCACCAGAGCTCGACCCTCTCTATTCCTCCCTCCCCACCCGTGTCTGCCAGCACTCTCCTCTTCACCTGGTCCACTACTCCAACTTGTGCATTGAAGTCTCCCACAATACACAACATCACCTCCAGCTCCACCAATCCCATCATCCTCTCCTGCAATACACAACATCATCTCCAGCTCCACCAATCCCATCATCCTCTCCCACAATACACAACATCACCTCCAGCACCACCAGTCCCATCATCCTCTCCCACAATACACAACATCACCTCCAGCTCCACCAATCCCATCATCCTCTCCTGCAATACACAACATCACCTCCAGCTCCACCAGTCCCATCATCCTCTCCCGCAATACACAACATCACCTCCAGCTCCACCAATCCCATCATCCTCTCCCGCAATACACAACGTCACCTCCAGCTCCACCAGTCCCATCATCCTCTCCCGCAATACACAACATCACCTCCAGCACCACCAGTCCCATCATCCTCTCCCGCAATACACAACATCACCTCCAGCTCCACCAGTCCCATCATCCTCTCCCGCAATACACAACATCACCTCCAGCACCACCAATCCCATCAACCTCTCCTGCAATACACAACATCACCTCCAGCTCCACCAGTCCCATCATCCTCTCCCACAATACACAACATCACCTCCAGCACCACCAATCCCATCAACCTCTCCTGCAATACACAACATCACCTCCAGCTCCACCAGTCCCATCATCCTCTCCTGCAATACACAACATCACCTCCAGCTCCACCAATCCCATCATCCTCTCCCGCAATACACAACATCACCTCCAGCTCCACCAGTCCCATCATCCTCTCCCGCAATACACAACATCACCTCCAGCTCCACAAGTCCCATCATCCTCTCCCGCAATACACAACATCACCTCCACCTCCACCAGTCCCATCATCCTCTCCCGCAATACACAACATCACCTCCAGCTCCACCAGTCCCATCATCCTCTCCCGCAATACACAACATCACCTCCAACACCACCAGTCCCATCATCCTCTCCCGCAATACACAACATCACCTCCAGCACCACCAGTCCCATCATCCTCTCCCGCAATACACAACATCACCTCCAGCTCCACCAGTCCCATCATCCTCTCCCGCAATACACAACATCACCTCCAGCACCACCAGTCCCATCATCCTCTCCCGCAATACACAACATCACCTCCAGCTCCACCAGTCCCATCATCCTCTCCCGCAATACACAACGTCACCTCCAGCTCCACCAGTCTCATCATCCTCTCCCGCAATACACAACGTCACCTCCAGCTCCACCAGTCCCATCATCCTCTCCCACAATACACAACATCACATCCAGCTCCACCAGTCCCATCATCCTCTCCCACAATACACAACATCACCTCCAGCACCACCAATCCCATCAACCTCTCCTGCAATACACAACATCACCTCCAGCTCCACCAATCCCATCATCCTCTCCCGCAATACACAACATCACCTCCAGCTCCACCAGTCCCATCATCCTCTCCCGCAATACACAACATCACCTCCAGCTCCAAAAGTCCCATCATCCTCTCCAAAGCATCCCTGAACTCCTCTTTCTCTGCCTCCATCCTTCCCGTCTGTGGCCCGTATACAAACATAACACATACGCTGTTTCCTAATCATCAGCCATGTCATCACTATGCGTCCCTTCCATCTTTCCACTCAAACCACCGTCTTACTATCTCTTCTGATACAATGATGCCAACTCTGTTACTTCTTCCATCTCCTCCTGGTGCAGTAGCTTGAATCCAACCTTCAACTCCATTACTTCTTCCATCTCCTCCTGCGTGCAGTAGCTTGAATCCAACCTTCAACTCCATTACTTCTTCCATCTCCTCCTGGTGCAGTAGCTTGAATCCAACCTTCAACTCCATTACTTCTTCCATCTCCTCCTGTGTGCAGTAGCTTGAATCCAACCTTCAACTCCATTACTTCTTCCATCTCCTCCTGCGTGCAGTAGCTTGAATCCAACCTTCAACTCCATTACTTCTTCCATCTCCTCCTGCGTGCAGTAGCTTGAATCCAACCTTCAACTCCATTACTTCTTCCATCTCCTCCTGCGTGCAGTAGCTTGAATCCAACCTTCAACTCCATTACTTCTTCCATCTCCTCCTGGTGCAGTAGCTTGAATCCAACCTTCAACTCCATTACTTCTTCCATCTCCTCCTGCGTGCAGTAGCTTGAATCCAATCTTTAACTCCATTACTTCTTCCATCTCCTCCTGCGTGCAGTAGCTTGAATCCAACCTTCAACTCCATTACTTCTTCCATCTCCTCCTGCGTGCAGTAGCTTGAATCCAACCTTCAACTCCATTACTTCTTCCATCTCCTCCTGCGTGCAGTAGCTTGAATCCAACCTTCAACTCCATTACTTCTTCCATCTCCTCCTGCGTGCAGTAGCTTGAATCCAACCTTCAACTCCATTACTTCTTCCATCTCCTCCTGCGTGCAGTAGCTTGAATCCAACCTTCAACTCCATTACTTCTTCCATCTCCTCCTGCGTGCAGTAGCTTGAATCCAACCTTCAACTCCATTACTTATTCCATCTCCTCCTGGTGCAGTAGCTTGAATCCAACCTTCAACTCCATTACTTCTTCCATCTCCTGCGTGCAGTAGCTTGAATCCATCCATCAGCATTCTCGCTCTATCCCCCTTCCATTTCGTTTCCTGTAGGCACAGCACCTCCAGTCACCTTCTCTCCATCATCTCCACCACCTCAACTACTTTCCCACTCATTGAACCGACATTCAAACTGCCTAATCAGACTTCACACTTAGACTGCTGCCGGCCAGACAATCCCCTTGGACTTCGTTGTCTTCTTGCCGCTGCCAAGTTAAACAGTTGGTTATCCCGGATGCGGTAGCCATCTCGTTCACCATTACTTAACATTACCATCATATGATTATGGACATCATTACCACTCAACTGCCCTGGCTGACCTGCCAGCAGTTTTATATCAGAGTTATCCTTCTCCTATATCACCTTCCTACCACGACTACTAAGCATGATCTGCCCAGTACTATTTGCCCATAGTTGGGAGTTGGAATGGTACGACATCGGGATGTGTCCACACGCTAGTGGGCTCTGCACACTCTACTTTTAAGGTTCCAACGTGCTCCGAGATCCCTAGCACATTAGCCATGTTTACATTAGCCTGACAGTTAATTAAATACACATTTCACAAGGAGCCTGTTTGCTTAATAAACTGACCTGTCCATCAAGTGACCTGTTGCCTAGTGAAATCGCCCTCAAGGTATCAAGAAATGGTGCCAAACACGTGGCGGGTTCAGACATTTTGTTGTATGTTTTGTCCCAATTCGGGTCCCAAAAGAGTTTCTTTATGACAGAAAAACAAGGTGTTTTTTAAATTAACAACTGTATGTGGGTATGTTTGATTCATGAGATGTTATGCAGCAATAGTAATATAATTCACGTATACACCCGTTATCAACATTGGTGGCAAAGGTAACATTTCACGAAGGTCACACACAAACATTGATTGTGACATAGACAAACCACAACGTACAGGACACATCAATTACACGAAATTATGAGAACCGACCTGATTAACGAGATCCTTCCAGTCCTTGATCAACATGAGCGTGCGTTTATTGCTGTCCTCATACTCCGTCAGTTGGAAGGTGGCACCAGCGCCCCACAGATCGAGTTCCCGCAATGCCTCACGTATCGTCACCTCGCCCTGCGCTCGCTGGTTCAACTCCTACAACACCAGTGGCTCCCTCTGTTAGTCATTCTTTTGATGGCAAATTATCTGCAGATACCACACTCTTGTTGTGATTAGAAGCCGCAGATACCACACTCTTGTTGTGATTAGAAAGCCTGAAGTGTGACTTTATACAAAGTCTATATTAAAGGGTGCTTTTTAATATGGCAGATTAACAAAGTCTCGTACGTTTGCAAATCGAAAAAGTTATGCATTTAGTATTGAATGAAACGCCACCAATATGTGGCTATTAGCGTCAATTTGCATGAATGAACCAAAAACAAGACTTTGATACATGTATATATATATATATATGTATATATAAAACATGTAAACCATATTCATTCTTTTTACCATCCAGTATGCTTACGAAATTTTTTAAGGTTACAAAAATTCTGTTTCTCAAACCAGTGTGAAAATGACAAAATGGTGGCGCCACATGGTAGAAATGATGTGTATATTTTACTGTCTCTACTGTACTCCGTGCGGTGGCGCCACTAGATCGTTGAGATCAAAAAAATTTCATATCCAAAGTGTATTTTACCTGGTAGAGGCTTTCCCTTTAAATGAAAGCCTCTACCAGGTAAAATATACTTTGGATATGAAAATGTTTGATCTAAAAAAGAACTATCCTGAAGAATGTTCAGTAACACTAGATCGTTCATCTCCCTTTTTTAAACAAACATGATGCCACTGATACGCATGTCACTCTCAATTAAAAAACATATTTTTGTCAATTATTTATGGTTACCACATATTTAAAACTACTTCTCGTTGGAGAGATAAGTTAGCAGTGGACAGTAGAAGACAAATGATCTGCATGAAGGGGCTTAACAAGACACGGACAAAGTCAGAGAGCAGGCCATGCCATCCTCTGTATACATTCTAGTTTAGTTCAGCCAGGATGACACACATCAATGTGACTGAAGCTAACTGGAAGTGATGTATACATCCATGTGATGGTGATTTGGTGGTCAAAAGGACACTGGAAGTTTGCAATGGCTGTGGATTCAGGTGGAACTTTCTTTCTCATATTGTCAATGGTTGACAGGAATGACAATAAATGATGGATCCAGTGGTTAGTTTTAGTCACACACCGACATCAGACCCTGCTGGAAAAGGGGGGTGTACGCTAACTAGGGCAAGTACGCTAAAAAGAACGAATACGGTATATATACAGTGAATTTTTCGTGGACAACAGCACTTTTATAGGTGTATATAGGCAACTTTATGATAACTCAAGTAGAGGCATTAATGGTGGTGATGTTTACTTTTAATAAAGTTATTGCAAAATCATTGCAATTTATCATTTTATGAGCAATAATGACCGAAGTTAACAACGCTGCTGGGTCTTGGGTGGATGTCCTTCAGACAAACCTTGAGGGCTTCAGCATTGGCGGCAATGTGATCGGCGGAGGCCAGAAGATCACCAAATGTGAGTTTCTCAAGGGTCGTGTTACGAGGCATCTTGATGAGTCGAAACAAGTCGAGCCAGTGTTCTTGGGACAAGGGTTCCCCTCTCACCCACTTCAGCACCGGGATGACATTCTGCAGGGAAAACATCCTCTACACATCTGCTTCAAAGGATTTGGGCATTAAAGAAGTGTTCTCATTATTAGTTACAAAATTACCCATATTTCAGATGGCACTATTTAAATACAATACAGAAGACAGTTTTGTCAACAATCTTTTAGGTCTTAGTACGGGTCTCCATAGATCAATCAATATTTATCATAAATTATCATGTACTCTAAATGTACTATTATGTTCATGGTTGATCTGAATAAATTCAGGAAATTATGTGTAAACTGCAACAAATATCTAAACAAACATATAATAAATAAGTCTCTTTCTTCCTAGATACCTGTGTCAGTAAGTTTATTCTACAAATAATAATAAACTATTATGGTGCTTTTATCCCCAAGAATCTGAACTCGGAGGCGCAACATACAAGAATCATTAAGTAGAATCGTGAACAGAGTCGAGCAAATTATCTATTTGACTGCGTAAATGCTAGCAGTGGGAATATGTTCAGTCTTGAAATCTGAGTGGCCACCTTAAATTTGTTGATTTCCTTCTGTAGCCAGACAGTAACTGAGGTTGGTTTCTCATGCTTCAGTCTCTCAAACCACTGGCTCAGATGTTCTTCAAACAGATAGTACTTGCTCCTGTAAACAATATTATTTATACAAAGATTAAAAAAGGTAAGTTATAATAAAGCACATTATCCGGTCCTTAAGACTGCTCAAAGCATTTTACATGTTACTCCCTGGTAAACCTGTTCAATCGAACACCATCTCAACTTCTCTGGGAAGCATTTAGAACTTAATGCATGAAGATTATTTGTACACAAATATCCACCACTGTCTATTGCCAGGTACTGATTTGTACAGTTGAGTGACCTGGAGCAATGCAGAATAAATAAGCTTGCCTAAGGTTCAACACAACAACACAGGATTCAACACAACAACACAGGATTCAACACAACAACACAGGATTCAACACAACAACACAGGATTCAACACAACAACACAGGATTCAACACAACAACACAGGATTCAACACAACAACACAGGTTTCAACACAACACAGGATTCAACACAACAACACAGGATTCAACACAACAACACAGGATTCAACACAACACAGGATTCAACACAACAACACAGGTTTCAACACAACAACACAGGATTCAACACAACAACACAGGAATCAACACAACAACACAGGATTCAACACAACAACACAGGATTCAACACAACAACACAGGATTCAACACAACAACACAGGATTCAACACAACAACACAGGATTCAACACAACAACACAGGTTTCAACACAACAACACAGGATTCAACACAACAACACAGGATTCAACACAACACAGGATTCAACACATCAACACAGGTTTCAACACAACAACACAGGATTCAACACAACAACACAGGAATCAACACAACAACACAGGATTCAACACAACAACACAGGATTCAACACAACAACACAGGATTCAACACAACAACACAGGATTCAACACAATAACACAGGATTCAACACAACAACACAGGATTCAACAAAACAACACAGGATTCAACACAACACAGGATTCAACACAACAACACAGGTTTCAACACAACAACACAGGATTCAACACAACAACACAGGATTCAACACAACAACACAGGATTCAACACAACAACACAGGTTTCAACACAACAACACAGGATTCAACACAACAACACAGGATTCAACACAACAACACAGGAATCAACACAACAACACAGGATTCAACACAACAACACAGGATTCAACACAACAACACAGGATTCAACACAACAACACAGGATTCAACACAACAACACAGGATTTGAACCTGGATTCTCTTGACTAAAAATCTGATACTCCAGCTACTGCGCTCCACAAGATTGTAAGTAATAACACACATAAATATTCAGCGATTCACAACAAACACATACGCTCATCATGCAGAATAACAAGCACATACGCTCATCATGCAGAATAACAAGCACATACGCTCATCATGCAGAATAACAAGCACATACGCTCATCATGCAGAATAACAAACACATACGCTCATAATGCAGAATAACAAACACATACGCTCATAATGCAGAATAACAAACACATACGCTCATAATGCAGAATAACAAACACATACGCTCATAATGCAGAATAACAAACACATACGCTCATAATGCAGAATAACAAACACATACGCTCATAATGCAGAATAACAAACACATACGCTCATAATGCAGAATAACAAACACAAACGCTCATAATGCAGAATAACAAACACATACGCTCATAATGCAGAATAACAAACACATACGCTCATAATGTAGAATAACAAACACATACGCTCATAATGTAGAATAACAAACACATACGCTCATAATGTAGAATAACAAACACATACGCTCATAATGTAGAATAACAAACACATACGCTCATAATGTAGAATAACAAACACATACGCTCATAATGTAGAATAACAAACACATACGCTCATAATGTAGAATAACAAACACATACGCTCATAATGTAGAATAACAAACACATACGCTCATAATGTAGAATAACAAACACATACGCTCATAATGTAGAATAACAAACACATACGCTCATAATGTAGAATAACAAACACATACGCTCATAATGTAGAATAACAAACACATACGCTCATAATGTAGAATAACAAACACATACGCTCATAATGTAGAATAACAAACACATACGCTCATAATGTAGAATAACAAACACATACGCTCATAATGTAGAATAACAAACACATACGCTCATAATGTAGAATAACAAACACATACGCTCATAATGTAGAATAACAAACACATACGCTCATAATGTAGAATAACAAACACATACGCTCATAATGTAGAATAACAAACACATACGCTCATAATGTAGAATAACAAACACATACGCTCATAATGCAGAATAACAAACACATACGCTCATAATGCAGAATAACAAACACATACGCTCATAATGCAGAATAACAAACACATACGCTCATAATGCAGAATAACAAACACATACGCTCATAATGCAGAATAACAAACACATACGCTCATAATGCAGAATAACAAACACATACGCTCATAATGTAGAATAACAAACACATACGCTCATAATGTAGAATAACAAACACATACGCTCATAATGTAGAATAACAAACACATACGCTCATAATGTAGAATAACAAACACATACGCTCATAATGTAGAATAACAAACACATACGCTCATAATGTAGAATAACAAACACATACGCTCATAATGTAGAATAACAAACACATACGCTCATAATGTAGAATAACAAACACATACGCTCATAATGTAGAATAACAAACACATACGCTCATAATGTAGAATAACAAACACATACGCTCATAATGTAAATAACAAACACATACGCTCATAATGTAGAATAACAAACACATACGCATAACTAACAAGCAAATCACAACAATTGACAGCATTCTACAAGTCCTTGTGATCCTTTAAGATCATCTGGTTCTTAATCCATCTCAATTTACAGCATTCTACAAGTCCGTATGATCCTTTAAGATTATCTGCTTCATAATCCATCTCAATTTACAACATTCTACAAGTCCTTGTGATCCTTTACATAATCCATCTCGATTTATCTGAATCATACGCTAACATTTTGTGTGTTCTCCTGAATAGGTCAATTATCTGTAAAAAAAACATAAATCTTGCAGAAATTTACAATAAGAAATTACCTAAATGACAGCCAATCCTCTTTCTCCAAATCCTTCAGCCCTTGTTTGAACTCCTCACACAGTCCCCAAGTATTCTTGTAGTTCTCTAAGTCAGCCTTCACTTCCTCAGCAAGAGGAAACTCTGGCAGCTCCATGTCGAAATGTTCACAGTCATTCCTAAAAGAACAGCCACAACTTTAATCAGTGTAATTTTTAAACAAGTACAATGAACCTGTGGAATTAATACTAAATTCCGGTATTAGTGATTATATTGTTGTCAATTTTGTTGTATCATTACTCTATATATATATATATTATATATATATATATTTAGACTATGTGAAAATTGATTCAACATGTGTTGGGAAAATAGTAAGAATATAAATGGTATGACACAATATTTCACACCAGAATGCTATGATACACAGGCACCTAGATAAGATAAATAATAACTATCCACAAAACAACCATTTTATGACACATGTGCTACCACCTGCTGGCTGGCTTGTGTACTTGATAACAGTGCTGTCATCTAGTGAAATGCAACCTTCTGGCTTATTCAAAGGACGGGTGAAATAAATGCACCATTTTGGTACACTTACAAGACGGATAGCCTGGTTTTATCAATCTCCTCGAACTCCTCGTGTTTCTCCTTGATGAACTCCATGGCCTGCTCCAGTTTCTCCGCTTCTCCGTCCAGAACATCGTCTGATGGCTTCAGGCCATTCCAACGCTCCGAGAACTTCTCCAGCTGCTGTTCGTAGTTCTTGATGCGTGACTCCACGTTGCTCTTCATAACCTCCACCTGCAAGTAAGATAAGGAGCAACTAATATAAGATATGTTAAAAGTGCCTCCTCTATTAACATTTGTTGTTCATCTCATTTCAAATTCCGAGAAAAATTGAACCTATGAAGTATCCACTATGACATGATGGCTTGTTTGTGCCAATTTTTGTGTGCAGTTTTACTAAAATCATAAAACAAACTATTAACCTTTTTAATTCATGCCCATGAATCAATTCAGATGATTATAAAATTTGAACTTTCATGTGAATGTTTGATATGATTATGTATCAATGTTGTTAGCTTTCCGTGCTCTCTCAAAAAATAAGTCACCGATAAATTCAATGCGTTGACGGTTAACTTTGGCCCGACAATTGGCTTTAGCAAGTTACCAGATATAATAATCAAAATAAATGTTGTTTGATCATTTAACCCTCTCGTGGTCAGAACGCCCGAATCAACCCGAGTATGCCTCACGGCCAGAACGCCTGAATCAACCCGAATACAGGGGCACATTTAAACTGGTACCGCGAAACAGTGTCATCCAATAACGGCAATTTATTTCGGCAGTTAGCATATAATAATATTGAAGTTTCACTGGGAAGCATCAAAAGTGAGAAATGATGGCGATTTCCGTGACTAAATAGCGCCAACCACCACGCGGTTTTGTAGTCGAACGCAGCGACACACAATTTCCGGTCCCTCTTTTACGCCACGCAGTGAATATTTTAATGGTGATTTTCAGCCAATGAGATTAAAGTTTAACATTTGCTGCGGGCATAAACATGGAAGCACCCAGGAATTATTCCAAAACACGCGTCCGCAGGCGATTTCTATGATTAAATGCTAACTTTTGAGCGGTCTATTTTGTTGTAAAGAAGTATTAATGCACCGCGCAACGAAGCGGGTGGTGTTTTTTAGCTTTGTTGTAATTCTCGACATTGTCATTATGTCGAACTCCAGTAATTCGGACTTTGATGGGATTTTCGAATCGAGTTTTTAACGAACGCTCCCATCGAAGGGGAATGTTTTGTACTGTGATTACGCATTTTAAATATAACACCAACTTAATAGTTCAGACGGGATGACGGCTATGATCACAAAGAACGCCATTTTTTATAAAATCTTGAAAATACATGCACTCTGAAAAACTGAAATTATTTCAGTTTTATTTACCATAGACATTTAGTTAGCTTTCCATTCTGTAGCATAGTAATTTATGAACATTTCATACGCAGCATGTAACCGCTAATTATTAATGAAAAATATTTAAAAAAATGAATTGTTGAAAATTATTTAAGTATTTTATTTTTGTCAAACTTTAGCAATTCATATTTGGGTAATAAATTGACATATATGTCACATACTTGGCTAGTTACACCAGGAATTAGTTCCTCAAATGTAGTGAAAATTTTACTTGAATCGGATCAAAAGTTATTTATTTATTTGCATTCATACAACCCGAGTATATCACATGATTCACTCACAGCACATTCTCTCGATTTAATAGGATTCAATAACAGGCACATATTTGCATTAATCTGGCCTTGAGAGGGTTAAACAAATGTACATAATTTTTATTAAACCGACTGCAAACATTTTTTAAGCTATTCACATATTTGGACATCCAAAAAATTGGATTTGTGATGGGCTAAGCCAGTCGAAGAAGCACTTAAAATACAGGATAGCACCAAAAATGACCTCATAGAGTTAATTTAAAATATAATTATGTGCAGCAGTGCAATAACCCCAATAGGAGAACAAATGTTGGGCACAAACACTGTCAAGGTCCACTGAAGAATTTATGAAATGCAATTTGGAATAAAGGTTTTTTGCGGAACATGGTCAATTTCACAGCTGACACATTTGACAGTGTGTGAGAGAAGAGAGCACTGCCTACCTGTTCTTTGACCATCAACTGGTGACTCTCCATCATCAGCTCAAACTTGTCCCAGCGCCCCTGGAGGGTACTCAGCTGTTCCACACCCCCGCCGGCCACTGACCGCAGCAGCTTGTTCTTGCTGTCTGCCTTCTCAAACAGCGGCAAGACCTGCAGCAAAAACATGTATATAGCAAGATAAAGGTGTGTTCTTATATAGCGCAGTATCCAGTGCTCTGGACTGCTCAAAGTGCTTCACACTGTACTCCCTGGCAGACCTGGTCAATCATACACCATCTAGACTTCTCTGGGAAGCATCCAGCCACGCTGCAATTAATGCACAAAATCTATTTGTACACAAATATCCACCACTGTCATTAGCTAGGTACTCATCCATGCAGCCGAGTGAACTGGAGCAATGTAGAGTGAACGAATTTGGCCCCGGTTCGACGCCGCAGCACCAGGATACGAACCTGGGCTCTCTCGGTTGAGAGTCCAATGATCTAGCCATTGCACCACTGGCATAACACAGCACTGGCAACAACCACACATGTGTAGGGGCTTAACACAACACTGGCAACAACCACACATGTGTAGGGGATTAACACAACACTGGCAACAACCACACATGTGTAGGGGCTTAACACAACACTGGCAACAACCACACATGTGTAGGGGATTAACACAACACTGGCAACAACCACACATGTGTAGGGGCTTAACACAACACTGGCAACAACCACACATATGTAGGGGCTTAACACAACACTGGCAACAACCACACATATGTAGGGGCTTAACAGAACACTGGCAAGAACCACACATGTATAGGGGCTTAATACAGCACCAGCAACAACCACACATGTATAGGGGCTTAACACAGCACTGGCAACAACCACACATGTGTAGGGGCTAAAAAGCAGCACCAGCAACAACCACACATGTATAGGAGCTTAATACAGCACCAGCAACAACCACACATGCATAGGCGCTTAACACAGCACTACAAAATCCAATGTGTAGGAGATTAACACAGCACCAGCAACAACCACACATGTGTAAGGAATTAACATAACACCGGCAACAACCAGATGTGTTGGGGCTTAATACAGCACAGGCAACTACACACATGTAGGCACTTAATAAAGCAACTGCAAGAATGACACATGCATAGGAAAACCCCAGCATAAAGCAGGCTGGAGGCTTAACACAACACCAAAACTCAACACAGAACGAGCATCAACTACACACTTGCAGACACAACCAAAACAGCACTTGCATCAACTGCACACTTGTAGACACAACCAACACAGCACTTGCATCAACTGCACACTTGTAAACACAACCAACACAGCATTTGCATCAACTGCACACTTGTAGACACAACCAATGCAACACTTGCATCAACTGCACACTTGTAGACACAACCAACACAGCACTTGCATTAACTGCACACTTGTAGACACAACTAACACAGCACTTGCACCAACTACACACTTGTAAACATAATCAACACAGCACTTGCATCAACTACACACTTGTAGACATAATCAACACAGCACTTGCATCAACTAAAGACGTATACACAATCAACACAACACTTGCATCAACTACACACTTGTGGACACAATAAACACAGCACTTGCATCAACTACACATTGTAGACACAATCAACACAGCACTTGCATCAACTATACACTTGTAGACACAATCAACACAGCACTTGCATCAACTATACACTTGTAGACACAATCAACACAGCACTTGCATCAACTATACACTTGTAGACACAATCAACACAGCACTTGCATCAACTACACACTTGTAGACACAATCAACACAGCACTTGCATCAACTACACACTTGTAGACACAATCAACACAACACTTGCATCACCTATACATTTGTAGACATAATCAACACAGCACTTGCATCAACTACACACTTGTAGACACAACCAACACGGGACTTGCAACATCCACAACATTCAAACAATGCACACATACATACACCTACATTCAACGCAAACCTGCAGCAACAACATTGTAACAACAATTGAATGTGGATACATCCTATTAAATGTGGATGAAATTAAGTGCTTTACTACCTCAGCCTTTGTTTTAGAGAACTCGGCATGCTTCGCATTAGCTTCACCGATCTCCTCGACAGTCTGTGGGCGCTGTGACAGAGTCTCCATGGACTGCGTCAGGAAGGTGTCGATGGTTGTCACATCGTTGTTGATGGCTCGACGCAGAGAGTTGAGTAGCGCGTCAAACAGCCTCTGTATCTGGTCGTCTATGACTGCCTTCACTGGGGTTGTACTGATGTGTAGACAGTCCACCTTGATCTCACTACAAACACATATCTCAGTCCGTGGCAAACTGTTCACTGTGGTTCATGTTATGTTCTATATGTGACCGACCTTTCTATGCTGGCACTGAGGGTGGTACTGTGTAGACAGTCCACCTTGATCTCACTACAAACACATATCTCAGTCCGTGGCAAACTGTTCACTGTGGTTCATGTTATGTTCTATATGTGACCGACCTTTCTATGCTGGCACTGAGGGTGGTACTGTGTAGACAGTCCACCTTGATCTCACTACAAACACATATCTCTCAGTTTGTGGCAAACTGTTCACTGTGGTTCATGTTATGTTCTATATGTGACCGACCTTTCTATGCTGGCACTGAGGGTGGTACTGATGTGTAGACAGTCCACCTTGATCTCACTACAAACACATATCTCAGTCCGTGGCAAACTGTTCACTGTGGTTCATGTTATGTTCTATATGTGACCGACCTGTCTATGCTGGCACTGAGGGTGGTACTGTGTAGACAGTCCACCTTGATCTCACTACAAACACATATCTCAGTCCGTGGCAAACTGTTCACTGTGGTTCATGTTATGTTCTATATGTGACCGACCTTTCTATGCTGGCACTGAGGGTGGTACTGATGTGTAGACAGTCCACCTTGATCTCACTACAAACACATATCTCAGTCCGTGGCAAACTGTTCACTGTGGTTCATGTTATGTTCTATATGTGACCGACCTGTCTATGCTGGCACTGAGGGTGGTACTGTGTAGACAGTCCACCTTGATCTCACTACAAACACATATCTCAGTCCATGGCAAACTGTTCACTGTGGTTCATGTTATGTTCTATATGTGACCGACCTGTCTATGCTGGCACTGAGGGTGGTACTGTGTAGACAGTCCACCTTGATCTCACTACAAACACATATCTCTCAGTTTGTGGCAAACTGTTCACTGTGGTTCATGTTCTATATGTGACCGACCTGTCTATGCTGGCACTGAGGGTGGTACTGTGTAGACAGGCCACCTTGATCTCACTACAAACACATATCTCAGTCCGTGGCAAACTGTTCACTGTGGTTCATGTTATGTTCTATATGTGACCGACCTTTCTATGCTGGCACTGAGGGTGGTACTGATGTGTAGACAGTCCACCTTGATCTCACTACAAACACATATCTCAGTCCGTGGCAAACTGTTCACTGTGGTTCATGTTATGTTCTATATGTGACCGACCTGTCTATGCTGGCACTGAGGGTGGTACTGTGTAGACAGTCCACCTTGATCTCACTACAAACACATATCTCAGTCCGTGGCAAACTGTTCACTGTGGTTCATGTTATGTTCTATATGTGACCGACATGTCTATGCTGGCACTGAGGGTGGTACTGTGTAGACAGTCCACCTTGATCTCACTACAAACACATATCTCTCAGTTTGTGGCAAACTGTTCACTGTGGTTCATGTTCTATATGTGACCGACCTGTCTATGCTGGCACTGAGGGTGGTACTGTGTAGACAGTCCACCTTGATCTCACTACAAACACATATCTCTCAGTTTGTGGCAAACTGTTCACTGTGGTTCATGTTCCATATGTGACCGACCTGTCTATGCTGGCACTGAGGGTGGTACTGTGTAGACAGTCCACCTTGATCTCACTACAAACACATATCTCTCAGTTTGTGGCAAACTGTTCACTGTGGTTCATGTTCCATATGTGACCGACCTGTCTATGCTGGCACTGAGGGTGGTACTGTGTAGACAGTCCACCTTGATCTCACTACAAACACATATCTCTCAGTTTGTGGCAAACTGTTCACTGTGGTTCATGTTCCATATGTGACCGACCTGTCTATGCTGGCACTGAGGGTGGTACTGTGTAGACAGTCCACCTTGATCTCACTACAAACACATATCTCTCAGTTTGTGGCAAACTGTTCACTGTGGTTCATGTTCCATATGTGACCGACCTGTCTATGCTGGCACTGAGGGTGGTACTGTGTAGACAGGCCACCTTGATCTCACTACAAACACATATCTCTCAGTTTGTGGCAAACTGTTCACTGTGGTTCATGTTCCATATGTGACCGACCTGTCTATGCTGGCCCTGAGGGTGGTCACATCTATGATGAATTTCATCCTCAATGGTTCTTTTACATACAACATTTAGATGGGACTGCCATCAACGTGACTTCTGTGTCATGAGGGATACAGTGATGAAATCAAAGTTTTAAAACAATACTGACCATGTCTCCAAACTCTGGCTTGTCACTCAGTTAACCACTCCACAATACAGTTGATTGTCTGCCTCACAGGAAATTCCTTTTCCCTAAACAATTAAATGTCCCATTTATTACGGTGTTAATAAGAAAGAACATCAAAAATAAAAGACAAACAAGTTACATATGAGCAACTTAGTTTTCTTTGCATCTCAGCCTGCCAACTTTGACAGTTTCTCTGCATCTGCCATATACTTACTTTGACAGTATTTCTGTATCTCTGCCATATACTTACTTTGACAGTATTTCTGCATCTCTGCCATGTACTTACTTGGGCAGTTTTTCTGTGTCTCTGCCATGTACTTACTTGGGCAGTTTTTTTGTGTCTCTGACATGTACTTACTTTGGTAGTTTTCTGTGTCTCTGACATGTACTTACTTTGGTAGTTTTTCTGCATCTCTGCCATGTACTTACTTTGGCAGTTTTTCTGCATCTCTGCCATGTACTTGCTTTGGCAGTTTTTCTGCGTCTCTGCCATGTACTTACTTTGGTAGTTGGTAGTTTTTCTGCATCTCTGCCATGTACTTACTTGAGCAATTTTTCTGCGTCTCTGCCATGTACTTACTTTGGTAGTTTTTCTGCATCTCTGCCATGTACTTACTTGGGCAGTTTTTCTGCGTCTCTGCCATGTACTTACTTTGGTAGTTTTTCTGCGTCTCTGCCATGTACTTACTTTGGCAGTTTTTCTGCGTCTCTGCCATGTACTTACTTTGGTAGTTTTTCTGCGTCTCTGCCATGTACTTACTTTGGCAGTTTTTCTGCATCTCTGCCATGTACTTACTTTGGTAGTTTTTCTGCGTCTCTGCCATGTACTTACTTTGGCAGTTTTTCTGCGTCTCTACCATGTACTTACTTTGGTAGTTTTTCTGCGTCTCTGCCATGTACTTACTTTGGTAGTTTTTCTGCGTCTCTGCCATGTACTTACTTTGGTAGTTTTTCTGCGTCTCTGCCATGTACTTACTTTGGTAGTTTTTCTGCGTCTCTGCCATGTACTTACTTTGGTAGTTTTTCTGCGTCTCTGCCATGTACTTACTTTGGTAGTTTTTCTGCGTCTCTGCCATGTACTTACATTGGTAGTTTTTCTGCGTCTCTGCCATGTACTTACTTTGGTAGTTTTTCTGCGTCTCTGCCATGTACTTACTTCTGTAGTTTTTCTGCGTCTCTGCCATGTACTTACTTGGGCAGTTTTTCTGCGTCTCTGCCATGTACTTACTTTGGTAGTTTTTCTGCGTCTCTGCCATGCACTTACTTCGGTAGTTTTTCTGCGTCTCTGCCATGTACTTACTTTGGTAGTTTTTCTGCGTCTCTGCCATGCACTTACTTCTGTAGTTTTTCTGCGTCTCTGCCATGTACTTACTTTGGTAGTTTTTCTGCATCTCTGCCATGTACTTACTTTGGTAGTTTTTCTGCGTCTCTGCCATGTACTTACTTTGGTAGTTTTTCTGCATCTCTGCCATGTACTTACTTCGGTAGTTTTTCTGCATCTCTGCCATGTACTTACTTGGGCAGTTTTTCTGCGTCTCTGCCATGTACTTACTTTGGTAGTTTTTCTGCGTCTCTGCCATGTACTTACTTTGACAGTTTTTCTGCGTCTCTGCCATGTGCTTACTTTGGTAGTTTTCTGTGTCTCTGCCATGTACTTACTTTGGTAGTTTTTCTGCGTCTCTGCCTCGTACTTTCAGGGCTTTGAAGTTCCGCTCCCAATCACTCAACTGATGCAGATGTTCGTCCACAAACTCTTCAAGGTCGTACGAGCCAAGAACTACCCACTCCTGCCAAACCACAACAACACAGTTTATGGTTATCATTTGCATTTAAGTCCAAATTTTAGGCAAATCTTCCATTATTCCAAAATTTTTAGGAATTTTTTTTTTTTTACTCATTTGGCTCCTTGAAAGTGACACATGTTGTTACATGTCACACGTTGTTACATGTCACACATGTTGTTACATGTCACGCATGTTGTTACATGTCATGCATGTTGTTACATGTCACACACATTTGTGTTGATATTGGAAAAACACCAATAGAAATAAATCGTAACTGGAATTGAAAGATCTCAGCTGGAATTAAAAAAATAGAAAGAACTGAATTAGAATTGATTACCTTGAATTGAGGGAATTTAAATTTATTAAATGGAATTTACTGCAGCCCTGACATAGACAGACAGGCAAACAGGCGGGCGGGCGGGCGGGCGGGCGTTGGGCCGACAGACAGACAGACAGACACAGATAGAGTTTATTTTTGGAATTAATGAATCATACATATAAACATAATCAAACAAGTGTAACAGACAATGAGATGAAATACAATTGCGGACTGAGAGCAGAGCCAACTAAGGCTGTAACAAGGTGCAATAACATCTACCTGGAACTTCTCCATTTCAGCCACAAGTCGTTTGAAGAGCAAGCCCGCTTTGAAGTAGCAGGTGATGAACCCAGTGGCATGGCGCTCTATGATGGCTGGGAAGATGAGGTTCTCCTGCCCGTCTCCCACACCTTTGAAGTGATTCGGGATCGCAATAAATTTCTTCATCTCACGGAAGTATTTCGCTTGGATCTCTTCCAACGGTGGCCGGAACTGAAGCCTCTTTTGCCTGTAATTATCAAATGTATCGTCGTGATTGATATAGTTATCAAAAGTTGACCAATCAGATAGAGTTAAATGTCATCAGTGTTAAAAATTAAGACCTTTGAATCAGCAGCTGTTGATTAAAAAAACCGACCCACCAATTCAATTCGCTAAAATGTTCAAGTTATCGGCCTGACACCGCCAGTTCACAAACACCACCGGTTTATCTTGGCGGACACACCTAGGCTGCAACCGATGCATAGTTTGTTAGAATAGTTAGACTCGACTCAGTTATAGGAGACAGTAAATGCAACTTGACTATTTGACTAGTGACAAAAGTGTATTTCATAACATGACCAACATCGACAAGGTGAAGGCCACGTAGTTTGGTAGTGTCACCTGGCAAATAAACCGGGAAACACCTAAAAAGAAGTGGCAAATGTACTGTATACATGCATCTGAGTGCAACACTAATACAGTTAAATACAAGTACTAGCTTTGGGCAGTTTGAACAACCAGAACATACATTTGGAACAATATTTATTATTATTATAGGCTAGTTTGGTAATTAATTATTCATATATATATATATCTGCAAAGTTATATTATGTTAGTGTAACTTAGCTCTATTATGTTAGCGTACATATAGTTAATGTTAAAATTATTACTGTTTAATATATTATGTACTTACATGTAAAATTCAAATGATAGACATTCACGTGTCATTAAAGAATGTGGAAAAATGGAAATGTGTTGATGTGGTTTGTAAATTAATGCCAGTTCAAATTCAGCAGGGTTAGTTAACAATTTATCTGAGCCAGTTCAAAAAAAATCTGGGGTACTTAATTTTTTTGCTAATTTCAGACATTAGTCATTATTATAAATTAAATAAATATGTTCTTTAACAACTATGTTGCTTAAAAACAGCAAATATGTGTCAGAGTTCCCTAATATGTCTGGAGATTCCTGTCTGGTAATGCTACGCTTGTTTCATGTGTAATTTGTGAAATGTTACTCAAGAAGTATGCAATATCAACAGTTATGTATAGATATCACTTATATAAGAAGTAGTTTTGTTTAATATTTCATTATCATCTAGACAATGGGAATATATGGCTGCCAAAATCATGGCATCAATTCAGACATTTTATCAAAAAGAATAACGACACAATTACTGAAACAGCACTAAGTGATCATCTCATAAATTGACAAAGTCAAAAAACATGTGATTAACACTAGTTAGAACAGATTGAAGAAAGGAATCATACAATACCTGTACATGAGAACAGATTGAAGAAAGGAATCACATACAATACCTGTACATGAGAACAGATTGAAGAAAGGAATCATATACAATACCCGTACATGAGAACAGATTGAAGAAAGGAATCACATACAATACCTGTACATGAGAACAGATTGAAGAAAGGAATCACATACAATACCTGTACATGAGAACAGATTGAAGAAAGGAATCATACAATACCTGTACATGAGAACAGATTGAAGAAAGGAATCACATACAATACCTGTACATGAGAACAGATTGAAGAAAGGAATCATACAATACCTGTACATGAGAACAGATCGAAGAAAGGAATCATACAATACCTGTACATGAGAACAGATTGAAGAAAGGAATCACATACAATACCTGTACATGAGAACAGATTGAAGAAAGGAATCACATACAATACCTGTACATGAGAACAGATTGAAGAAAGGAATCATACAATACCTGTACATGAGAACAGATTGAAGAAAGGAATCACATACAATACCTATACGTGAGAACAGATCGAAGAAAGGAATCACATACAATACCTGTACGTGAGAACAGATCGAAGAAAGGAATCATACAATACCTGTACGTGAGAACAGATTGAAGAAAGGAATCATACAATACCTGTACATGAGAACAGATCGAAGAAAGGAATCATATACAATACCTGTACGTGAGAACAGATCGAAGAAAGGAATCATACAATACCTGTACGTGAGAACAGATTGAAGAAAGGAATCATACAATACCTGTACATGAGAACAGATCGAAGAAAGGAATCATACAATACCTGTACGTGAGAACAGATTGAAGAAAGGAATCATACAATACCTGTACATGAGAACAGATCGAAGAAAGGAATCATACAATACCTGTACGTGAGAACAGATTGAAGAAAGGAATCATACAATACCTGTACGTGAGAACAGATTGAAGAAAGGAATCATACAATACCTGTACATGAGAACAGATTGAAGAAAGGAATCATACAATACCTGTACGTGAGAACAGATTGAAGAAAGGAATCATACAATACCTGTACGTGAGAACAGATCGAAGAAAGGAATCACATACAATACCTGTACGTGAGAACAGATCGAAGAAAGGAATCATATACAATACCTGTACGTGAGAACAGATTGAAGAAAGGAATCATACAATACCTGTACGTGAGAACAGATTGAAGAAAGGAATCATACAATACCTGTACGTGAGAACAGATCGAAGAAAGGAATCACATACAATACCTGTACATGAGAACAGATTGAAGAAAGGAATCACATACAATACCTGTACATGAGAACAGATTGAAGAAAGGAATCACATACAATACCTGTACATGAGAACAGATTGAAGAAAGGAATCACATACAATACCTGTACGTGAGAACAGATTGAAGAAAGGAATCATACAATACCTGTACTTGAGAACAGATCGAAGAAAGGAATCACATACAATACCTGTACGTGAGAACAGATTGAAGAAAGGAATCATACAATACCTGTACGTGAGAACAGATCGAAGAAAGGAATCACATACAATACCTGTACGTGAGAACAGATCGAAGAAAGGAATCACATACAATACCTGTACATGAGAACAGATTGAAGAAAGGAATCACATACAATACCTGTACGTGAGAACAGATAGAAGAAAGGAATCATACAATACCTGTACGTGAGAACAGATTGAAGAAAGGAATCACATACAATACCTGTACGTGAGAACAGATTGAAGAAAGGAATCATACAATACCTGTACGTGAGAACAGATCGAAGAAAGGAATCACATACAATACCTGTACGTGAGAACAGATCGAAGAAAGGAATCACATACAATACCTGTACGTGAGAACAGATCGAAGAAAGGAATCATATACAATACCTGTACGTGAGAACAGATCGAAGAAAGGAATCATATACAATACCTGTATGTGAGTTCGACTTTGATCTCTGGTAGGTTCTCATTAAGGGCCTCCAGACCCAAGAGGAACTGGTGCTCCAAGGCCTTGTAGAGCTGACGGTCCCAGTGGGCCTTCCAAGGTTGCATGTTCTCACTGGAGAAACCCTACAGCGACAATGTTCGTAGATAGTTTTAGAATCCAAGAATAAAATCACAGAATCAGTAATAATAAATAATATTTATTTTATGTAGTGCTTTCTTGTTTAATGTTTGCAGTGCTGTACACAAAACTAATAATTAATAAATGCACCCTTAAAATATAAGAATTTGTAACATAAGATGATAAACATCAATAGATTTAAAAAAATTAAAATATATACATTGTTTACTTAAGATAAATATCAATATCTATCAGCCAAAGCCAGTTAATTAATCTATGTAAAGAATACTTATAAACAGTAAGTAGTTAAGACAAGTAAGCTCGAAAAAATTTCAATTTCCTTTAAAATAATTAAGAATAATAAAAAACAATTTATTATTATAAAATGAAGTGACAGTACTAATGAATTCAAATAAATAGATTACAGCAAACACAAACTGACATATGTTACACCCTTAGATGTGAGTGTAACATTGAACATAACACCTATAAATCCACGGATGAAGATGTGAGCATAACATTGAACACAACACCTATAAATCCATAGATGGAGATGTGAGCAAAACATTAAACATAACACCTATAAATCCATAGATGGAGATGTGACCATAACATTGAACATAACACCTATAAATCCACGGATGAAGATGTGAGCAAAACATTGAACATAACACCTATAAATCCATGGGTGGAGATGTCAGCATAACATTGAACATAACACCTATAAATCCATACATGGAGATGTGAGCATAACATTGAACATAACACCTATAAATCCACGGATGAAGATGTGAGCATAACATTGAACATAACACCTATAAATCCACGGATGAAGATGTGAGCAAAACATTGAACATAACACCTATAAATCCATAGATGGAGATGTGAGCGTAACATTGAACATAACACCTATAAATCCACGGATGAAGATGTAAGCAAAACATTGAACATAACACCTATAAATCCATACATGGAGATGTGAGCGTAACATTGAACATAACACCTATAAATCCGTGGATGAAGATGTGAGCATAACATTGAACATAACACCTATAAATCCGTGGATGAAGATGTGAGCATAACATTGAACATAACACCTATAAATCCATAGATGGAGATGTGAGCATAACATTGAACATAACACCTATAAATCCACGTATGAAGATGTGAGCAAAACATTGAACATAACACCTATAAATCCATAGATGGAGATGTAGGCGTAACATTGAACATAACACCTATAAATCCACGGATGAAGATGTGAGCAAAACATTGAACATAACACCTATAAATCCATACATGGAGATGTAGGCGTAACATTGAACATAACACCTATAAATCCACGGATGAAGATGTGAGCATAACATTGAACATAACACCTATAAATCCGTGGTTGAAGATGTGAGCATAACATTGAACATAACACCTATAAATCCATAGATGGAGATGTGAGCATAACATTGAACATAACACCTATAAATAAACGAATGAAAATGTGAGCATAACATTGAACATAACACCTATAAATCCACGAATGAAGATGTGAGCAAAACATTGAACATAACACCTATAAATCCATGGGTGGAGATGTCAGCATAACATTGAACATAACACCTATAAATCCGTGGATGGAGATGTGAGCATAACATTGAACATAACACCTATAAATCCGTGGATAGAGATGTGAGCATAACATTGAACATAACACCTATACATCCATGGATGGAGATGTGAGCATAACATTGAACATAACACCTATAAATCCGTGGATAGAGATGTGAGCAAAACATTGAACATAACACCTATAAATCCATGGATGGAGATGTGAGCATAACATTGAACATAACACCTATAAATCCGTGGATAGAGATGTGAGCATAACATTCAACATAACACCTATAAATCCATAGATGGAGATGTGAGCATAACATTGAACATAACACCTATAAATCCTAGGATAGAGATGTGAGCATAACATTGAACATAACACCTATGAATCCACGGATGAAGATGTGAGCATAACATTAAACATAACACCTATAAATCCACGGATGAAGATGTGAGCATAACATTGAACATAACACCTATAAATCCGTGGATGGAGATGTGAGCATAACACTGAACATAACACCTATAAATCCATGGATGGAGATGTGAGCGTAACATTCAACATAACACCTATAAATCCGTGGATAGAGATGTGAGCATAACATTGAACATAACACCTGTAAATCCGTGGATGGAGATGTGAGCATAACATTGAACATAACACCTAAAAAAGGTGGATAGAGATGTGAGCATAACATTGAACATAACACCTATAAATCCTTGGATGGAGATGTGAGCATAACATGGAACATAACACCTATAAATCCATGGATGGAGATGTGAGCATAACACTGAACATAACACCTATAAATCCATGGATGGAGATGTGAGCATAACATTGAACATAACACCTATAAATCCGTGGATACAGATGTGAGCATAACATTGAACATAACACCTATAAATCCACGGATGAAGATGTGAGCATAACATTGAACATAACACCTATAAATCCATGGATGGAGATGTGAGCATAACATTGAACATAACACCTATAAATCCGTGGATGGAGATGTGAGCATAACATTGAACATAACACCTATAAATCCACGGATGAAGATGTGAGCAAAACATTGAACATAACACCTATAAATCCATGGGTGGAGATGTCAGCATAACATTGAACATAACACCTATAAATCCGTGGATGGAGATGTGAGCATAACATTGAATATAACACCTATAAATCCACGGATGAAAATGTGAGCATAACATTGAACATAACACCTATAAATCCATAGATGGAGATGTGAGCATAACATTGAACATAACACCTATAAATCCACGGATGAAGATGTGAGCATAACATTGAACATAACACCTATAAATCCACGGATGAAGATGTGAGCATAACATTGAACATAACACCTATAAATCCGTGGATGGAGATGTGGGCATAACATTGAACATAACACCTATAAATCCATGGGTGGAGATGTGAGCATAACATTGAACATAACACCTATAAATCCATGGATAGAGATGTGAGCATAACATTGAACATAACACCTATACATCCATGGATGGAGATGTGAGCATAACATTGAACATAACACCTATAAATCCGTGGATAGAGATGTGAGCAAAATATTGAACATAACACCTATAAATCCACGGATGAAGATGTGAGCAAAACATTGAACATAACACCTATAAATCCATGGGTGGAGATGTCAGCATAACATTGAACATAACACCTATAAATCCGTGGATGGAGATGTGAGCATAACATTGAATATAACACCTATAAATCCACGGATGAAAATGTGAGCATAACATTGAACATAACACCTATAAATCCATAGATGGAGATGTGAGCATAACATTGAACATAACACCTATAAATCCACGGATGAAGATGTGAGCATAACATTGAACATAACACCTATAAATCCACGGATGAAGATGTGAGCATAACATTGAACATAACACCTATAAATCCGTGGATGGAGATGTGGGCATAACATTGAACATAACACCTATAAATCCATGGGTGGAGATGTGAGCATAACATTGAACATAACACCTATAAATCCATGGATAGAGATGTGAGCATAACATTGAACATAACACCTATACATCCATGGATGGAGATGTGAGCATAACATTGAACATAACACCTATAAATCCGTGGATAGAGTTGTGAGCAAAACATTGAACATAACACCTATAAATCCATGGATGGAGATGTGAGCATAACATTGAACATAACACCTATAAACCCGTGGATAGAGATGTGAGCATAACATTCAACATAACACCTATAAATCCATAGATGGAGATGTGAGCATAACATTGAACATAACACCTGTAAATCCTAGGATAGAGATGTGAGCATAACATTGAACATAACACCTATGAATCCACGGATGAAGATGTGAGCATAACATTGAACATAACACCTATAAATCCACGGATGAAGATGTGAGCAAAACATTGAACATAACACCTATAAATCCGTGGATGGAGATGTGAGCATAACACTGAACATAACACCTATAAATCCATGGATGGAGATGTGAGCGTAACATTCAACATAACACCTATAAATCCGTGGATAGAGATGTGAGCATAACATTGAACATAACGCCTGTAAATCCGTGGATGGAGATGTGAGCATAACATTGAACATAACACCTAAAAAAGGTGGATAGAGATGTGAGGATAACATTGAACATAACACCTATAAATCCTTGGATGGAGATGTGAGCATAACATTGAACATAACACCTATAAATCCATGGATGGAGATGTGAGCATAACACTAAACATAACACCTATAAATCCATGGATGGAGATGTGAGCATAACATTGAACATAACACCTATAAATCCTTGGATGGAGATGTGAGCATAACATTGAACATAACACCTATAAATCCGTGGATACAGATGTGAGCATAACATTGAACATAACACCTATAAATCCACGAATGAAGATGTGAGCATAACATTGAACATAACACCTATAAATCCATGGATGGAGATGTGAGCATAACACTGAACATAACACCTATAATTCCATGGATGGAGATGTGAGCATAACATTGAACATAACACTTATAAATCCTTGGATGGAGATGTGAGCATAACATTGAACATAACACCTATAAATCCGTGGATAGAGATGTGAGCATAACATTGAACATAACACCTATAAATCCATGGATGGAGATGTGAGCATAACATTGAACATAACACCTATAAATCCGTGGATGGAGATGTGAGCATAACATTGAACATAACACCTATAAATCCGTGGATAGAGATGTGAGCATAACATTGAACATAACACCTATAAATCCATGGATGGAGATGTGAGCATAACATTGAACATAACACCTATAAATCCATGGATGGAGATGTGAGCATAACATTGAACATAACACCTATAAATCCATGGGTGGAGATGTGAGCATAACATTGAACATAACACCTATAAATCCATGGATGGAGATGTGAGCATAACATTGAACATAACACCTATAAATCCATGGGTGGAGATGTGAGCATAACATTGAACATAACACCTATAAATCCGTGGATAGAGATGTGAGCATAACATTGAACATAACACCTATATATCCATGTATGGAGATGTGAGCATAACATTGAACATAACACCTATAAATCCTAGGATAGAGATGTGAGCATAACATTGAACATAACACCTATGAATCCACGGATGAAGATGTGAGCATAACATTGAACATAACACCTATAAATCCACAGATGAAGATGTGAGCATAACATTGAACATAACACCTATAAATCCGTGGATGGAGATGTGAGCATAAAACTGAACATAACACCTATAAATCCGTGGATGGAGTTGTGAGCGTAACATTCAACATAACACCTATAAATCCGTGGATGGAGATGTGAGCATAACATTGAACATAAGACCTATAAATCCGTGGATAGAGATGTGAGCATAACATTGAACATAACACCTGTAAATCCGTGGATGGAGATGTGAGCATAACATTGAACATAACACCTATAAATCCATGGAAGGAGATGTGAGCATAACATTGAACATAACACCTATAAATCCATGGATGGAGATGTGAGCATAACATTGAACATAACACCTATAAATCCTTGGATGGAGATGTGAGCATAACATTGAACATAACACCTATAAATCCATGGATGGAGATGTGAGCATAACACTGAACATAACACCTATAAATCCATGGATGGAGATGTGAGCATAACATTGAACATAACACCTATAAATCCTTGGATGGAGATGTGAGCATAACATTGAACATAACACCTATAAATCCATGGATGGAGATGTGAGCATAACACTGAACATAACACCTATAAATCCGTGGATGGAGATGTGAGCATAACATTGAACATAACACCTATAAATCCGTGGGTGGAGATGTGAGCATAACATTGAACATAACACCTATAAATCCGTGGATGGAGATGTGAGCATAACATTGAACATAACACCTATAAATCCGTGGGTGGAGATGTGAGCATAACATTGAACATAACACCTATAAATCCTTGGATAGAGATGTGAGCATAACATTGAACATAACACCTATAAATCCATGGATGGAGATGTGAGCATAACATTGAACATAACACCTACAAAACCCTTGGATGGAGATGTGAGCATAACATTGAACACCTATAAATCCATGAATGGAGATGTGAACATAACATTGAACATAACACCTATAAATCCAATGCAGAAACTGTAATAACAGGCGACTTTAACATTGACCTGTTGAAAGTAAGCAGCAAACAAAAAGTCGGCGACTATTTTGATTTATTCTGTACCAATGGATTTTATCCAAAAATTACCTTGCCGACTCATTTCTCTCGAAAAAGCTGCACACTAATTGACCAGATATTCTGTAAGATTTCAAATGCCACTACTGCTTCCACAGCAGGTATAATTATGAGCAACATATCTGATCATTTACCATATTTCATAATTACCGATATACTGTTATCCAAACAAAGTGCTCCCAAATGGGTGACAATCAGGACAAACAATGAAAAGGCAACAACACAATATTATGAATCTGTAAGGCAATCGTGCATCATGGATCAATTAAATCTAAATGAGCTATCTGATCCAAACACTAACTATAACTTACTTAAAAATATACTCTCCCGACTATATGACTATCATTTTCCTGCAAAAACTGTTAGATACAATAAGTACAAACACAAAAAATTTAACTGGATAACCATTGGAATAATCAACTCAATAAAACAAAGACAAACTGTATCGCAAATTAAAACAGACTGCGCACAATGAAATATCTTACAATGCGTCATTGATAAATCTTCGCGTTTATAAAAATATCTTAAATAGAGCTATCAGAGAAGCGAAACGTATTCACTATACAAACCTATTCAATCAATATAAATCTAACATAAGAAAAACTTGGGACACCATTAAACAACTCTTAAATAAAAACTATAAGCAATTTGAATTTCCTAATTTGTTTTATATAAACAGAGTACATATCTCGGACAAAAGGGAAATTGCGCATCCATTTAATGAATTCTTTGTAAATATTGGCAATAAACTGGCAGAAAAGATATCCTTTAATAGACAACATAGAGCATTTACCAGCTATCTAAAGGACAAATCTCCGTTCACTTTTATATTCAAACATGTTACAGAAAAAGACATATTGTCAGTTGTAAAGGAATTCGACCCCAAAAATAGTGCAGGACATGACTCAATCTCCATAAATATGCTAAAGAAAATCAGCCCGCTAATTGTCAAGCCTTTGTCTCTCATAATTAACCAATCGCTCACCACAGGAATTTTCCCACATAAACTAAAAATTGCAAAAGTTATTCCTCTGTATAAGAAAAACGATAAAACGATGCTAGATAATTACAGGCCAATCTCGTTGCTGCCGTCTATCTCCAAAGTCTTCGAAAGAATTGTGTATAACCAACTATGAGTATTTAACTACAAATGAAATATTATTTAAAAGTCAGTATGGTTTTAGAAAAGCACATTCTACGGAGATGGCTACACTGGAAATGACAGACACTCTTTTACAAAGCTTAGACAAGGGTAATATTCCTATATCCATTTTTTTAGACCTCTCAAAAGCGTTCGATACACTAGACCACTCTATTTTATTTAAAAAACTTGAACACTATGGCATAAACAAGACACCTTTACACTGGCTAATCAGTTATCTTACTAATAGGCTTCAATTTGTATAATTCGGTGATGTAATATCCAATAAATTACCCATCTCTACAGGTGTCCCTCAGGGTTCCATATTGGGACCATTGTTATTCATCTTATATATAAATGATATTCATTACGCCATTCATTAATGCGATATTATACGCCGATGACACTACCCTGATTGGTCCACTCTGTTCCTTCCAATGTACTTCAGATGTGTTTGATAACATTACTTTAAACATCAACATAAATAAGGAATTGGAAAAAATAAGTGAATGGTTATCAGTAAACAAACTGTCTCTTAATGCTAGTAAGACTAAATATATGTTGTTTCATTTTCCTCAACGCAGTACCGCGCGTATCGAATTAACGCTAAAAATAGATGACCAACACATTGATCGTGTTCAAGAATTTAACTTCTTAGGCACAACTATCCATGAAACATTAGATTGGACAGCACACATTGATAAAATTGCCATTAAAATATCAAGAACTCTTGGTATATTAAATAAGTTAAAGCACTTCTTACCTACATATATCTGAAGAAATATCTATTGGATCAATACCAAGAAACTTGCACAATTGCAAATTGCTATATATGTAGGCAAAACAATAATCTGTAATTTTAGAAAGTGAATACTTTTTATTATATAATAAACTGCCTACATGCTTGTATTTGCATAAATTGATGCGAAACCACAAAGATTTCTTAATTGTATCCTCTTTTTACTAATAGGCCGATTTCTATGTGTATTCCCGAACCAGAGCAGCCCTGGTTATGAAGATCTAACCTGTCTCCGCCTATACTAACCTTTTAGTATTTGTGTTGTGTCTTGTCTTTTACAATGTACGAAGTAATTGCGACTAAAAGTAAACTATAATTTAGTCTAAACCGAGCATGGTATTCTGTTCTCCAATGAAGTGCTTTTCTATGAAATGAAACAGCCATTCATAAATCACATGTAGGCTCATAATTATTGTGCTGGATTATGGCGATCTTGTGTATATTCTACCAAATCACTTCATATTTTTACTGTGTGCACCACGGTGGGAGAATACGGATATGAATGACATAAAAGTAGTCTACTGAATAATCATTTACTATGTTAAATCGACTACTTGCAGTAAATTTTCTCTTCCCGTGGGTGGCTCTCACGCTAGCGGCTTTTGAGCCTTAGTGAGAGTCTCCCGACATAGACTAACTATTGTAAAAATTTGTGTTGCAATGTGTGCTTATGGTTGTTTATTGTCGAATAAATTGTTCCAATTCCAATTCAAAAAATTCCATGGATGGAGATGTGAGCATAACATTGAACATAACACCTATAAATCCATGGGTGGAGATGTGAGCATAACGTTGAACATAACACCTATAAATCCGTGGATGGAGATGTGAGCATAACATTGAACATAACACCTATAAATCCGTGGATGGAGATGTGAGCATAACATTGAACATAACACCTATAAATCCATGGGTGGAGATGTGAGCATAACATTGAACATAACACCTATAAATCCGTGGATGGAGATGTGAGCATAACATTGAACATAACACCTATAAATCCGTGGATAGAGATGTGAGCATAACATTGAACATAACATGGATGGATCCGTAGATGGATATGCAGATATGTGGACGGGAGCTAAGGGTAGTAATCAAGCTCTAGGAACAAAACTAAATGAGAAATTGATGGTCAAAGCTGATCAGGCTTTCTTCCTGGAATAAGCTGCAGTGAATGTAGTCATATCAGTTCAAAATGTCAGACGGGTAACAGTAGAGACCTCGAATATGACAGATCTGATGGGATTGTTTGTTCCATGGGTCAGCTGCAATGCTGCCAAGAACTTGTTTTGTCATGAAGGGGCTGTGCTGTTCAACAGTATTAGTACTACCATCGAAAACTCTAGATATTCAAAGAGTTCACAGTTTAATGTAACTTGTGAAAACTGTTTTAACCATTGTATAAAGAGTAAAAAGTCTCTTGGCTCAGGGCTGCTTCTACTTCTCTGTTTCGTCACGTATCTTACACTAGGCACCAAATTTACCATGTCAAATTTATTATTGTATTTATTTAATTTAAATTTTATATGTAACCAAAGTATTTGATGAGTGACTCTGTGCATATGAAGGGTAATGAGGCCCCCTCCATAAAGAAATCCAGTGTATATTTTCATTTAATTTAGTTGGGCTATCCTGAATAAAGATGTTGTATTATAATTATTAATAGGAAGCCTAAGCAGGTAATTGAGAATGATTTACCTGTTGAACGAGGTTGGCCATAAGTTGTCGGATAGCCATCAGTCCATCCTTCCATCGCGACTGTTGTCTCAACAGATCTATGTCCATTAACTGGACAACCTACAATACAACAGACAACTGACCTATCCATCCAAAGTGACCTGTTCCCTAGCAAACCCTCCATCAAGCCATCCAAACACTACGCTGTCCATGTGGTGCAGTCGTGCATTCTGTCGTACATTTTGTTTAAATATCGCCTCCAGAAGTTTCTTTATGACAAAAATACAGGGCAAAGGTTTTAAGGTAACAACTGCATGTGGTTGTGTTTGATCTACGAGATGTCATGTGCTTGTGTTTGATCTACGAGATGGCATGTGGTTGTGTTTGATCTATGAGATGGCATGTGGTTGTGTTTGATCTACGAGATGTCATGTGATTGTGTTTGATCTACGAGATGTCATGTGGTTGTGTTTGATCTACGAGATGGCATGTGGTTGTGTTTGATCTACGAGATGTCATGTGGTTGTGTTTGATCTACGAGATGGCATGTGGTTGTGTTTGATCTACGAGATGGCATGTGGTTGTGTTTGATCTACGAGATGGCATGTGGTTGTGTTTGATCTACAAGATGTCATGTGGTTGTGTTTGATCTATGAGATGGCATGTGGTTGTGTTTGATCTACAAGATGTCATGTGGTTGTGTTTGATCTACAAGATGTCATGTGGTTGTGTTTGATCTACAAGATGTCATGTGGTTGTGTTTGATCTACAAGATGTCATGTGGTTGTGTTTGATCTACGAGATGGCATGTGGTTGTGTTTGATCTATGAGATGGCATGTGGTTGTGTTTGATCTACGAGATGGCATGTGGTTGTGTTTGATCTACGAGATGGCATGTGGTTGTGTTTGATCTACAAGATGTCATGTGGTTGTGTTTGATCTACGAGATGGCATGTGGTTGTGTTTGATCTACGAGATGGCATGTGGTTGTGTTTGATCTATGAGATGGCATGTGGTTGTGTTTGATCTACGAGATGTCATGTGGTTGTGTTTGATCTACAAGATGTCATGTGGTTGTGTTTGATCTACGAGATGGCATGTGGTTGTGTTTGATCTACGAGATGGCATGTGGTTGTGTTTGATCTATGAGATGGCATGTGGTTGTGTTTGATCTACGAGATGGCATGTGGTTGTGTTTGATCTACGAGATGGCATGTGGTTGTGTTTGATCTACGAGATGGCATGTGGTTGTGTTTGATCTATGAGATGTCATGTGGTTGTGTTTGATCTACGAGATGGCATGTGGTTGTGTTTGATCTACGAGATGGCATGTGGTTGTGTTTGATCTATGAGATGGCATGTGGTTGTGTTTGATCTATGAGATGGCATGTGGTTGTGTTTGATCTACGAGATGTCATGTGGTTGTGTTTGATCTACGAGATGTCATGTGGTTGTGTTTGATCTACGAGATGGCATGTGGTTGTGTTTGATCTACGAGATGGCATGTGGTTGTGTTTGATCTATGAGATGTCCTGTGGTTGTGTTTGATCTACGAGATGGCATGTGGTTGTGTTTGATCTACGAGATTTCATGTGGTTGTGTTTGATCTATGAGATGGCATGTGGTTGTGTTTGATCTATGAGATGGCATGTGGTTGTATTTGATCTACAAGATGTCATGTGGTTGTGTTTGATCTACGAGATGTCATGTGGTTGTGTTTGATCTACGAGATGGCATGTGGTTGTGTTTGATCTATGAGATGGCATGTGGTTGTGTTTGATCTACGAGATGTCATGTGTTTGTGTTTGATCTACGAGATGTCATGTGGTTGTGTTTGATCTATGAGATGGCATGTGGTTGTGTTTGATCTACGAGATGTCATGTGTTTGTGTTTGATCTACGAGATGTCATGTGGTTGTGTTTGATCTACGAGATGTCATGTGGTTGTGTTTGATCTACGAGATGTCATGTGGTTGTGTTTGATCTACGAGATGTCATGTGTTTGTGTTTGATCTATGAGATGTCATGTGGTTGTGTTTGATCTATGAGATGGCATGTGGTTGTGTTTGATCTACGAGATGTCATGTGGTTGTGTTTGATCTATGAGATGGCATGTGGCTGTGTTTGATCTATGAGATGTCATGTGGTTGTGTTTGATCTACGAGATGTCATGTGGTTGTGTTTGAACAATGAGATGTCATGTGGTTGTGTTTGATCTATGAGATGTCATGTAGATGTGTTTGATCTATGAGATGTCATGTGGTTGTGTTTGATTTGAGATGTCATGTGGATGTGTTTGATCTATGAGATGTCATGTGGTTGTGTTTGATCTATGAGATGTCATGTGGTTGTGTTTGATCTGAGATATCATGTGGTTGTGTTTGATCTACGAGATGTCATGTGGTTGTGTTTGATCTATGAGATGTCATGTGGTTGTGTTTGATCTATGAGATGTCATGTGATTGTGTTTGATCTATGAGATGTCATGTGATTGTGTTTGATCTATGAGATGTCATGTGGAAGTGTTTGATCTGAGATGTCCTGTGGATGTGTTTGATCTACGAGATGGCATGTGGTTGTGTTTGATCTACGAGATGGCATGTGGTTGTGTTTGATCTACGAGATGGCATGTGGTTGTGTTTGATCTACAAGATGTCATGTGGTTGTGTTTGATCTACGAGATGTCATGTGGTTGTGTTTGATCTACGAGATGGCATGTGGTTGTGTTTGATCTACGAGATGTCATGTGCTTGTGTTTGATCTACGAGATGGCATGTGGTTGTGTTTGATCTATGAGATGGCATGTGGTTGTGTTTGATCTACGAGATGTCATGTGATTGTGTTTGATCTACGAGATGTCATGTGGTTGTGTTTGATCTACGAGATGGCATGTGGTTGTGTTTGATCTACGAGATGTCATGTGGTTGTGTTTGATCTACGAGATGGCATGTGGTTGTGTTTGATCTACGAGATGGCATGTGGTTGTGTTTGATCTACGAGATGGCATGTGGTTGTGTTTGATCTACAAGATGTCATGTGGTTGTGTTTGATCTACGAGATGTCATGTGGTTGTGTTTGATCTACGAGATGGCATGTGGTTGTGTTTGATCTACGAGATGGCATGTGGTTGTGTTTGATCTACGAGATGGCATGTGGTTGTGTTTGATCTACGAGATGGCATGTGGTTGTGTTTGATCTACGAGATGTCATGTGGTTGTGTTTGATCTACGAGATGTCATGTGGTTGTGTTTGATCTACGAGATGGCATGTGGTTGTGTTTGATCTACGAGATGGCATGTGGTTGTGTTTGATCTATGAGATGTCCTGTGGTTGTGTTTGATCTACGAGATGGCATGTGGTTGTGTTTGATCTACGAGATTTCATGTGGTTGTGTTTGATCTATGAGATGGCATGTGGTTGTGTTTGATCTATGAGATGGCATGTGGTTGTATTTGATCTACAAGATGTCATGTGGTTGTGTTTGATCTACGAGATGTCATGTGGTTGTGTTTGATCTACGAGATGGCATGTGGTTGTGTTTGATCTATGAGATGGCATGTGGTTGTGTTTGATCTACGAGATGTCATGTGTTTGTGTTTGATCTACGAGATGTCATGTGGTTGTGTTTGATCTATGAGATGGCATGTGGTTGTGTTTGATCTACGAGATGTCATGTGGTTGTGTTTGATCTATGAGATGGCATGTGGCTGTGTTTGATCTATGAGATGTCATGTGGTTGTGTTTGATCTACGAGATGTCATGTGGTTGTGTTTGAACAATGAGATGTCATGTGGTTGTGTTTGATCTATGAGATGTCATGTAGATGTGTTTGATCTATGAGATGTCATGTGGTTGTGTTTGATTTGAGATGTCATGTGGATGTGTTTGATCTATGAGATGTCATGTGGTTGTGTTTGATCTATGAGATGTCATGTGGTTGTGTTTGATCTGAGATATCATGTGGTTGTGTTTGATCTACGAGATGTCATGTGGTTGTGTTTGATCTATGAGATGTCATGTGGTTGTGTTTGATCTATGAGATGTCATGTGATTGTGTTTGATCTATGAGATGTCATGTGATTGTGTTTGATCTATGAGATGTCATGTGGAAGTGTTTGATCTGAGATGTCCTGTGGATGTGTTTGATCTACGCGATGTCATGTGGTTGTGTTTGATCTACGAGATGTCATGTGGTTGTGTTTGATCTACGAGATGGCATGTGGTTGTGTTTGATCTATGAGATGGCATGTGGTTGTGTTTGATATATGAGATGTCATGTGGATGTGTTTGATCTATGAGATGTCATGTGGTTGTGTTTGATCTATGAGATGTCATGTGGAAGTGTTTGATCTGAGATGTCATGTGGTTGTGTTTGATCTATGAGATGTCATGTGGATGTGTTTGATCTATGAGATGTCATGTGGTTGTGTTTGATCTGAGATGGCATGTGGTTGTGTTTGATCTATGAGATGTCATGTGGTTGTGTTTGATGTACGAGATGTCATGTGGTTGTGTTTGATCTATGAGATGTCATGTGATTGTGTCTGATCTATGAGATGTCATGTGATTGTGTTTGATCTATGAGATGTCATGTGATTGTGTTTGATCTATGAGATGTCATGTGGTTGTGTTTGATCTATGAGATGTCATGTGGAAGTGTTTGATCTGAGATGTCATGTGGTTGTGTTTGATCTATGAGATGTCATGTGGATGTGTTTGATCTATGAGATGTCATGTGGTTGTGTTTGATCTGAGATGTCATGTGGATGTGTTTGATCTATGAGATGTCATGTGGTTGTGTTTGATGTACGAGATGTCATGTGGTTGTGTTTGATCTATGAGATGTCATGTGGATGTGTTTGATGTACGAGATGTCATGTGGTTGTGTTTGATCTACGAGATGTCATGTGGTTGTGTTTGATCTACGAGATGTCATGTGGTTGTGTTTGATCTACGAGATGTCATGTGGTTGTGTTTTATATTTGAGATGTCATGTGGATGTGTTTGATCTATGAGATGTCATGTGGTTGTGTTTGATCTATGAGATGTCATGTGGAAGTGTTTGATCTGAGATGTCATGTGGAAGTGTTTGATCTATGAGATGTCATGTGGTTGTATTTGATCTACGAGATGTCATGTGGATGTGTTTGATCTATGAGAAGTCATGTGGTTGTGTTTGATCTATGAGATGTCATGTGGATGTTCAATCTATGAGATGTCATGTGGTTGTGTTTGATCTATGAGATGTCATGTGGTTGTGTTTAATCTATGAGATGGCATGTGGTTGTGTTTGATCTACAAGATGTCATATGGGTGTGAGACTATCTATGAGATGTCATGTGGATGTGTTTGATCTATGAGGTGTCATGTGGTTGTGTTTGATCTATGAGATGGCATGTAGTTGTGTTTGATCTACAAGATGTCATGTGGTTGTGTTTAATCTATGAGATGGCATGTGGTTGTGTTTGATCTACGAGATGTCATGTGGTTGTGTTTGATCTATGAGATGTCATGTGATTGTGTTTGATCTATGAGATGTCATGTGATTGTGTTTGATCTATGAGATGTCATGTGATTGTGTTTGATCTATGAGATGTCATGTGGAAGTGTTTGATCTGAGATGTCATGTGGATGTGTTTGATCTACGCGATGTCATGTGGTTGTGTTTGATCTACGAGATGTCATGTGATTGTGTTTGATCTACGAGATGTTATGTGGTTGTGTTTGATCTACGAGATGGCATGTGGTTGTGTTTGATCTACGAGATGGCATGTGGTTGTGTTTGATCTATGAGATGTGATGCCGCAGTTGTAATGTACTGCACACAGATAACCGTCATCAACATTGGTGACAAAGCTTGACGGAGGTCACGCATAATTGATTGTGACATACGCAAACCGCGACACACTGGATGCACCAGTTTGCAACGAATACTGCAAACCCTTTCACTTTGCCACAAACAGGATAATTGAACAATTACTTTGTAGTGCTATGGGAAACTTGAAATTGGCATGATGCACAAACACCCACACTCGACATCAAAGAAACTATTTACAGGAAATTCCAATATGAACGCCCATTTCATCCTTTACATGACCTGGTAAAGAATAGAATATGTATTCAAATAATTACTTAAATTACTCGAACATTACATGTAATATCAGCCACGAATTTAAACCGCCAAGTCCTGAAAGACAACAACATGATTGGCTCCTTCAAAATGTTTGCAAGATGATCTGCCAAGGGATATCGAGACTGATGAATCATCATCACTCCTGGCGTGCAAAGATGTCTTCACTGGACATTTCACAAAGTTACAAGCCCTTAGCCAAAAATATTTTTGCCACTCTTAAATTAATCAAAGTGTGCCTTTTAGCACACAAACAGCTTGTGTGGAAGTCATTCACATCAATCACAGCCATTAGTGGCCAGTTTAGTTCTTCAATGACAAACCAGTGTCATTTGAACCATTTACTTAATTAATATTGAATATTGATTGTGCCAATGATAGTAATTAATGTGGGCACCCTAGACATGGAACTAGTAGCCAGCTGGCCCCCTCTAAATTCTACCCATCTTATCAGTTGTGATTACTTTCCTTGGCCAGTCATCTGGCAGTCTTGAAGACAGGCAGATAGGTCACTGGCTAAACCTCTGCAGAGAGAGCATACTCACCCTGTCACAGACGGTGACGTGTGACCTGCGTAGTCGCCTGTTCTCTGATGTCAGTCTGTTGGCTGCAGCCTGTAGTTTCTGGATGTACGTCTCCAATTCCTCTGGATTGTCCCATGTCACCTGCACCCCGGTGTCACCCTTCGTCTTGCTCCCTGAAACATGTCACCACTTACCACTAGAGTTGTGTACCCTGTGGCTACACCCAGTATACAGTATGTACCGTATATTTTATAGGGTATACCTTTTTTGTTATTCGCGAAATTTTGTGATCATCCACAGAATCGATGGTTTGAAACATAACTCACTTTTCATGATAATTCTATTTTGCATAGATGACACTAAAACAAAATAGAGGACGAATTATAGGTGGATATATTTCCAATATCCACCTTTAACTATTATTATTATTACTCTCTTAATTTGTCGTTTTAATTAGTATTAGTATCTTTACTATTGAAATGTATATGTATGTATATGGTAATGATTTTATTTATTTATTTAATTTATTTAATTTATTTATTTTATTTATTTATTGATATATATATTTTTTATTTAATAATCTTAATAGCTACATGCCATGTTTTTAGGATTGTAATGCGCCTCTGAATGGTAGTAACTGCCAGATTTATGGCGCAGAGAAATGCAGTAAATTATTATTACTATTATTATTATATAACATTGTTCTAAACAGTTCAAAGCCATACCTATGATTTATGGCTTGTCTTTGATTTTGTGGTTTGGTTTACTTTTACATTGTTTGGGAATATTCAATCATTATTAGTTGACGATGTTTACATACGTAGGGAAAACTGGTTTGGCCGAATAAAAATATACCAGTAAATGGTACACAGCAGCAGTGACATCACCAACGATTCTCAATCATGGAGCAAAATAAAAAGGTTCTGTCTTTTCATGTATGTTTTATACCGACACACTCCCTTCTCCGCTTTTGATGCTTATTTTGTAGCAATGTCCGAGAACTGGTGGTAATCATAGTCTAGTAGTCTTCACTACCGGTATGTAGTATAAATATCTGCACAGTGTCAAAGAACCAGCAATATACATATAAAATATTACTGTCACTAACAGACTTGCAACACATTACCTGTATTTATTACATATTTATTTACATTAATTATATTAATATATATACGTACATATATTATTTATATACGCATGCATATATATCAATGTATGCATAGAAACTCGTACCGTTACCTTCAATGTTTTTTTTGTATTTTTTATATTGTAGTTGCTTTATATTTATGAAATATCACATAGTTCTATGAATAGCCTGACCTAAGATAAAATGGTATATAAAATATATTTATAAAAACAATCTAAAACATGTCTGCAGCATTTGCCATACCTTCAAAGTCCAGCTCTGTCGTTCCAGCAGCGCAGAAATAAAGTTTACAATAAACAAATTGTAAAACACCATTCTGTTTGTCTGACAATTCAACATAAAGGATGTATTTTAACAATGCTCTACAAGTTAGATGATTCTTATGCACAGCTATTAACCAGAAAAAGTTGAGGTATAATCCTTGTTCCAATGTACACATAATAAACAGTCAAATGTCTAGAAAAAGCACACCGAAAAGAAGATATAAATATGTATATGTTGAATGAAACAATAAAAATTTTAGGTTTCTTTCAACCAGTGTCTATCTCAGACAAAGTGAAAGATCTCACAGGTGTGACCAGTGTCTATCTCAGACGAAGTGAAAGATCTCACAGGTGTGACCAGTGTCTATCTCAGATGAAGTGAAAGATCTCACAGGTGTGACCAGTGTCTATCTCAGATGAAGTGAAAGATCTCACAGGTGTGACCAGTGTCTATCTCAGACGAAGTGAAAGATCTCACAGGTGTGACCAGTGTCTATCTCAGATGAAGTGAAAGATCTCACAGGTGTGACCAGTGTCTATCTCAGATGAAGTGAAAGATCTCACAGGTGTGACCAGTGTCTATCTCAGACGAAGTGAAAAATCTCACTGGTATGACCAGTGTCTATCTCAGATGAAGTGAAAGATCTCACAGGTGTGACCAGTGTCTATCTCAGACGAAGTGAAAGATCTCACTGGTGTGACCAGTGTCTATCCCAGACGAAGTGAAAGATCTCACAGGTGTGACCAGTGTCTATCCCAGACGAAGTGAAAGATCTCACAGGTGTGACCAGCGTCTATCCCAGACGAAGTGAAAGATCTCACAGGTGTGACCAGTGTCTATCCCAGACGAAGTGAAAGATCTCACAGGTGTGACCAGTGTCTATCTCAAACAAAGTGAAAGATCTCACAGGTATGACCAGTGTCTATCCCAAACGAAGTGAAACATCTCACAGGTGTGACCAGTGTCTATCTCAGACGAAGTGAAAGATCTCACAGGTGTGACCAGTGTCTATCCCAGACCAAGTGAAAGATCTCACAGGTGTGACCAGTGTCTATCCCAGACCAAGTGAAAGATCTCACAGGTGTGACCAGTGTCTATTCCAGACGAAGTGAAAGATCTCACAGGTGTGACCAGTGTCTATCCCAGACGAAGTGAAAGATCTCACAGGTGTGACCAGTGAAATTATGAAATACGCCTCAACCACAAGCATGCATATGAAAATTCTAGTCTGTCTCTGAACAGGAATGAGACTTTCTTACACGAGCACTTACCAGACTTTGGGTTTTTGATAAGCCTCTCAAACGCTAGTGCAGAGTCCAGCATCATGGCCTGTTGACTCGGAATCATCTGCTGCTCTATTGTGTTGTAGAAATGTGCCACCTACATTGAACATTTATAACACTCATTTAGCACAATGACAAATCTGTTGTAGAAATGTGCCACCTATATTGAACATTTATAACACTCATTTAGCACAATGACAAATCTGTTGTAGAAATGTGCCACCTACATTGAACATTTATTTATGACTCATTTAGCACAATGACAAATCTGTTGTAGAAATGTGCCACCTATATTGAACATTTATGACACTCATATAGCACAATGACAAATCTGTTGTAGAAATGTGCCACCTACATTGAACATTTATGACACTCATATAGCACAATGACAAATCTGTTGTAGAAATGTGCCACCTATATTGAACATTTATGACACTCATATAGCACAATGACAAATCTGTTGTAGAAATGTGCCACCTACACTGAACATTTATGACTCATTTAGCACAATGACAAATCTGTTGTAGAAATGTGCCACCTATATTGAACATTTATGACACTCATATAGCACAATGACAAATCTGTTGTAGAAATGTGCCACCTACATTGAACATTTATGACACTCATTTAGCACAATGACAAATCTGTTGTAGAAATGTGCCACCTACATTGAACATTTATTTATGACTCATTTAGCACAATGACAAATCTGTTGTAGAAATGTGCCACCTATATTGAACATTTATGACACTCATATAGCACAATGACAAATCTGTTGTAGAAATGTGCCACCTACATTGAACATTTATGACACTCATATAGCACAATGACAAATCTGTTGTAGAAATGTGCCACCTATATTGAACATTTATGACACTCATATAGCACAATGACAAATCTGTTGTAGAAATGTGCCACCTACATTGAACATTTATGACTCATTTAGCACAATGACAAATCTGTTGTAGAAATGTGCCACCTACATTGAACATTTATAACACTCATATAGCACAATGACAAATCTGTTGTAGAAATGTGCCACCTACATTGAACATTTATGACACTCATATAGCACAATGACAAATCTGTTGTAGAAATGTGCCACCAATATTGAACATTTATGACACTCATATAGCACAATGACAAATCTGTTGTAGAAATGTGCCACCTATATTGAACATTTATGACACTCATATAGCACAATGACAAATCTGTTGTAGAAATGTGCCACCTACATTGAACATTTATGACACTCATATAGCACAATGACAAATCTGTTGTAGAAATGTGCCACCAATATTGAACATTTATGACACTCATTTAGCACAAGGACAAATCTGTTGTAGAAATGTGCCACCAATATTGAACATTTATGACACTCATATAGCACAATGACAAATCTGTTGTAGAAATGTGCCACCTATATTGAACATTTATGACACTCATATAGCACAATGACAAATCTGTTGTAGAAATGTGCCACCTACATTGAACATTTATGACACTCATATAGCACAATGACAAATCTGTTGTAGAAATGTGCCACCAATATTGAACATTTATGACACTCATTTAGCACAATGACAAATCTGTTGTAGAAATGTGCCACCTATATTGAACATTTATGACACTCGTATAGCACAATGACAAATCTGTTGTAGAAACGTGCCATTTACGTTCAGCATAACTCTCTGATACAGCAGAATCACAAATGTGTTGTAGAAACCTCCACATTTAACCTGAATTGATAGATCCACTATGTCGCAGTTTACCTACACCACAATCAGAATTATGCGCGCGACCTCCATCAAGCTTTGCTTTTGCCAACAATGTTGATAACGCTAATGTGTGTATTACATTACTAGGTCGGCATGGCAACTGCAAAATAAAACATTCCCGCATGCAGTTGTTGACAACGCTAATGTGTGTATTACATTACTAGGTCGGCATGGCAACTGCAAAATAAAACATTCCCGCATGCAGTTGTTGACAACGCTAATGTTTGTATTACGTTACTAGGTCGGCATGGCAACTACAAAATAAAACATTCCCGCATGCAGTTGTTGACAACGCTAATGTGTGTATTACATTACTAGGTCGGCATGGCAACTGCAAAATAAAACATTCCCACATGCAGTTGTTGACAACGCTAATGTGTGTATTACATTACCAGGTCGGCATGGCAACTGCAAAATAAAACATTCCCGCATGCAGTTGTTGACAACGCTAATGTGTGTATTACATTACTAGGTCGGCATGGCAACTGCAAAATAAAACATTCCCGCACGCAGTTATTGATAACGCTAATGTGTGTATTACGTTACTAGGTCGGCATGGCAACTACAAAATAAAACATTCCCGCATGCAGTTGTTGACAACGCTAATGTGTGTATTACATTACTAGGTCGGCATGGCAACTGCAAAATAAAACATTCCCGCATGCAGTTGTTGACAACGCTAATGTGTGTATTACATTACTAGGTCGGCATGGCAACTGCAAAATAAAACATTCCCGCATGCAGTTGTTGACAACGCTAATGTGTGTATTACGTTACTAGGTCGGCATGGCAACTACAAAATAAAACATTCCCGCATGCAGTTGTTGACAACGCTAATGTGTGTATTACATTACTAGGTCGGCATGGCAACTGCAAAATAAAACATTCCCGCACGCAGTTGTTGATAACGCTAATGTGTGTATTACATTACTAGGTCGGCATGGCAACTGCAAAATAAAACATTCCCGCATGCAGTTGTTGACAACGCTAATGTGTGTATTACATTACTAGGTCGGCATGGCAACTGCAAAATAAAACATTCCCGCATGCAGTTGTTGACAACGCTAATGTGTGTATTACATTACTAGGTCGGCATGGCAACTGCAAAATAAAACATTCCCGCATGCAGTTGTTGACAACGCTAATGTGTGTATTACATTACTAGGTCGGCATGGCAACTGCAAAATAAAACATTCCCGCATGCAGTTGTTGACAACGCTAATGTGTGTATTACATTACTAGGTCGGCATGGCAACTGCAAAATAAAACATTCCCACATGCAGTTGTTGACAACGCTAATGTGTGTATTACATTACTAGGTTGGCATGGCAACTGCAAAATAAAACATTCCCGCATGCAGTTGTTGATAACGCTAATATGTGTATTACATTACTAGGTCGGCATGGCAACTGCAAAATAAAACATTCCCGCATGCAGTTGTTGACAACGCTAATGTGTGTATTACATTACTAGGTCGGCTTGGCAACTGCAAAATAAAACATTCCCGCATGCAGTTGTTGACAACGCTAATGTGTGTATTATATTACTAGGTCGGCATGGCAACTGCAAAATAAAACATTCCCGCATGCAGTTGTTGACAACGCTAATGTGTGTATTACATTACTAGGTGGCATGGCAACTGCAAAATAAAACATTCCCGCACGCAGTTGTTGATAACGCTAATGTGTGTATTACATTACTAGGTCGGCATGGCAACTGCAAAATAAAACATTCCCGCATGCAGTTGTTGACAACGCTAATGTGTGTATTACATTACTAGGTCGGCATGGCAACTGCAAAATAAAACATTCCCGCATGCAGTTGTTGATAACGCTAATGTGTGTATTACATTACTAGATCGGCATGGCAACTGCAAAATAAAACATTCCCGCACGCAGTTGTTGACAACGCTAATGTGTGTATTACATTACTAGGTCGGCATGGCAACTGCAAAATAAAACATTCCCGCATGCAGTTGTCACTTTAAAAACTTTATCTTACATCTCTGCCATAGAAACACGTTTCGGACCAGAATTTCAACAAAATATATGAAGGGATATCTAAACGCTCCATGTATTCGGCATCCATTGACGGCTTGATGGACCAGTTGCTAGGCAACATGTCATGTGATGAATAGGTCAACTGCTAACCTGTTTCAGAACGATGCCATGTCGGTAGAACTTCTGCCCAACATCCGAGGTGTGTTGTATCTTGGCGGGAATGGGGAAGCCAAGTGCAGTTAGGGTGCGAACCTCCCTCATCAGAGTGACAAGACGATCTCCGTAGTTGACATACAACTTGCCGTCACTGTGATTCAACTCCATCAGTCGCCCATTTGTCTCAAGGCTATAGAAATATTTCACACGACACGTTCAGACCTTAAGGTACATTTTGGCGGAATGGAGTTGTGAGTATCATGTTAGTGTGCAATATTTCAGTTTAATAATAATATCAATGGCATCTGTGCAAGTCAGTTTGTTGCAATGTTATGGGTGGTTGAACTGACCCACCAAAAATTCAAGTTTTAAGATGGACAACATCAAAGTTAGCTGTTGATATTTCAAATCATGTGCCATTCAATCCAAAACATTCGTCAAAACACTTTTTCAAGATAATTATTCCAACTTGCATTATTCAAACCGGTAGTTTGTCGTTTCTAAAAGTGCAAAAAACTAAAATCGACAATTTCACCCCAGCAAATGTATTTTGGCGAAATGTACCGAGATACTATTGTAAGACAGGCAAATTAATTAAACAGTGACGATCATGTATGTTTGATAAAAAAACATCTTTGTATGCCAGGGGGAACTACTGATGACATCAGTCTCAGTACTCCTGCCAGGGGGAAGTACTGATGACATCAGTCTCAGAACTCCTGCCAGGGGGAACTACTGATGACATCAGTCTCAGTACTCCTGCCAGGGGGAAGTACTGATGACATCAGTCTCAGTACTCCTGCCAGGGGGAACTACTGACGACATCAGTCTCAGTACTCCTGCCAGGGGGAACTACTGACGACATCAGTCTCAGTACTCCTGCCAGGGGGAACTACTGACGACATCAGTCTCAGTACTCCTGCCAGGGGGAACTACTGACGACATCAGTCTCAGTACTCCTGCCAGGGGGAACTACTGACGACATCAGTCTCAGTACTCCTGCCAGGGGGAACTACTGACGACATCAGTCTCAGTACTCCTGCCAGGGGGAACTACTGACGACATAAGTCTCAGTACTCCTGCCAGGGGAACTACTGACGACATCAGTCTTAGTACTCCTGCCAGGGGGAACTACTGACGACATCAGTCTCAGTACTCCTGCCAGGGGGAACCACTGACGACATCAGTCTCAGTATTCCTGCCAGGGGGAACCACTGACGACATCAGTCTCAGTACTCCTGCCAGGGGGAACTACTGACGACATCAGTCTCAGTACTCCTGCCAGGGGGAACTACTGACGACATCAGTCTCAGTACTCCTGCCAGGGGGAACTACTGACGACATCAGTCTCAGTACTCCTGCCAGGGGGAACTACTGACGACATCAGTCTCAGTACTCCTGCCAGGGGGAACTACTGACGACATCAGTCTCAGTACTCCTGCCAGGGGGAACTACTGACGACATCAGTCTCAGTACTCCTGCCAGGGGGAACTACTGACGACATCAGTCTCAGTACTCCTGCCAGGGGGAACTACTGACGACATCAGTCTCAGTACTCCTGCCACGGGGAACTACTGACGACATCAGTCTCAGTACTCCTGCCAGGGGGAACTACTGACGACATCAGTCTCAGTACTCCTGCCAGGGGGAACTACTGACGACATCAGTCTCAGTACTCCTGCCAGGGGGAACTACTGACGACATCAGTCTCAGTACTCCTGCCAGGGGAACTACTGATGACATCAGTCTTAGTACTCCTGCCAGGGGGAACTACTGACGACATCAGTCTCAGTACTCCTGCCAGGGGGAACTACTGACGACATCAGTCTCAGTACTCCTGCCAGGGGGAACTACTGACGACATCAGTCTCAGTACTCCTGCCAGGGGGAACCACTGACGACATCAGTCTCAGTAGTCCTGCCAGGGGGAAATACTGATGACATCAGTCTCAGTACTCTTGATGTGTTTCAATGTCAAAACATGATAGTCTGGTTGAGCCTGTTATCCAGACATCTTGTTGCCATTCAAGTTAGGCTCATTTGGATTTGTGCCAATCGTGGCTGATGTTACGTGTAATGGTTGTAAAGTAAAAGTAATTACAGTAAACCTTGGATATAACGAATCATTCGAAATTTATTCGTTATATATCTGAAATTTGTTATATCTGAAATATACTGTATATTAAAAACGGGACCACTTCATTTATTTGGTAATGGAATAGAAGCAAATTTGTTACATCCAAGGTTTACTGTAATAAAATGTGCACTTTTGCAAACCAACAAACCTCTTTCTGTCCCTCGCACTCACCTACCTACATACACACATACATACGCTAGATCGATTATAATTAGATGTGCCGGGTGCTGGAAGGGAATGATGTGAACACCGACAGACCTGAGAGGTTCACGCGAGTCTTCTATCTGAGCCTGTATATCGCTGCACCACTCGGTGAATTGGTCCTGGCGCCAGGTCTGTAGTTCCTCCAGCAGGTCCGTCGCCTCCTTCTGTAGCTTACGGAACCCAGACAGGTCTCCCAACAGTGCCTCCGTCGTCTTCACTGTCTCCTCCACCTGTCACAGGTGTCACCAATGTCAGGTGTGTCAACACTGTCAGGTGTGTTTTCAGAGTCAGGTATGTTGTCATTGTCAGGTGTGTCATCAGTGTCAAGTGTGTTGTGACTGTCATGTGTTATCACTGGCAGATGTGTTGTCACTGTCAAGTGTGTTGTCACTGTTATGTGTGTTGTCACGTCATGTGTCACCACTGTCAGGTGTATCGTAAGTGTCAGTTGTGTCATCACTGCCAGGTGTGTCATCAATGTCAGTTGTGTTGTCACTGTTGAGTATGTCATCACTGTAAGGTGTGTTGTCATTGTCGGGTGTGTCATCAAAGTAAGTATTTCATCACTGTCAGGTATGCATTCAATGTAAGTTGTATCATCAATGTCAGTTATGTTGTCAACGTCAGTTAAGTTATCATTCAGGGAATCATCATTGTCAGATTTGTCATTATCTAGTATAAATATGTTTATATATCGAGTGTGTCAGCAATATCAGGGGTTACCGATTTCACGCGTGTTATCGTTGTACCAATTTCAAATGTGTCATCACTGTAAGTTGTGTTCTCACTGTCAGGTGTCATCACTGTCATGTGTTGTCACTGTCAATGGTGTCTGTGTCATCCATGTCACAAACACCATTGACAGTCACAACATACGCTGTCAAGTTTATCATCACAGTCATGTGTGTCATCAGTCAGATTAGTCATTACTGTCATACGTTTTGTCACTGTCAGGTTTGTTATCATTGTTGTGTCATCACTGCCAGGTGTGTCGTCATTGTTGTGTCATCACTGCCAAGGTATGTCATCATTGTCAGATGTGTCATCACTGCCAGGTGTGTCGTTACTGTCAGGTGTGTCATCACTGCCAGGTGTGTCATCATCGTTGTGTCATCACTGCCAGGTGTGTCGTCATTGTTGTGTGTCATCACTGCCAAGGTATGTCGTAATTGTCAGGTGTGTCGTTATTGTTAGGTGTGTCATCATTGTCAGGTGTGCCATCGCTGTCTGATACTGTTTTAGGTATATCTATTAATGTTGAAACACGCCGAACATTCTACTATCACACAAAACACAAATCAACGTCGCTCTCAAACAACAAGTCATATCAACTGAAATACCAGTGTATTCATTTGTATTTTAAAAAGTTATTTTGCTACGTATTCCATCAAACATTTTCTTACTTACTTACTTATGCCCTTCATACTAAACACAGAACAGGCCATCGACGTCGACTCTCCAGCACACACAACTTTAGGCAATCTTCTTTCTACGTGTAGCCACTCCTTTGTACTTCTGCAGCCATGTCTCGTTGCCATGTGTTTTTTGGCCTTCCTCGCCTTCTTTATCTTTGAGGATTCCACGTCAGAGACTGTCTTGTGATGTTTGTTGTTGGCTTTCTCAGTGTGTGTCCAATCCAACCCCACTTTCTCCCCAGGATCTGCTTGGTGACGGGTTTTTGGCTAGTCCTTTCCCATAGCTCCTCGTTTCTGATTTTGTCTTGCCATTTTATGCGTACAATTCTTCACAGACATGGACTAAAGAAAGTCTGGATTTTGCCTAGTGTAGTTTTTGTCATTCTCCATGTTTCAGAGGCATAAAACAATACTGATTTTATACTGGAGTTAAAAATCCTTATTTTTTTTTGTGGAATTCCTGATCAAACATTTTCTACCTTTGTTAAAACATCCATGTCAAGGAATCAACAAGTCAGTAGCCATACCTTGGCCTCTAGCTGTCGCACCCACAGGATACTGTTGACCGTCTCGGGCAAGTTCTTGCCCTTTGGCACCCCGCGACCCCCCGAACTTGTCCTCTGCATGAAGTCATCTCTCGTCTGCTTTATGTAGACACTCAGCTGGCCCAGTAAGGTCTCCCTATGATATATAGAGCAATTATATTTTTTATATAGTGCCAATTTCCATTAAAATGCAAAAAAATACAGTACAAAATCAAATGACATGTGAAATGTTGAAGGTAGCATAAATGTAAGCATAACTGCAAATGGCAGGTAAAGCTGGTCAAGTTACGGTGTAATTATCACAAGAAAGGTTAACTAATAAAAAACTAACCTATTACTGTACATAGTTACCTATCAAGAAATTTGTTTTTGGTGATATATATATAGTATCAGAAAAACCGGTCCTTCTATCCATTCAAGGAACTAAACTATTAATTAAAGATTATAAAATATTTTTAATAAGCTAACCAATAAATAAATATAAAAAATATAAAAAGAAAACACACCGTGTTTATAATGCAACAACTCACCTTTCTGTAACCAATTCCTTTCTCAGTGTTGGTCGCTTCACGAGTTCCTTGTATCTCTGGAATTCTCGGAGAAGCTGAAATTAAGTATTTTTAATTAAAAGATCAATGCAGTTGTAATAAAAATTTTAAATGAAATAATCCTCATAAACATCAACTAATATACTTAACATTTCAATGAATGCAACTGTAGAGTATAATACAAAATAATCACAAAATAAACTTTAGAAAACATCCATGTTTTCTTCTTAAAGGTCATGAGTTCTTCAATTATTTCAACAGACAATATTATGATAATCAGTCCAGAAATGTTGCAAATTTTTTATTATTTTATGACATATAAAATCTGCTGAACCGTGAATGAGGAATACAGGGTGTAAACATGGAACTCCACACACCTGTTGTGAGTTCGTCTCGAGGCCACGGAACTGATGGCGAAGTTTGCTAGCAATCCTCTGTTCCGCAGCACTCATGGCCGCATTGTACCGCTGTACGGCTTGTTCCCACACCCCCTGGGTGAAGGGGTTGTAATGAAGGGGGTTGAGATCAGCAAATGGGGTAAACGCCTCATCCACACGCAGTTCCTGACGCTCCTGTTTTGACAGTAGGTGCACCAGCTGCTCGTGAACGATCCGCAAGGTCAGTATCTGAAAATAAATATCTCCCATCATGCTTTGCTGCACTGTCATAAAATAAACTTACAGGGAATATGCACCTTACGCTGCGATTTTCAATGGCTGATTTACCAGTACCGTAAATTCTGTATTTATAGCCGTGGCTTCAATTGCAATATTGTGTCACTGAAATCGGGAAGGAAATGTCAAAGTTGGGGTGCGGTTTTAAATACAGCATTTTGTAGAAAAAAATTAATATCAGGTCGCTGGGTGGGTTGTTGGTAGTAGCCAATAGAACAGTATGGCAATGACGATGTAAATATCAAAGAAAAACGAAGTCGGCTGTATCAAATCATTAAAACATTTTATTATAAAAAGCATGCAGTGATGCAACGCGATCATACATCACCAGAGGCAGAGCTAACATGTCGTGTCCATTCCAGTTCATCACTACGATCAGGTAGATCCAGCTTGATCAGGTTTAAAACCCCTCAAAATCACTGTCAGCATCTCACACATTGGCTCACTGGGTTCTCGGTAGTAACGTTGATAATAAGTGAAAAAACTTACCGAAAAAACAAAGTCGGATGTATCAATAAAACATTCTATTACAACTGCCACTGGTGCAAAAATGATTACATAACACATACAAACCTGAGTCCATAAAGTGTTCAAAAACAAAGATCAAGACATGTGAAAACATTAAAATCCATCGTCAGCGAAATCACTCCTCGTCACCGTTGAAGAATGCCATGCCGGAACGGCGGTGTCATTCCATGTATCCGTGCCGCGAGTACTGGGCAAACATCTTCAAATATGATGGCATCATCCATTTCACAACTAAAATCCTCCAAATTCACTTTCATTGTCGCTATCAAAGAACGCTGCCTGGAACGGCATGTGCCATGGCAGCGTCATTCCGCGTATCCGTGTCTGGGCCGTCGGCATCGAGGATCGTGGCCGCTCACAAACGTTTTTGAAATTTGAATATGATGGCACCGCCGTTCTTAACATCTGTCTCACACTAGCAGACATCAACTGTAACAACTGTCTGCTTTGTTCAGACACTTGCTCTTGGTATCAGGTGTAGATGTTTTAATCCAAGTTCCAAGCACAACGTTCACACCTTAGCTTTGCTGAAACCAGGCTTCACCTGATTGTCAACACAACACCATTGCATTACAAGTGCCCCTTTGCACTGGAGTAAATTGCACTTCCCCTGATACCAGATACAGTGTTATTATCCCATGTGCCTGGGTCAACTGTCTGGAACTGGAAGAACTAGGCCAAACCACAAGATCACACCCGGTCTCATTGCAGTGCAGGGAAGACAATTATGACATTGTAATTACTAGCTGTCAATCAAACACCTTTGAAGTCAACACAGCTGGTACAACTGCACTGAACTAGCTCTTAGTCTTTTCAATGCATTTATAACATCGAGTTTATACATGATTCTACATAAAATGGCATAAAAATAAAACTTCTCAAAATATTTTAATAATTCTAGCTTTACCATATAGCTTAAATGCATGGCTACATTTCGTTCACTGGATGTATGGACATTCAACCACTCAGTTATTTTCTGGTAGCATGGTGAAATTTTTTTATTTTTGTTTTCCATTTTGACAACATTCACGTATAGTAATATTCCAACGATAATATAAAATGTGATGTAGTTATTATCAACACATTACAATCAAGTCTTTTACCAATAAAATTATACCATATTAATTCATTTATAATAATTAATAGCAAAGTTATTACTTTCTTTACGGAACCTCTTAATTTTTCTAATTGTGTGCGCTATGGAAATATGTCACACGCAGGGCTAAAATGGTCATGGCTCAAAGTCCAGGTGCGGCTTTAAATAAGGTTTTTGTCTGTAACAAACTGCGCGGAGGAAAGTCAGGGGTCAGGTCAAAAGTCGGGGTGCAGCTTTAATTAGGGGTGCGGCTACAAATACAGAATTTACGGTATGCCAGTTGGTTCTTTCATTTCACCAGTAAATAATGTATTTTGAATATATAAGGAAATAAAAGGTCATGGAAGCAATGTGTTTTGCATAGATGTTACAGATATGTCAAAAATATTAATACATATCACAGTCGCAGTGTTTGGCCATAAATCAGTTATCATTCAAACGGCAAAGGTGACATAATTCGGCAAGCTTGGAGAACCAGTAAATTTTTCCCCTGTTTATACAATTTCTAATGGAAAATATACAACAGCAAGATACTAACACAGGAAGAACATTAAGCAAGATGAAATTTGAGATCGAAATGTGGCATTTTAGAATTAGAATGTTAGCCAATTAAATCTGCCATGCATTCCCTGTAACTAGCAATGGTTACATTGATCTTAATGTAAAATACTTTTACCCTGAGCTTTTAATGAATCCATGTACTTTGTACATCATTTTTTTAAAAACATTGTGCAGAATTTCATCTGACAAAATGCTTAGTACCCAACTAGTCAATGAACCATAAAACAGGTGCTCAACACATCAGAGTAACACATTATATGGCACAGTATTGTAGGGACCCACTTTTAAAAATAAAAACATCAACTTATATCTGAATGCCACATGACACTGACAGTAATTACCTCGTCAAGCCGTGCAGCAAACTTCACAAGATCTTCGGGTACAAACTTTTCTCCCTTCCAAGGGTACGCCGCGTAACGTTTCCAGAACTGCGTCGTCAGAGTGTTACACACCTGAATCCAGCGCTCGCACACCGTGTGTCCAGCTCTCATCTGCTCCTTCACCTTACCAAACGAACTGTGCCAAAGGTCCTGGGTAGACAACTTCTGCTGCACATAACGACTGAGCTCTCCAGCTGTGGAGACAGAACAATTAAACTAATGTAACTGATGTGTATATTGCGTGCAGCGTATTATTGTTGGACTTGCTTACACCCACCCACCCACCCACGGAGCGACAAACCAAGACCATACGTCATCACTGTTACAGTGTGTTCATCTTATATTTGTTTACACCCACCCTCCCACGGAGCGACAAACCAAGGCCATCAGTCATCACTGTTACAGTGTGCTCATCTTATATTTGTTTACACCCACCCACCCACCCATGGAGCGACAAACCAAGGCCATCAGTCATCACTGTTACAGTGTGCTCATCTTATATTTGTTTACACCCACCCTCCCACGAAGCGACAAACCAAGACCATCAGTCATCACTGTTACAGTGTGCTCATCTTATATTTGTTTACACCCACCCTCCCACGGAGTGACAAACCAAGGCCATCAGTCATCACTGTTACAGTGTGCTCATCTTATATTTGTTTACACCCACCCACCCACGGAGCGACAAACCAAGACCATACGTCATCACTGTTACAGTGTGTTCATCTTATATTTGTTTACACCCACCCACCCACGGAGCGACAAACCAAGGCCATCAGTCATCACTGTTACAGTGTGCTCATCTTATATTTGTTTACACCCACCCTCCCACGGAGTGACAAACCAAGGCCATCAGTCATCACTGTTACAGTGTGCTCATCTTATATTTGTTTACACCCACCCACCCACCCATGGAGCGACAAACCAAGGCCATCAGTCATCACTGTTACAGTGTGCTCATCTTATATTTGTTTACACCCACCCTCCCACGGAGTGACAAACCAAGGCCATCAGTCATCACTGTTACAGTGTGCTCATCTTATATTTGTTTACACCCACCCACCCACGGAGCGACAAACCAAGACCATACGTCATCACTGTTACAGTGTGTTCATCTTATATTTGTTTACACCCACCCACCCACGGAGCGACAAACCAAGGCCATCAGTCATCACTGTTACAGTGTGCTCATCTTATATTTGTTTACACCCACCCTCCCACGGAGTGACAAACCAAGGCCATCAGTCATCACTGTTACAGTGTGCTCATCTTATATTTGTTTACACCCACCCACCCACCCATGGAGCGACAAACCAAGGCCATCAGTCATCACTGTTACAGTGTGCTCATCTTATATTTGTTTACACCCACCCTCCCACGGAGCGACAAACCAAGACCATACGTCATCACTGTTACAGTGTGTTCATCTTATATTTGTTTACACCCACCCTCCCACGGAGTGACAAACCAAGGCCATCAGTCATCACTGTTACAGTGTGCTCATCTTATATTTGTTTACACCCACCCACCCACGGAGCGACAAACCAAGGCCATCAGTCATCACTGTTACAGTGTGCTCATCTTATATTTGTTTACACCCACCCACCCACGGAGCGACAAACCAAGGCCATCAGTCATCACTGTTACAGTGTGTTCATCTTATATTTGTTTACACCCACCCACCCACGGAGCGACAAACCAAGGCCATCAGTCATCACTGTTACAGTGTGCTCATCTTATATTTGTTTACACCCACCCACCCACGGAGCGACAAACCAAGACCATACGTCATCACTGTTACAGTGTGCTCATCTTATATTTGTTTACACCCACCCTCCCACGGAGTGACAAACCAAGGCCATCAGTCATCACTGTTACAGTGTGCTCATCTTATATTTGTTTACACCCACCCTCCCACGGAGCGACAAACCAAGGCCATCAGTCATCACTGTTACAGTGTGCTCATCTTATATTTGTTTACACCCACCCTCCCACGGAGCGACAAACCAAGGCCATCAGTCATCACTGTTACAGTGTGCTCATCTTATATTTGTTTACACCCACCCTCCCACGGAGCGACAAACCAAGGCCATCAGTCATCACTGTTACAGTGTGTTCATCTTATATTTGTTTACACCCACCCTCCCACGGAGCGACAAACCAAGGCCATCAGTCATCACTGTTACAGTGTGCTCATCTTATATTTGTTTACACCCACCCTCCCACGGAGCGACAAACCAAGGCCATCAGTCATCACTGTTACAGTGTGCTCATCTTATATTTGTTTACACCCACCCTCCCACGGAGCGACAAACCAAGGCCATCAGTCATCACTGTTACAGTGTGCTCATCTTATATTTGTTTACACCCACCCACCCACGGAGCGACAAACCAAGGCCATCAGTCATCACTGTTACAGTGTGCTCATCTTATATTTGTTTACACCCACCCACCCACGGAGCGACAAACCAAGGCCATCAGTCATCACTGTTACAGTGTGCTCATCTTATATTTGTTTACACCCACCCTCCCACGGAGCGACAAACCAAGGCCATCAGTCATCACTGTTACAGTGTGCTCATCTTATATTTGTTTACACCCACCCACCCACAGAGCGACAAACCAAGGCCATCAGTCATCACTGTTACAGTGTGCTCATCTTATATTTGTTTACACCCACCCTCCCACGGAGCGACAAACCAAGGCCATCAGTCATCACTGTTACAGTGTGCTCATCTTATATTTGTTTACACCCACCCACCCACCCATGGAGCGACAAACCAAGGCCATCAGTCATCACTGTTAAAGTGTGCTCATCTTATATTTGTTTACACCCACCCACCCACGGAGTGACAAACCAAGGCCATCAGTCATCACTGTTACAGTGAGCTCATCTTATATTTGTTTACACCCACCCTCCCACGGAGCGACAAACCAAGACCATACGTCATCACTGTTACAGTGTGCTCATCTTATATTTGTTTACACCCACCCACCCACGGAGCGACAAACCAAGGCCATCAGTCATCACTGTTACAGTGTGCTCATCTTATATTTGTTTACACCCACCCTCCCACGGAGCGACAAACCAAGGCCATCAGTCATCACTGTTACAGTGTGCTCATCTTATATTTGTTTACACCCACCCTCCCACGGAGCGACAAACCAAGGCCATCAGTCATCACTGTTACAGTGTGCTCATCTTATATTTGTTTACACCCACCCACCAACGGAGCGACAAACCAAGGCCATCAGTCATCACTGTTACAGTGTGCTCATCTTATATTTGTTTACACCCACCCTCCCACGGAGCGACAAACCAAGGCCATCAGTCATCACTGTTACAGTGTGCTCATCTTATATTTGTTTACACCCACCCTCCCACGGAGCGACAAACCAAGGCCATCAGTCATCACTGTTACAGTGTGCTCATCTTATATTTGTTTACACCCACCCTCCCACGGAGCGACAAACCAAGGCCATCAGTCATCACTGTTACAGTGTGCTCATCTTATATTTGTTTACACCCACCCTCCCACGGAGCGACAAACCAAGGCCATCAGTCATCACTGTTACAGTGTGCTCATCTTATATTTGTTTACACCCACCCTCCCACGGAGCGACAAACCAAGACCATACGTCATCACTGTTACAGTGTGTTCATCTTATATTTGTTTACACCCACCCTCCCACGGAGTGACAAACCAAGGCCATCAGTCATCACTGTTACAGTGTGCTCATCTTATATTTGTTTACACCCACCCTCCCACGGAGCGACAAACCAAGACCATACGTCATCACTGTTACAGTGTGTTCATCTTATATTTGTTTACACCCACCCTCCCACGGAGCGACAAACCAAGGCCATCAGTCATCACTGTTACAGTGTGCTCATCTTATATTTGTTTACACCCACCCTCCCACGGAGCGACAAACCAAGACCATACGTCATCACTGTTACAGTGTGTTCATCTTATATTTGTTTACACCCACCCTCCCACGGAGCGACAAACCAAGGCCATCAGTCATCACTGTTACAGTGTGCTCATCTTATATTTGTTTACACCCACCCTCCCACGGAGTGACAAACCAAGGCCATCAGTCATCACTGTTACAGTGTGCTCATCTTATATTTGTTTACACCCACCCTCCCACGGAGTGACAAACCAAGGCCATCAGTCATCACTGTTACAGTGTGCTCATCTTATATTTGTTTACACCCACCCTCCCACGGAGTGACAAACCAAGGCCATCAGTCATCACTGTTACAGTGTGCTCATCTTATATTTGTTTACACCCACCCTCCCACGGAGTGACAAACCAAGGCCATCAGTCATCACTGTTACAGTGTGCTCATCTTATATTTGTTTACACCCACCCTCCCACGGAGTGACAAACCAAGGCCATCAGTCATCACTGTTACAGTGTGCTCATCTTATATTTGTTTACACCCACCCTCCCACGGAGTGACAAACCAAGGCCATCAGTCATCACTGTTACAGTGTGCTCATCTTATATTTGTTTACACCCACCCTCCCACGGAGTGACAAACCAAGGCCATCAGTCATCACTGTTACAGTGTGCTCATCTTATATTTGTTTACACCCACCCTCCCACGGAGTGACAAACCAAGGCCATCAGTCATCACTGTTACAGTGTGCTCATCTTATATTTGTTTACACCCACCCTCCCACGGAGTGACAAACCAAGGCCATCAGTCATCACTGTTACAGTGTGCTCATCTTATATTTGTTTACACCCACCCACCCACGGAGCGACAAACCAAGGCCATCAGTCATCACTGTTACAGTGTGCTCATCTTATATTTGTTTACACCCACCCACCCACGGAGTGACAAACCAAGGCCATCAGTCATCACTGTTACAGTGTGCTCATCTTATATTTGTTTACACCCACCCTCCCACGGAGCGACAAACCAAGACCATACGTCATCACTGTTACAGTGTGCTCATCTTATATTTGTTTACACCCACCCACCCACGGAGCGACAAACCAAGGCCATCAGTCATCACTGTTACAGTGTGCTCATCTTATATTTGTTTACACCCACCCTCCCACGGAGTGACAAACCAAGGCCATCAGTCATCACTGTTACAGTGTGCTCATCTTATATTTGTTTACACCCACCCTCCCACGGAGCGACAAACCAAGGCCATCAGTCATCACTGTTACAGTGTGCTCATCTTATATTTGTTTACACCCACCCACCCACGGAGCGACAAACCAAGGCCATCAGTCATCACTGTTACAGTGTGCTCATCTTATATTTGTTTACACCCACCCTCCCACGGAGCGACAAACCAAGGCCATCAGTCATCACTGTTACCTTGTGCTCATCTTATATTTGTTTACACCCACCCTCCCACGGAGCGACAAACCAAGGCCATCAGTCATCACTGTTACAGTGTGCTCATCTTATATTTGTTTACACCCACCCTCCCACGGAGTGACAAACCAAGGCCATCAGTCATCACTGTTACAGTGTGCTCATCTTATATTTGTTTACACCCACCCTCCCACGGAGCGACAAACCAAGGCCATCAGTCATCACTGTTACAGTGTGCTCATCTTATATTTGTTTACACCCACCCTCCCACGGAGTGACAAACCAAGGCCATCAGTCATCACTGTTACAGTGTGCTCATCTTATATTTGTTTACACCCACCCTCCCACGGAGCGACAAACCAAGACCATACGTCATCACTGTTACAGTGTGTTCATCTTATATTTGTTTACACCCACCCACCCACGGAGTGACAAACCAAGGCCATCAGTCATCACTGTTACAGTGTGCTCATCTTATATTTGTTTACACCCACCCTCTCACGGAGCGACAAACCAAGACCATACGTCATCACTGTTACAGTGTGCTCATCTTATATTTGTTTACACCCACCCACCCACGGAGCGACAAACCAAGGCCATCAGTCATCACTGTTACAGTGTGCTCATCTTATATTTGTTTACACCCACCCTCCCACGGAGTGACAAACCAAGGCCATCAGTCATCACTGTTACAGTGTGTTCATCTTATATTTGTTTACACCCACCCTCCCACGGAGCGACAAACCAAGGCCATCAGTCATCACTGTTACAGTGTGCTCATCTTATATTTGTTTACACCCACCCACCCACGGAGCGACAAACCAAGGCCATCAGTCATCACTGTTACAGTGTGCTCATCTTATATTTGTTTACACCCACCCTCCCACGGAGCGACAAACCAAGGCCATCAGTCATCACTGTTACAGTGTGCTCATCTTATATTTGTTTACACCCACCCTCCCACGGAGCGACAAACCAAGGCCATCAGTCATCACTGTTACAGTGTGCTCATCTTATATTTGTTTACACCCACCCTCTCACGGAGCGACAAACCAAGACCATACGTCATCACTGTTACAGTGTGCTCATCTTATATTTGTTTACACCCACCCACCCACGGAGCGACAAACCAAGGCCATCAGTCATCACTGTTACAGTGTGCTCATCTTATATTTGTTTACACCCACCCTCCCACGGAGTGACAAACCAAGGCCATCAGTCATCACTGTTACAGTGTGTTCATCTTATATTTGTTTACACCCACCCTCCCACGGAGCGACAAACCAAGGCCATCAGTCATCACTGTTACAGTGTGCTCATCTTATATTTGTTTACACCCACCCACCCACGGAGCGACAAACCAAGGCCATCAGTCATCACTGTTACAGTGTGCTCATCTTATATTTGTTTACACCCACCCTCCCACGGAGCGACAAACCAAGGCCATCAGTCATCACTGTTACAGTGTGCTCATCTTATATTTGTTTACACCCACCCTCCCACGGAGCGACAAACCAAGGCCATCAGTCATCACTGTTACAGTGTGCTCATCTTATATTTGTTTACACCCACCCTCCCACGGAGCGACAAACCAAGGCCATCAGTCATCACTGTTACAGTGTGCTCATCTTATATTTGTTTACACCCACCCTCCCACGGAGCGACAAACCAAGGCCATCAGTCATCACTGTTACAGTGTGCTCATCTTATATTTGTTTACACCCACCCTCCCACGGAGCGACAAACCAAGGCCATCAGTCATCACTGTTACAGTGTGCTCATCTTATATTTGTTTACACCCACCCTCCCACGGAGCGACAAACCAAGACCATACGTCATCACTGTTACAGTGTGTTCATCTTATATTTGTTTACACCCACCCTCCCACGGAGTGACAAACCAAGGCCATCAGTCATCACTGTTACAGTGTGCTCATCTTATATTTGTTTACACCCACCCTCCCACGGAGCGACAAACCAAGACCATACGTCATCACTGTTACAGTGTGTTCATCTTATATTTGTTTACACCCACCCTCCCACGGAGTGACAAACCAAGGCCATCAGTCATCACTGTTACAGTGTGCTCATCTTATATTTGTTTACACCCACCCTCCCACGGAGTGACAAACCAAGGCCATCAGTCATCACTGTTACAGTGTGCTCATCTTATATTTGTTTACACCCACCCTCCCACGGAGTGACAAACCAAGGCCATCAGTCATCACTGTTACAGTGTGCTCATCTTATATTTGTTTACACCCACCCTCCCACGGAGTGACAAACCAAGGCCATCAGTCATCACTGTTACAGTGTGCTCATCTTATATTTGTTTACACCCACCCTCCCACGGAGTGACAAACCAAGGCCATCAGTCATCACTGTTACAGTGTGCTCATCTTATATTTGTTTGCACCCACCCTCCCACGGAGTGACAAACCAAGGCCATCAGTCATCACTGTTACAGTGTGCTCATCTTATATTTGTTTACACCCACCCTCCCACGGAGTGACAAACCAAGGCCATCAGTCATCACTGTTACAGTGTGCTCATCTTATATTTGTTTACACCCACCCTCCCACGGAGTGACAAACCAAGGCCATCAGTCATCACTGTTACAGTGTGCTCATCTTATATTTGTTTACACCCACCCTCCCACGGAGCGACAAACCAAGGCCATCAGTCATCACTGTTACAGTGTGCTCATCTTATATTTGTTTACACCCACCCACCCACGGAGTGACAAACTAAGGCCATCAGTCATCACTGTTACAGTGTGCTCATCTTATATTTGTTTACACCCACCCTCCCACGGAGCGACAAACCAAGACCATACGTCATCACTGTTACAGTGTGCTCATCTTATATTTGTTTACACCCACCCACCCACGGAGCGACAAACCAAGGCCATCAGTCATCACTGTTACAGTGTGCTCATCTTATATTTGTTTACACCCACCCTCCCACGGAGCGACAAACCAAGGCCATCAGTCACCACTGTTACAGTGTGCTCATCTTATATTTGTTTACACCCACCCTCCCACGGAGTGACAAACCAAGGCCATCAGTCATCACTGTTACAGTGTGCTCATCTTATATTTGTTTACACCCACCCTCCCACGGAGCGACAAACCAAGGCCATCAGTCATCACTGTTACAGTGTGCTCATCTTATATTTGTTTACACCCACCCTCCCACGGAGTGACAAACCAAGGCCATCAGTCATCACTGTTACAGTGTGCTCATCTTATATTTGTTTACACCCACCCACCCACGGAGCGACAAACCAAGGCCATCAGTCATCACTGTTACAGTGTGCTCATCTTACATTTGTTTACACCCACCCTCCCACGGAGTGACAAACCAAGGCCATCAGTCATCACTGTTACAGTGTGCTCATCTTATATTTGTTTACACCCACCCTCCCACGGAGTTACAAACCAAGGCCATCAGTCATCACTGTTACAGTGTGCTCATCTTATATTTGTTTACACCCACCCTCCCACGGAGCGACAAACCAAGGCCATCAGTCATCACTGTTACAGTGTGCTCATCTTATATTTGTTTACACCCACCCTCCCACGGAGTGACAAACCAAGGCCATCAGTCATCACTGTTACAGTGTGCTCATCTTATATTTGTCTACACCCACCCACCCACGGAGCGACAAACCAAGGCCATCAGTCATCACTGTTACAGTGTGCTCATCTTATATTTGTTTACACCCACCCTCCCACGGAGCGACAAACCAAGACCATACGTCATCACTGTTACAGTGTGCTCATCTTATATTTGTTTACACCCACCCTCCCACGGAGTGACAAACCAAGGCCATCAGTCATCACTGTTACAGTGTGCTCATCTTATATTTGTTTACACCCACCCTCCCACGGAGCGACAAACCAAGGCCATCAGTCATCACTGTTACAGTGTGCTCATCTTATATTTGTTTACACCCACCCACCCACGGAGCGACAAACCAAGGCCATCAGTCATCACTGTTACAGTGTGCTCATCTTATATTTGTTTACACCCACCCTCCCACGGAGCGACAAACCAAGGCCATCAGTCATCACTGTTACAGTGTGCTCATCTTATATTTGTTTACACCCACCCTCCCACGGAGCGACAAACCAAGGCCATCAGTCATCACTGTTACAGTGTGCTCATCTTATATTTGTTTACACCCACCCTCCCACGGAGCGACAAACCAAGGCCATCAGTCATCACTGTTACAGTGTGCTCATCTTATATTTGTTTACACCCACCCTCCCACGGAGCGACAAACCAAGGCCATCAGTCATCACTGTTACAGTGTGCTCATCTTATATTTGTTTACACCCACCCACCCACGGAGCGACAAACCAAGGCCATCAGTCATCACTGTTACAGTGTGCTCATCTTATATTTGTTTACACCCACCCTCCCACGGAGTGACAAACCAAGGCCATCAGTCATCACTGTTACAGTGTGCTCATCTTATATTTGTTTACACCCACCCTCCCACGGAGTGACAAACCAAGGCCATCAGTCATCACTGTTACAGTGTGCTCATCTTATATTTGTTTACACCCACCCTCCCACGGAGCGACAAACCAAGGCCATCAGTCATCACTGTTACAGTGTGCTCATCTTATATTTGTTTACACCCACCCTCCCACGGAGTGACAAACCAAGGCCATCAGTCATCACTGTTACAGTGTGCTCATCTTATATTTGTTTACACCCACCCACCCACCCACGGAGCGACAAACCAAGGCCATCAGTCATCACTGTTACAGTGTGCTCATCTTATATTTGTTTACACCCACCCTCCCACGGAGCGACAAACCAAGACCATACGTCATCACTGTTACAGTGTGCTCATCTTATATTTGTTTACACCCACCCTCCCACGGAGTGACAAACCAAGGCCATCAGTCATCACTGTTACAGTGTGCTCATCTTATATTTGTTTACACCCACCCTCCCACGGAGCGACAAACCAAGGCCATCAGTCATCACTGTTACAGTGTGCTCATCTTATATTTGTTTACACCCACCCTCCCACGGAGCGACAAACCAAGGCCATCAGTCATCACTGTTACAGTGTGCTCATCTTATATTTGTTTACACCCACCCTCCCATGGAGCGACAAACCAAGGCCATCAGTCATCACTGTTACAGTGTGCTCATCTTATATTTGTTTACACCCACCCTCCCACGGAGTGACAAACCAAGGCCATCAGTCATCACTGTTACAGTGTGCTCATCTTATATTTGTTTACACCCACCCACCCACGCAGCGACAAACCAAGGCCATCAGTCATCACTGTTACAGTGTGCTCATCTTATATTTGTTTACACCCACCCTCCCACGGAGTGACAAACCAAGGCCATCAGTCATCACTGTTACAGTGTGCTCATCTTATATTTGTTTACACCCACCCTCCCACGGAGCGACAAACCAAGGCCATCAGTCATCACTGTTACAGTGTGCTCATCTTATATTTGTTTACACCCACCCTCCCACGGAGTGACAAACCAAGGCCATCAGTCATCACTGTTACAGTGTGCTCATCTTATATTTGTTTACACCCACCCACCCACGGAGCGACAAACCAAGGCCATCAGTCATCGCTGTTACAGTGTGCTCATCTTATATTTGTTTACACCCACCCTCCCACGGAGCGACAAACCAAGACCATACGTCATCACTGTTACAGTGTGCTCATCTTATATTTGTTTACACCCACCCTCCCACGGAGTGACAAACCAAGGCCATCAGTCATCACTGTTACAGTGTGCTCATCTTATATTTGTTTACACCCACCCACCCACGGAGCGACAAACCAAGGCCATCAGTCATCACTGTTACAGTGTGCTCATCTTATATTTGTTTACACCCACCCTCCCACGGAGCGACAAACCAAGGCCATCAGTCATCACTGTTACAGTGTGCTCATCTTATATTTGTTTACACCCACCCTCCCACGGAGCGACAAACCAAGGCCATCAGTCATCACTGTTACAGTGTGCTCATCTTATATTTGTTTACACCCACCCTCCCACGGAGCGACAAACCAAGGCCATCAGTCATCACTGTTACAGTGTGCTCATCTTATATTTTATTTTATATTTGAGTAGAATGTTTTGACATAAAAATTACACAAGTAAATTTGTCTGTACATCCAGTGACATATTTGTCTGTTTACCTCCAGTGACATATTTGTCTGTTTACATCCAGTGACATATTTGTCTGTTTACCTCCAGTGACATATTTGTCTGTTTACATCCAGTGACATATTTGTCTGTTTACATCCAGTGACATATTTGTCTGTTTACATCCAGTGACATATTTGTCTGTTTACATCCAGTGACATATTTGTATGTTTACATCCAGTGACATATTTGTCTGGTTACCTCCAGTGACATATTTGTCTGTTTACATCCAGTGACATATTTGTCTGTTTACATCCAGTGACATATTTGTCTGTTTACATCCAGTGACATATTTGTCTGTTTACATCCAGTGACATATTTGTCTGTTTACCTCCAGTGACATATTTGTCTGTTTACATCCAGTGACATATTTGCAGATGACATTATTATCTTTACGATGACATTGAACAAGAAAGTGATGTAATTATGTTGAACCCGCCCAAATCCAAATCACACTGGGGCCCCGGACTGAAATTCAAAACTACAAAATTCACAACCTATGCACTGCCATAATGGACCAACTGGCAAGACTACACAATTGTAGCCCCACACATGCAAAACTGACACAGAGATATTTTTGGAGAGACGAATACAAATACAGAGAACCACGATCTGTTTTATTTTAACAGATCTATATCAGAAAATGCAGCAAGAAAAGAGAACGGAGGAACTGAGGGAGGAGGCTGGTGTGAAAAAAGTTTGAAGCAGACGCTGGTGATGAGTTGGCTAAAGTGGGCTGCAGGGTTTGTCACAGAACAAATAATTTGGGTACGGAGTTAGTCAATTGTGAGACCGCGGAACTGGCAGGCTAAGCCTGCCATGGGCGCCATAGACGTGGGGTGTGGGGGCCCTACACACAAAAAAATTGGATTTATAGATGCTCGGAGAAGTGATTTCCCGGCATTTGGAGTCGGAAATCCCGCCCGGCTCATGCTGATCATTTCCATGTTTCGTAGGAGAATGAATAATAAATGTAACAGTCAGCAGGAAAATTGTAGCATGGTATCTTGTTGGGTTATTTTTCTTCACTAAGAAACAATGAATACTCGAAAACATCGCGAAAAATTTACAACCATGACAGCACGCCATATTCTTTACACTAAGCCTAGCAATATACCGGTACGCCATGTTCTATCCTCAGGAGAAGGCTTCAATCCCGCAGTAAATACCAAGTTTAGCCAATCACAGAATAATTAGCATAAACGTGTTGGCACAGTCTCATTCTTCACCTTTAAAAACGTCATCAAGTATGAGATTCATTGCACAGAATATCTGCATTTAATTTGGGTACGTATCTGTACCCTAGAATTATTTTTTATCCTGCTGGCGGAAACGCTGGGCTGGACATGTGGAGAGAATGGGAGAAGAATGGTTAACAAAGAAAGCAGATGCCCAGAAAGTGGAAGGTAAAAAGAGACAAGCACGACCGAGATTGCAATGGCAGGATTGTAGAAAGAGAGATTTGGAGAAGAATGAAGCATGAGAGTGAAAGATAGCGGGGAACAGACACGGTTGGTGGAAACAGCAGTAAAAAATAGTGGGGAATAGAGACAGTTGATGGAGACAGCAGTGAAAGTTAGTGGGGAATAGAGACAGTTGGTGGAGACAACAGTGAAAGAAAGTGGGGAACAGACACGGTTGGTGGAAAAAGCAGTAAAAAATAGTGGGGAATAGAGACAGTTGGTGGAGACAGCAGTGAAAGATAGTGGGGAATAGAGACAGTTGGTGGAGACAGCAGTGAAAGATAGTGGGGAATAAAGATGGTTGGTGGAAACAGCAGTGAAAGATAGTGGGGAATAGACACGGTTGGTGGAGACAACAGTGAAAGATAGTGAGGAATAGACACGTTTGGTGGAAACAGCAGTAAAAAATAGTGGGGAATAGAGACAGTTGGTGGAGACAGCAGTAAAAAATAGTGGGGAATAGAGACGGTTGGTGGAGACAGCAGTGAAAGATAGTGGGGAATAGACACGGTTGGTGGAAACAGCACTAAAAAATAGTGGGGAATAGACACGGTTGGTGGAAAAAACAGTAAAAAATAGTGGGGAATATAGACAGTTGGTGGAAACAGCAGTGAAAGATAGTGAGGAATAGAGATGGTTGGTGGAGACAGCAGTGAAAGATAGAGGGGAATAGAGACAGTTGGTGGAGACAGCAGTGCAAGAAAGTGGGGAATAGAGACAGTTGGTGGAGACAACAGTGAAAGATAGTCGGGAATAGACACGGTTGGTGGAGACAGCAGTGAAAGATAGTGGGGAATAGAGACAGTTGGTGGAGACAACAGTGAAAGATAGTGGGGAATAGAGACAGTTGGTGGAGACAACAGTGAAAGATAGTGGGGAATAGACACAGTTGGTGGAGACAGCAGTGAAAGATAGTGGGGAATAGACACGGTTGGTGGAAACAGCAGTAAAAAATAGTGGGGAATAGAGACAGTTGGAGGAGACAACAGTGAAAGATAGTGAGGAATAGAGACGGTTGGTGGAGACAACAGTGAAAGATAGTGAGGAATAGACACGGTTGGTGGAGACAGCAGTGCAAGATAGTGGGGAATAGAGACAGTAGGTGGAAACAGCAGTAAAAAATAGTGGGGAATAGAAATGGTTGGTGGAAACAGCAGTGGAAGATAGTGGGGAATAGAGACAGTTGGTGGAGACAACAGTGAAAGATAGTGGGGAATAGACACGGTTGATGGAGACAGCAGTGCAAGATAGTGGGGAATAGAGACAGTTGGTGGATACAACAGTGAAAGATAGTGAGGAATAGAGACGGTTGGTGGAGACAACAGTGAAAGATAGTGGGGAATAGAGACAGTTGCTGGAGACAACAGTGAAAGATAGTGGGGAATAGACACAGTTGGTGGAAACAGCAGTAAAAAATAGTGGGGAATACAAATATTGGTGGAAACGGCAGTGAAAGATAGTGGGGAATAGAGACAGTTGGTGGAGACAACAGTGAAAGATAGTGGGGAATAGACACGGTTGGTGGAAACAGCAGTAAAAAATAGTGGGGAATAGAGACAGTTGGTGGAGACAGCAGTGAAAGATAGTGGGGAATAGAGACGGTTGGTGGAGACAGCAATGTAAGATAGTGGGGAATAGAGTCAGTTGGTGGAGACAACAGTGAAAGATAGTGAGGAATAGAGACGGTTGGTGGAGACAGCATTGAAAGATAGTGGGGAATAGAGACAGTTGGTGGAGACAACAGTGAAAGATAGTGAGGAATAGAGACAGTTGGTGGAGACAACAGTGAAAGATAGTGAGGAATAGAGACGGTTGGTGGAGACAGCAGTGAAAGATAGAGGGGAGTAGAGACAGTTGGTGGAGACAGCAGTGAAAGATAGTGGGGAGTAGAGACAGTTGGTGGAGACAGCAGTGCAAGATAGTGGGGAATAGAGACAGTTGGTGGAGACAGCAGTGCAAGATAGTGGGGAATAGAGACAGTTGGTGGAGACAGCAGTGCAAGATAGTGGGGAATAGAGACAGTTGGTGGAGACAGCAGTGCAAGATAGTGGGGAATAGAGACAGTTGGTGGAGACAGCAGTGCAAGATAGTGGGGAATAGAGACAGTTGGTGGAGACAGCAGTGCAAGATAGTGGGGAATAGAGACAGTTGGTGGAGACAGCAGTGCAAGATAGTGGGGAATAGAGACAGTTGGTGGAGACAGCAGTGCAAGATAGAGGGGAATAGAGACAGTTGGTGGAGACAGCAGTGCAAGATAGTGGGGAATAGAGACAGTTGGTGGAGACAGCAGTGCAAGATAGTGGGGAATAGAGACAGTTGGTGGAGACAGCAGTGCAAGATAGAGGGGAATAGAGACAGTTGGTGGAGACAGCAGTGCAAGATAGAGGGGAATAGAGACAGTTGGTGGAGACAGCAGTGCAAGATAGAGGGGAATAGAGACAGTTGGTGGAGACAGCAGTGCAAGATAGTGGGGAATAGAGACAGTTGGTGGAGACAGCAGTGCAAGATGGTGGGGAATAGAGACAGTTGGTGGAGACAGCAGTGCAAGATAGAGGGGAATAGAGACAGTTGGTGGAGACAGCAGTGCAAGATAGAGGGGAATAGAGACAGTTGGTGGAGACAGCAGTGCAAGATAGAGGGGAATAGAGACAGTTGGTGGAGACAGCAGTGCAAGATAGTGGGGAATAGAGACAGTTGGTGGAGACAGCAGTGCAAGATAGAGGGGAATAGAGACAGTTGGTGGAGACAGCAGTGCAAGATAGAGGGGAATAGAGACAGTTGGTGGAGACAGCAGTGCAAGATAGAGGGGAATAGAGACAGTTGGTGGAGACAGCAGTGCAAGATAGAGGGGAATAGAGACAGTTGGTGGAGACAGCAGTGCAAGATAGTGGGGAATAGAGACAGTTGGTGGAGACAGCAGTGCAAGATAGAGGGGAATAGAGACAGTTGGTGGAGACAGCAGTGCAAGATAGAGGGGAATAGAGACAGTTGGTGGAGACAGCAGTGCAAGATAGAGGGGAATAGAGACAGTTGGTGGAGACAGCAGTGCAAGAAGACTGATGGGGAAGAAAAAGCAGAAAAAATGAGTCATGGACCAGCACCTATGACCTATGTCTTGGCCCTTGGGTAATAGTAATATATGTAATAGTAACGATTACAAATATTGAAGTAATAACAATAGGTTGAAAACACAATATAATAGTAATAGGAAGCACTGTAATAGTAATTGACCTATTACTTTATATTACTATTGGATATTTCAATTTGAGTTGCGCTTATTTGCAGTCTGGTTATTTAATTATTTACAAAGAAAAGAATGTTCCACTAGTTTCACCAGGTTTTATGATAGCTCCTGTGTGAATCATGGCGGCCCTCAGTCAGCTTCACCCTGGTTATGAGAGTTTATATTGCTCTAGCAGACATTGGGACAGTGTGACAGCTGAGCTGCATGGCTAAAGGGATTCAATAGTTCTTTGAAGTTGGTTGTCATGCCAACTATCCTTTTTCATACAAATCTATGTGGGTTTAGTGGCTGTCTGCACACTACTAGGTCTAAACAAGAAAGCTGTGAAAACATCCTGATGTATTTGTACTTGTGCCAATAATCAACTGTCCACCAAGCAGCAGTAGATCAGTATGATTATAATTCAACAAGTTAAGTGACAGCGACATTGCTTTTGTCTTTCATTCCTATATAATACTGAAAAATTAAATAAAAAATATGTTTTATCCATAAACAGTGTACTTAGTGGATAATACTAAATATGATAGTTATATTTTGTGGTACATATTAATTAATTCCGTATATTCCTTAATAGTAATTGCTTCAAATGTAAAGTAAGATTCAGCATATAACAGTAATAGTAAGGAAATTATGTAATAGAGGTAGTAATAGATTGCACTGTGATGTAATTGACCCGAGTCCTGACCTACGGCCCGAGGCCTGATCTAGAGCCCGAGGCCTGACCTGGGGTCCGAGGCCAGTCTCCCAGACATTAAGGGAAAAGAAGAGGGGCACAACGACCTACCAATGACATCCATGAGGTGGAGCATGCGGGCCTCTGGGTAGGGCGGGTCATGCTCCGTCTGCTTCCACACCTCGTCCAGTGTGTCTTGAGTCACTTCTACCAGCTCCACACACTCAGGCATCGACAGGGTCGACATGTTGCCAAAGTCCTTCGAGATGGGTTTGAAGAGATCACTGAACCCGCGTGCACGTTCTTTCATGTTCATCTTGGTACTGGTCCTGGCGCTGTCCATCCAGTATTGGAATTCGTCTGATGGCACCAGGATGCCTGCAAATATCGGTGATCCAGTGAAATGTCTAAATATGTTTCACACAAACTTCTGAAAATCAAATCTAGTTATATGGAACATATGATAAATTGGGCAAACTGTTTTATACCTGAATTTCCTTATATTCATGGGTACATACACGGTGCAAACCAGAGCAGGTATTTCTAAGTTAAGTAAAGGTAAGTTGTTATTATATGGCACAGTATCCAGTCCTCTGGACTCCTCAAAGCATTCTACGCTCCACTCACTTCATAGACCTACTCAATCGAACACAATCATGACTTCTCCACAAAGCATTAAGCCATGCTGCAATTACTACACAAAGACTATGTGAAGAAGTATCCACCACTGTCCATAGCCAGGCACTCAGTCATACAGCTGAGTGAACTGGAACTATGTGGAGTGAACGAACTAGCCCAAGGTTCGACAGGGCGGCAAGAGGATTCAAACACAGAATCTCTCAATTTAGTTTCCAAATCTCTAACCATTGTGTACACCAAACTGCTCCAGAAAAGTTTTTCCTTTTAACCAAATGTTGTTCCTTTTAACCAGATGTTCCTTACATCAGGTGACCGTGATAATTTGTCCTTGAGTAGATGGAAGTTCCAAGTTTTAGTTTGTTTTTAAAACGAGGTGTGTGCTCTGTTACTTGGTATCAGCTAGGGTGGTAATCATTTGCAGGAAGTTCACTGTTCAAATGAATTGTGTAGAATGTGGGAACACTGTAAGAGCCAAATTTCAAAGGGTCTTGTGGTTAAACCAACCAACATCTGTTTTACCAACAGAGTATTTATTACATGTTTTGTTTATTATTTGTACATTTTGTGGGCAAATTATTCAAATTCGAAACACTGTTTCGGGTTTATTAAATGCAATTTGCCTGGCAGCAGACCTTCACCATATTTATTCTAGTATCAAGAACATCAGGAAATTTACGTTAGAAAATTAGGAACAGAGAGCCTTGCTTTAAATCTTGGTAAAATCTCCAAAACCTGACTGACCGTTGAAGTTCTCATCGCTGGCGTCTCCAGCTGACCCCCGACCTTGCGAATCCTGCTTCCTCACGTAATTGCCGAGTTTTGCTTCAAGGTCACTGAGCAGACTCTGAAGCTTCTGGTCGGGAATGCGGCTGCCTTTCTCTGTCTTCAGCAGCGCTGGTACAAACACCTTCTGCACCGCGTGGTAGAGACTCTTGATCGGGGAGTCACTGATCGACAGAACGGACACGTTTGTGCGCAGGTTGTCAGGGGTGATTACATCAGGACACGTCTTGAAAAATACGATCGTGTTGCTCACACCATCAGCTGGCTCCACCTGGTGGACCGAGAAGTCAAGAATGTTGTCAGTTGTCAAACACAAAAACAACAGAACCTTGATCATTGATCAATAGTGTGGGTGTTTATTTTAACTCAGCCATTTGCAGGTATGAATATAAATTTATGAAAATTGCCATCCTACTAGAAAGTATAACTGAAATCTAAGAAAAATCATAAAATACATTGCTTCCACTATTTTGTATTCTATTGCTATACAAAATTTTAAAAAAACATCAGCATCTTAGAATGTCTTTCCGTGATAGCGCCAGTCAATTAACAATCAGAACTTCAAAAGTCAACATATTAAATACACTTAAAAACCACACTGGATGATAACACTACGATACCATCGTTTCATGCAAACGCATAAAATACTAACTTTGGACTTCAGCATTTTACAACAGGAATCCACACTTCTCTTGCACTTACCGAACTGGAAAACACAACAGTTCCATTGTTGAGTCGACCAATCAAAACAAGCACATTTCCACTGTCAAGGAAGTCATTGATAGCCTGTGAACTGACACCGGTAGAATCGACAGCATCGGGAGTCAGGTCAAAGTAGTCGGCTGCCACTGACGCCAGGAAGGTCTTGCGGGAATCCCCACCCGCAGGCATCTTCACTCTGTCAAACATCACATGATGGTCACAGCATCACATCACATGGTGGTCACAGCATCACAACATTGACACATGGTGGTCACAGCATCACAACATTGACACATGGTGGTCACAGCATCACAACATTGACACATGGTGGTTACATCACAATATCACATGGTGGTCACAGCATCACAACACTGACACATGGTGGTTACAGCATCACAACATTGACACATGGTGGTCACAGCATCACAACATTGACACATGGTGGTTACAACATCACAACATTGACACATGGTGGTCACAGCATCACAACATTGACACATGGTGGTCACAGCATCACAACATTGACACATGGTGGTCACAGCATCACAACATTGACACATGGTGGTTACATCACAACATCACATGGTGGTCACAGCATCACAACATTGACACATGGTGGTTACAGCATCACAACATCACATGGTGGTCACAGCATCACAACATTGACACATGGTGGTCACAGCATCACAACATTGACACATGGTGGTCACAGCATCACAACATTGACACATGGTGGTTACAACATCACAACATTGACACATGGTGGTCACAGCATCACAACATTGACACATGGTGGTCACAGCATCACAACATTGACACATGGTGGTCACAGCATCACAACATTGACACATGGTGGTCACAGCATCACAACATTGACACATGGTGGTTACATCACAATATCACATGGTGGTCACAGCATCACAACACTGACACATGGTGGTTACAGCATCACAACATCACATGGTGGTCACAGCATCACAACATTGACACATGGTGGTCACAGCATCACAACATTGACACATGGTGGTCACAGCATCACAACATTGACACATGGTGGTCACAGCATCACAACATTGACACATGGTGGTTACATCACAATATCACATGGTGGTCACAGCATCACAACACTGACACATGGTGGTCACAGCATCACAACATTGACACATGGTGGTCACAGCATCACAACATTGACACATGGTGGTTACAACATCACAACATCACATGGTGGTCACAGCATCACAACATTGACATATGGTGGTCACAGCATCACATGGTGGTCACAGCATCACAACATTACACGGTTGTCACAGCATTACAACATCACGTGTTGGTCACACATCACAACATCACATGGTGGTCACAGCATCACAACATTATCATAATGTCTTCTCTCCTCCTGTGTTGCAAGATACCGATGTATAATAATCAATGATATTCATCTAATTACAAGTACTGCAAGTTGTGTGTGTGTGTGTGTGTGTGTGTGTGTGTGTGTGTGTGTGTGTGTGTGTGTGTGTGTGTGTGTGTGTGTGTGTGTGTGTGTGTGTGTGTGTGTGTGTGTGTGTGTGTGTGTGTGTGTGTGTACGTGTTTATATATATATATATATACAGCGTTTGAAATAGCACTTGTCCGTTTGTCCGGGACAAGTGATTTTTGGCCCGGACAAGTAAAATGACTCGACATGGTTACCCGGCGGACAAGTGAAAATTTACATTAAATCATGACGAGTGCAAACTTTTTATTTGAGGAAATTCATACGTAAATGATGTTCGTTAGCAATCGCGCGCATTCCAATTTTGTTAGTGTGTCGGCGTCTTGTCGTTCCGCCGCCAGTGACCGAGTTTAGTGCCTGCGTTAACAGGGTCATCCGCTGAGCGCACCGACCTAGCTCTGCCATACGCGTAGGACAGACTCCGCATCAGCCATCGTTGATCGAGGCTGTATTTAACACAATCGTAAATCGTTCAGTTTGGCTGACGTACACATTGCTTCCACTCTCGGATCAGATTTGATGAACTTTGGAAATAGTATACTTTGTATCGCTACCTGTTATTTCAATAAGTATATATATTAACCATTATTACACCTAACCCACGCAGACTCGGCAGTCTTACAAGTCGTTGAACGTTAGCCGATCCAGATCGGTGAAAATTTTCAAAACTTGTAACTGGCTCTCCGGTAATTCTATGGTGCAAGTTAATAAACGGAATATTAATGACATTTCAGAAGTGTTGTTGTATCTATGTAACATCTATTTTAATCATAAATTGCGAGTTTTCGAAACCGAATTATGCAAGACGCGCAGCCGGGGACAGGGCGCCAACCACCGTTGACATGTCAGCTTCTGTCAACTACGGAGGTTTGCGCGCGGCAGCAACGTTACGACGTAACTAAATCTATAAATTATTTTCCGCCTGGTAAATGTAACTCAGACACAGTTAAAACTGTTTTATCATCATTGAAATGGTAATATAACATTTAGGAAAAAATATGCGTTTGTTTGGTGATGATCAATTGAATATTATCTTCGTTTGTAAAATACAGAACTTTGTTAATATTGAAGTTCATAGAGGTTTAACAAAATAATATCAGATTATATAATTTATTATGATTTTTGTGACATTTCCCGGCTTCGCATTGGGCATGTTCCTGGATGAGTGGCATCTTCAATGACAAACTGATGCCAAAATTTTACAGCAGTGTTATATGTTTTATATATATATATATATATATACATATAAAACATATAACAATGATGATAGGAATGAGACAATTGTTTTCCTTGCTATTTGTTTTTATAATGTTGCAAAAACTGTTTATATTTAATATATATATATACATATATGTATATATATATTAAATATAAACATTTTTGCAACATTATAAAAACAAATAGCAAGGAAAACAATTGTCTCATTCCTATCATCGTAATAATTATTTGTTATTAATAAAAGCGTTCATATCAGCATCACTAAAATATTGGTATACCTCATGTAACTTGTCTTCTTTTAATATTCGTGATGAATAATAATTGACCGGAAAATAGTTGTAAAAATAATTTTGCAATTTCAAAATGTTAAGATTAAATCAAATTGTGTCTTTGATCACAAGTCACTCAGATGTACGTGCAACAAAACAGCAGGAACATTGTGTTGTCATAAAAATAATTTTTTTTTTTTCCGAAGCTTCGATTCCCCTTCACAACCAATCGGACAAGTTAACATTTTGGCGGACAAGTAAATATTCTGGCTTATTTCTATCGCTGATATATATATATATATAAATCTAACTCTTATCAGACGAGGGATTAATAAAATAACGTTTTTCTTTGACAGCAAGAAATAAACTTACGTTGGAGTAAATATCCAACGTTTTGACCCGTCTACAGCAGACCTTGTTCACGCACTGATGTCATGTGACACGGCTCAGATTCTGACGGAATAAATCTGGTTATAGATGGCAGGCAGGTAGTATCCCTCATCTCAGTTCATGGTGGGGGCTCTCTATTTGATGTAGATAGCCTCCTTTACTTTCTTCTTATGCCAGTTCTGTTCTCCAGATTATTCCGTCAGAATCCGAGCCGTGTCACATGACATCAGTGCATGAACAAGATCCGTTGTAGACGAGTCGAAACATCACATATTTTTCCACATTTGTTCCAAAGTAAATTTATTTCTTGCCGTCTAATGTAATCTTGAAGCTATGTACAATATATTTCATTTTCATAATTTTGTTTACATTTTTGGGCCGACTGTCAATTATAGACAGTGGTGAAACGCATTCGAAACAAGCACTTGTCCGGGACAAGTGATCTGTTGTCCGGACAAGTAGAACCGGTGACAAGTGAAAATTTACAATAAATAGTGACATGTGCAAAATTTTAACTTTTTAATTTGTGGAAATTCTAGTGAAATATGGCTCGTCAGCGATCACGCACGTTGCAATTTCGTTAGTATGTTGGCGTCTTATCTTTCCGCCACCAACCTGTGTTCCACATCAGTGTTCCGCGAAGCATAGTGTGTCCGTAGCTAGTTCCGTTTTACTGACAGTCCACTTGCTTCCACACATGGATCACATTTGATGAACTTAATAAATAGTATATTCAAGTATCACTACCTTTTATTAGAATAATTATGTAGTAGGCTAGTTAACAAATATTAACCAACATGGACTCGGCAGTCTTCGACTTCACAAAGTTGCCAAACTTTGGTTCAGCAGATCAGCAAAATTGTCAGCGCCGGATGAATTTTCAGCTCTCCCGTGAACTTGTGGTGGTGGTTGGTGAACGGAATGTTAATAAACATCTCAAGAAGTGTTGTCGTGTCTTCATCACATTTATTTACCACAAATCGTGAGTTTATGGACACTGCCTTTTTATGAATGTGGAAAACGGACAGAATTAGCGTGTTGAAAATAGTTCGGATGAACATTCCCTGATTGCAGAACCTACAGAATTGATGTTTTGAAACCTGATTTAACTGAAGAAACATAAATTATAATATATATACGCAACATTAAAATAAAATAACGGATTATGACAGGATCTAAACAACTTGAATCCAAATTAACCTAAGCAAGATGTGCAGCCGCCGAGGCCGGCCACATGTACGGCAAAGCGAGCTACTATGGCGGTCTACGCGCGACAGCAATATTACATTTTGGTACACTTAAAACTGTTTAAATATTACTGACATAATATTATTTATATTGATCTAATAAGACTAGCAAAGATGTGAATTTTTTGCTAGTGATCAAATTAAATTTTTCTTCAGATTGTAAATTATAGGTTTGAATAAAACAATATCACATTAGTTTTGTCTATGTGACAAAATTGTGCTTCCTGGCTTTGCATTGGTTGTACTCCGGGTGGAGTTGTGCTTCCTGGCTTTGCATTGGTTGTACTCCGGGTGGAGTTGTGCTTCCTGGCTTTGCATTGGTTGTACTCCGGGTGGAGGGGTGGGATTTTCAATGACAAACAGATGCAATCGTCTCACAGGCATTTTATTTCTTGGTAGCAGTTTCTTGCAACATTATGAAAAAATCGCAAGGAAATATTCCTAACTGTTGTCTCATTCCTATCATAATTGTTGTAATAGTTATATTGTACACAGTTCCACTTCCTCAGCAACTCTATAAATATTTGTTGAAACATCATATAATACGTCTCCTTTTAATATTCGTGATGAAAAACACTTAATCACTTAATGGCCTACAAAATATTTGCAATTAAACAAGTATTTAAAAAAAAATACATTTGAGATCAGACTGTGCCAAACAGCAGGAAGGTTGTTTAGAATAAAAAACTCTTAACATCTTTTTTCAAAGCTTCGATTCACGGTAACAATTACTCGGACAAGAGAACATTTTGGCAGACAAGTAGATTTCAAAATTATCTTATCCAACAGAAAAGTGAAAATTTTGACTTATTTCTTTCGCTGATTAATTTTGCTGGTGAATATTTTTGTACGAATAGTCTTCACACATTAATTGCAGCATGGATGAATGTTTCCCAGGGATGTCAAGATGGTGTCCAATTGAACAGGTCTGCCAGGGAGTAAAGCAAAATGCGCTCTGAGCAGTCCTAAGGATGGGATATTGCACTATATAAGAACTTACCTTTTACTAACACTGTAACAAATTTTGTGAAAGAAGCAAGAAACAATCTGATGTGTTGCTGGACAATTAATCACTTGTGTACATGTTTTTTTTACTAAATCTTAAGTTTTATTCCAACATGTACTTGGCAAGACTAGCCACTATGAGTAGGTCTCAGCCCTATAAACTGTGACTGAATTGGTCGCATATGCGACTGTTTTTTCTGTTTGGCAACTGATACATTATGTACGGTCACCCGCTGGGGACCGAGATGAGTCTGTAATAACAGATCATGCGTTGTCATTTGCCGTTTCAAAAACCATGTGTTGTCGTTTCTCGGAAACACTGTAAACTATACTGACTTTATTGGCAGTATTTTGAAACAAACATGATTACTCTGTAACAGTGTTTGTTTATTTTGGTGGATTTATGACACACGATTTTTAAAACGCGCAAGGCAAATTGCAGTGTCAGTGTCATGGCACCCGTGGTACCTCGTGTCCCAATGTAAACAGGGCGCAAGTGGAAGGCGCTAATGTAAACCATTTCGAGATCGTTGTCTGGCTGTCCGATAAGCGCATGGAAGACATGTTGGTAATTAAATGTAGTTGTCACATCATTAGAACACGTAAGTGTAAATATTCAAGTTTCTAATGCAAAACTCGAAGGAATAACAACAGCCTAAGTTACACTGGCTCAAAGTGATGTAGTCCGTGTTCCGTAGTTCTCACAAATTCTGTTGGATGGCGTCATAATAGTTGAAAAAAATTGTGAGTGAAACACCATCAGTGATTTAAACATTCATAACTGTTAATATGACTGCTTGTGTAATTTACATTTGTTAACTTATACTGTATATTAAGCTCTGCTGCATTAGAAACAACCAGTCATTTAGGTTATTGTGCAACAGGAATTATTTTATTATCTAAACTGATTATGTGCGGTTGTTACTGTGTTGCAAATATTGCACAAATAAACGTTGTTAGAAAAGTTAACCACACAGTAAAACAGTATTATACAAGTGCAGAGATCATATAACATTGTAATATTTTTAATATTTGAAAGAATCTATTATTTCTCAAAGTTAACTTTGAAATAAAATATAACTTTTCTGAACAGAAAAGGGCTTCTTTTTCACCTTAAACAGGAAATGCGTCATTTGACATCGAAAAAGTGCCATTTGACACAAAAATTTTGAAACAGAAAATCATATATATACATATACATACATGTGTATTTACTGTTAATTATTGGTAATTTCAGGGATTCCACATGACTGTTATTGGTTTCCCAGTGTACCATGTTATAATGCATAAAGTTAGTATCTGGCCACATATTCATACGTTTTAAATTTATTTATATTTCAAACGGACGTATGTGGTTAATTTGGATTAAATTGGTACTAAAAACACAATTGCATACATACGCACACACAATTACTTGTCTCCTACTGTTTTAATTCAGCTCCTAAAAAAATATAGGTAGGAGCCAGTTGGTTCCTAGACAAAAAAGTTAACTTAGAAGGCTGGTAGGTCTTAAGACTTATAGTTGTGTACATCAAGTCGCCGTACTAACATCTTGTGCTAGACATCGATATTTACCATTAGAACAGTGAAACCAAGACGTGGTGAAGGGGGGCACTCCATGGTGAAGACGTTGCCAAACAAAAAAGTTTTTTGACAAACTATATAAGTTATGCATAATCTGGTTGGTAAAATACATGTGATTAATAATATAACATTGAACATTTACATAAGCTACAAAAATAAAACCCAACGTTAGTAGACATTATGTATCTAGCACATAATTATAACCTTAAGTAACGCGATTATTTGTGCTAGCGTGATTATTTTGCCATTTTAAAATTGTAATTATTACTCAAAACAACAGTTTGAACAATTTGTTTGCAAACATGTAATTAGATATCTGGTAGAAATTTATAGTATGAATATAGTAGAGTATAGAGTTTGTGAGCAGCGAAATTCGCGACATCCACTGATCCAGTATAACTATGAGACTTGGACATTTGTCACTCGGGGAATGACTGTCTGAGACTGAATGTATACTCACGTCCGGAATATTCGGGGCAGGTCAAAATTCGTGGCACTGAAATCTTGTGTTCTAACACTCTTGGGCTATTTTAATACACTGCATGGTGTCGCAATGATTCACATGACACGCAAACAATTTACACAGCATAGATAGGACCTACGATTTTTGATGCAGGCGTCTTCGTCTTCAACAAGATTTGGATTTTGCTTGTATATTTCCGTAAGTACTTCACGCAAAACAACTTTTGTAACAGTTTATTTGCAGAAATTTGAAGGAATATGTGTTAGAGATTTAGCATATAAACATCTTACGAAAGAGTTTGATCAGGTTTTAGTAAAAAATGGCAAAAACAGTCACGATTGGACCCACGAACATTGCCCATACCAGTATAAACTTGTATTAAATAATAAATGGCCAACTCTGTGTGTGTGAGGGACAACAAACAAAGACCATGTCAGAATGTGTCTAAGTGTATCAGATGCTTTGGGAATAAATTGGTACTGGTGACTGGGCTGACACGGTGTTGCGTGCGTGCGTGCGTGTGACAGCGACTGTCACAGAAGCGGCGCATTAAAATATTGCGCATACTGGTTTTAAAACAATGATGTTCAAATGTGCTAAAGTTTACCTGCGTTGATTCGGTACTGTCACGTGTTTTCAATTATTCCTAAACTATGCATAGACGTATTTCAAAGCATTTACAAGGTTGCTATCACAACGCAACGACGCCGACTTATTTTAGCGGCTGGAATGTGTCCACAAGATGCGAAGTCATTTCTCATTGGTCGCGTCTCTGCAGTGAGCCAATCAAAACCACTCATACATCGGATACCTGCCAGTGGAACTGTCCGCTCTACCAGGGTTACATAATCAAATTCGATATATCGATAAAACGATAAATTGTATTGAACGAATGAACGTTTATTCAGAACATTGGCAACAATATATATAGAAGACAACAAAACAAGTTTAACTATAATACAAGTAAGAATATACAATGTCTGAAGGGAGTAAATACGAAGTCAAAGACTTTTGTGTAAATTTACCCCCGACGTATATATATATATATATATATATATATATATATATATACATATAAACATAATGTATACACATATACATACATACGTACATGTATATTGAAACATTGATATTATATTAATTGAACTTGTTATTCATCTAACCATCTCGCTACAATAATTGAAAACATGTAATGGAATATATGCATGTTCAAAATGTTAAGTATATATGTTATAAGTACACATTTTTATACATATTGTAGTTTCCTCAATGGCATGATTATATTAGTGATGATTTTTGTTTAGATTTCCACAACCAGATATTTCTTAAATTAAGGCTTCTTGCATTTACATTTAAATTCAGTAATAGTATTAGTAGTTTTTAAATGATCCTATAGAGAATTCCATAATTGCACTCCCTGTACACAAAGAGACATTGATCGCATGGTCGAACAGACTCTCTTTCGTTCACATTGAGTATGCTATTTCCCATCTAGTAGACAAACACCGAATATTTGATGGCAAACAGCTACAGTAAGCTTTGTACATAAATAATATTTGTTCTGTTCTATGATATCTGGAAATTTTAGAACATGTAATTATTGGAAAAGTGAGTTTGTATATGGTCTTGCACCAAATATAATGGGATTACTCTTTTTGTAATAAGAAAATACAGTTAGTATTTGTTGGGTACGTGTACTTTTTGAAAGCTTTGATTGTACGTATTTTATATGAGCTTTCCAGTTTAGTAGATCATCAATAAACACATCCAAAAACTTGGTGACCCTTACTCTTTTGATATTAACATTTCGTATTTTTATATTAACTTCTTTGTTGAGGATACGATTTCCATAATTGCATGCATGGTTTTAGATATGTTGAGAGTTTATTTATTGACTGGAAACCATGTTTACATGTAGTCCAATACGTTACATACTGTTTCGTTTAGTTTATTGATGTTACTATTTGCATAAAAAATATTAGTATCGTCTGCAAAGAGGATGTATTTTACTAGATTAGATATGTTACACATATCATTAACGTATCGAATGAATAGTTGGGGGTCCATGACCAAATCTGTGTGGGGTACCACATGAAATATTGTGCACAGCAGAATTACATTTGTCAATGGACACACATTGTTTTCTGTTTTCTAGATAACTATTTGACCAGTTAAACTCCACACGGCGGATACCAAGAAATTCAATTTTGTTACATAACAGTTGGTGATTGACAGTGTCAAATACCTTTTTTAAATCGATAAAAACACAAATAGCATATTTTGCATCCAATGATAGTAATAATAATAGTTTATTACAGAAACTGTGATACATTCCAATCAATACATAGATTCCTGTGGTTTCTGTAAGGAGGGTATAAAGCCACGAGTGGCTGATTAGCCCTCACAATACATGTGTTACATAGGTAAATTCTTTAGTGCAAGATAACAATTTGTGTGATTGAAGAAAGAAGAAAAACAGAAACATGAATTACAACAATACTATTTTCATGAATACTTCATATAAAATAGCAACAAAGAATGCTATCTATATAAGTCATTAATATTATTTACTAGCAAAAAAATTCTTAAGTTGACGTTTAAACGTTTATAATGCATAATTATAATTACAATCCTCTGTTGTCGCCATATAGTTCCATAATTTAGCACCTCGATATCTAATGGTTTTATATAATACAATACTTTTTTGAAATCGGCACATGCAGTAATTCTGCGTTGCGTGTCCTATGTTTGTGTAGTTCGTTATTTCTAATGAATATCCTTGTCATAACTGACGGAAACATATTCTTAACGATTTTGTACGTAAACAGCACAACCGTGTATTCGTAGATTTTTTATTCGTAAAATGGACAGCTTCTTGAAGAGTTGGTCTGTGTGCACTCTGTATGGAGCTGACATGATTAACCGAATTGCATACTTTTGTAATTTGAATAAAGAACTAAGATGTGTATTATATGCTCTTCCCCACACTTCGACACAATACGTTAGATATAAAATATATAGTATGATGTTACAAGGGATGATCTACTCAAGGTTTGTCTAGCTTTACTTATAATTCCAACAGCTTTGGCTATTTTAGATTTGATATACTGTATATGAAAAGTCCAGAACAAATTAGCATCGATTAAAATTCCTAAGAATTTTGTGTTTTCTACTTGAGTAATTTGTAGTCCATCAATAAGGATGGCCTTTGGATTGGAAACCTTTTTATTTACTGACTTGAAGACAATAAAATGTGTTTTACTGATATTTAAAGATAATTTATTACTCTTTAACCAAATAACTAATTTTTGAAGTCCATGATTCTTCATAGTTTCTAGCTCGCTAAGACTGTTACCACTGACAAAAACATTTGTATCATCAGAAAATAGGCTAATTCACATCATTTACACATTGTATATATATATATGTATTGTATGAATTAGCTAAAAATGTGTTGGCTGAATACAAAGCTCTTTTACAAACTCATACCTGCCTTGTTACTTAACAGCAAAACTAGTCACGATTCCCAGTCATAACTCCATTACATTACCAAGGAGCCTTGTCCCATATAAACATTTGTATCATCAGAAAATATAATAGGAAATAGGATATCTGATACGTTAACAATGTCGTTAATATAGATTAAGAATAACAGTGGGCCTATTATTGATTGGGTTATTCCATCGACAAGATCTATTAGTGCATGACATGTTGACATATTTTTTTGAAATCCATATTGGCTTGGGTTTATTAGTTTGTGTTTGGTAATAAAGCTATCTAAACGAAAACTGAACATTTTTGTAATATTTTTAAGAATTGTGGTTATAGCGAAATATGCCTATAATTAGTGCACACATACTTATCCCCAAACTTAAAGAGTGGGATAACCTTTGCTATTTTCATTTTCTCCGGGAATACTCCAGTGAAAGATAGATTACAAATATAAGTGCATGATAGGTTTTGCAATGGAGTTAGTAGTAGTAGTACCAGTAGTAGTAGTAGTAGTAGTAGTAGTAATAGTAGTAGTAGTAGTAGTAGTAGTACCAGTAGTAGTAGTAGTAGTAGTAGTGATGGTAGTAGTAGTAGTAGTAGTAGTAGTAGTACCAGTAGTAGTAGTAGTAGTAGTATTAGTATTAGTAGTAGTAGCAGTAGTACTACCAGTAGTAGTAGTAGTAGCAGTAGTATTACCAGTAGTAGTAGTAGTAGTAGTAATAGTAGCACCAGTAGTAGTAGTAGTAGTAGTAATAATAATAATAATAAACTTAATTTATACACCATCAAATCCGGGACTAATGACCCCCGTTCACGGGTGTTTACAAATTGCCAATCATATAAGAAGCATAAAAACACTTTTAAGAGAACAAATAAGAAAATAAATTAAATTAGCAAACAATATCCTAGTATATAGTGTATGCATATATATATAAGCCTAAGTATAGTAAAATTACGGGTAAATGCAATGATAAAATAAACGATTAGCAAAAGTGCTGAACAGCTGAACCTACTGGAAACAATATATATATATAATAAAAATATATATATAAATAAATACAAAATAAATAAAATAAAAGCCTAGTACTAGTAATACCAGAAGTAGTACCAGTAATAGTACGTAGTAGAAGTAGACGGTTTATTGTTAAGTTAAGGTACGAATGTGTATTGTTTCATCGGAGTAAGTGACTAAGTATTTGTCATATGTTGCTTGTCTGTAGGCTTTGGAGATGTAGCATGACAAATATGGCGGCTTTAGGTGGATATTATGTAGGGGTTTAAATTTTTGTATGGGTTCGTATCTCTCTGGTTTTGTGTCGTTTTTCTCTTAGTTTGATGGCTTCTATGGAAGTTTATGTTGATCAGGCAGCTATACGCTGGTCAGTAAACAAACTTGGTTGTCATGTCGTTATTCAGTTTAAACGAGTTGGGTTTGAGAAACCGACACAATGCAGCATTGCAACGGAATCATATGCGATGCACGAATATTGGACACTCTAGTTTATTGTATACTACATATATATATATTAATATATGTGTGTGTGTGTGTGTGTGTGTGTGTGTGTGTGTGTGTGTGTGTGTGTGTGTGTGTGTGTGTGTGTGCGTGCGTGCGTGAGTGCGTGTGTGCGTGTGTGCGTGTGTGCGTGTGTGCGTGAGTGCGTGTGTGCGTGTGTGTGTGTGTGTGTGTGTGTGTGTGTGTGTGTGTGTGTGTGTGTGTGTGTGTGTGTGTGTGTGTGTGTGTGTGTGTGTGCGTGCGTGAGTGCGTGTGTGTATGCCATATCATGCTATTCATTGCTTGCTTGATTGCCGGATGGCCTCCTCCAATAAAAATCCTGCCTACGCCACTAAAAACAGTATTAGTGGTAGTTAAAATATGTTGTGGTAGTTAAATTAATAAAGATAAGCATGACGACACAAGAAATGAACTGGCAGAAGACATAGTTATGAAACAAGGAATACCTCTCGTTCGATTGTCTTACAGCCTGTGCGTAAAAACTGTTTTTAAACCTCGTTGTTCTAGTTTTAATACTCATGTAGCCTGTAGGCGTAGCGCTTCTTAGAGGGAAGAAACTGAAAGAGATGGTTGAGCAGTATCCCGCACGATGCTTCTGGATTTACGCGCGCAGCGAGCATGGTAGATTAACTCTAATGATGGCAACTCGCGCCCAATAATTTTTGATGAGTTTTTCACGATAGGCTTTCGACAGGATCGACACATTTGTGTGCTGGTTGTCAGGGTTGATGACGTTAGGACACGTCTTGAAACACACGGTCGTGTTGCTCACACGTACCATCAGCTGGCTCCACCTGGTGGACCGGGAAGTCAATAATGTTCTCGGTAATTGTTGTCAAACACAAAAACGATGGAACTACCACAGAAGCTTGATCATTCATCTATAGTGTGGGTGTTTATTTTTTCTCAGCCATTTGCAGGTAATTTATGAAAAACTGCCGATGGATAAAAGTGAGGATACTTTCAATTATAGCGTGGTAGAAGCGCATCAGGATATCTTGTGCTATGCCGAATCTCCTGATCGAGCTGCCTCGGGAAGTAGGCTATAAGCGTTGTTGTGTCTTTTCTGATGCACAGTGTGATTTTGCCACAGCTACACGTTCTAGAAAACACTTTCATTACGACTGAGGTCAGTGCTACTGGGCGGTAGTCGTTCAACCGATATTGGACTTCTTGGGAATTTGTATGATAGTGGAAGTTTTGAAGCAGACTGGAACTCTCCACTGCTGGAGAGAGGAGTTATAGATGTCACTGAAAACCACAGAAAGTTGGTCGGCGCAGTTCTTCAAGGTAGATGTGGAGATCGATGTTGCCTGGACCTGAAGCCTTCTGCGTGTTCTGTTTCCTGAACAGTCTCCTCAATTCAGCTTCCTGGAAGGTAAAGGGTGTAGACAGAGATCGAGGTGTCTGCTGGAAGTGGGCGCGCTGCCCTGGCGAGGTGTTCAGTTTATCAAATCGGCTATAGAAGTCGTTCAGCTGATCAGGAAAGGCGGGATCACTGTTGTTGATAGCCGCGGTGCTTTGCTTGAACTGCGTAATCTACCGCAGGCCTTGCCAGACAGCTCTGGTGTTGTTGGAAACGAATTGGTTCTCAAGTTTGCGCTTGTACACAAACTTGGTCTTCTTGACCGCCTTCTGCACCTTGCTCTTCGCTCTCCTGAATTCTTCCCTGCTTCCACTGATGAACCCCGCGTTCTTCCACTTCGCCAGTTTAATTCTGTTTGATGTCCCTTGTGAATCATGGTTTATCGTTACCATAAAGGGTGACAGTCTTTGTCTTCGTGCATTCCTCCTCACACCAGCTGAAGTAGGATGTCACGGTGTCAATGCACTCGTCTAAGTCAGGACATGCCTCTTTAAACATGTTCCAATCTGTGCACTTTAGACATCCTCGAAAAGCTTCCGTCGACTCGCCCGTCCGCTTCTTGACCGTTTTCGTTGTTGACTTCAGAGCTTTCGGTTTCTGTCGGTACATGGGGATGAGGACGACCGTTGTGTGATCAGACTCTCCGAGGGGATCCCTGGTGGTGGCACGATACGCATCCTTGAATAGTGTAGAAGTGGTCCAGGATTTTGCTGTTGCGTATGGCATAATTTACATGCTGCTTGTACCTGTACCTTCTTTAAGTTTGTATGATTGAAGTCATCCAAAATGTTGACGGCGCTGTCAGGGTGAGCCGTTTCTGCTGCCACCACCTGAACAGCCATGCAGCTGGTTGATTGCCTTGGTAGCAATGGCATCGGGGAGAATGTAAACGCCCAACAACACGACCGGTGAAAACTCTCTCAGGGAATAAAACAGCTTTAACTTGGTAGTGAGAGTTTCCAGTTCACGGGAACACGAAGCAAAGACCCGCTAAGTGTCATTATACTACCGCTGATTCACCACAAAGCACGCTCCACAACCGCGTTGCTAATTACACTTAATTAGGAACCATAAAAAGTTGTTAGTATTGGCCAGATGTTTACAACAGCATATACTTGTGGATGTCATTATTAATTTGTATACTGTAGGTCATGATCTGTGCTATAAAGGAAGAATGGGGTTACATTTGGTTCTGAGGACCAGAGGTGAAATAGAGAATGCGCTGAGAGAGTGCCATGATGACCCAGGCAATGGTGGTCTCAGGGGCATAACCGTCACACGCTTGAAGGTGAAGGAGACTAGACTTGCCACTGGAAGTAAACGACAGCCGACGCGAAGGACTGGGTAAGTTGTTATTATGTACATAATGACAAAAACAATTCTTCAGAATCAAGTCCGTAGGTATGTTGGCAATGCCTGTCACACATTAAATTGATGTCATTTTACTTATACTTGCTTTAGTGTTATACTGATGTTTTTTTAATAAATTACACACATCACTGGTGCAACCAGTTTACCATGCTTGTATTCCCAGATGAAATGGTGTTCTCGCTGCCAGCATTCGGAGAGAGTAAAAACAATTGCCGCCGAACTGCACCCCATCACAGCAGAGGCACCCTGGGATGCGATTGGGGTTGACCTCATCGGTCCTTCACTGAGACGGAAAGTGGCAAACGCCTCATCTGTATAATGACAAACCTGTTTACCACGTTTGTCTTTGCCCATCAAGGTAATATGTGTGACACTTGTTTGGATAATCATGTTTATAATAATAAGATTACTTATATGGATGTATCATGGCTTACCATAATAACATGTAGTACATTTTTAGCAGGGAATATAATATGAATTCAAGCAATAGGGGTTTCTATTCCCTTTAAGCTTCTGAGTTGTTAAAAAATATAACTGTGGACATATCAAAAGCTAGGTTACATTAATAACCACAATATTGCACTGTAGAAACTACCAGTCATTCACAGTTGGAGCACGTCTCGGGAACCACAGCAAATCAACAGCTCTGATGTACCCATGTGACAGAAAGATAGTATACATTAATCCACTGGGGGAGAACATAGAAAGTAGCATTTACAATTTACTAAAATGCTACAGTATATATATTATTAATAAATATAATATTGCTATAACTTGGAGGAAAACAACTGAACTAGATAAACAAACATACACATATAAAGTTATAAGATATAGCGTGCCTTATACAGTACATATAGACAATATATAGCAAACATGTCTCGCAATATGGCTATCGTAGAATATCTGTTGCAGATGAGATGTGACTGGTGCCACTGGCAGTACCACATCACATGTGCCCAGAATCAGACCAAGCAGCGACAGTGTTCTGCAGCGGTCAATAACTACTTTGTGTGTGATGTCTGTGTGGATAATGAGTGATTATTGTGTGCTGTGTTTCTAAAGAGGTGTATTGTATGTTGTTTGCTGCAGCTGAAAGGACTATCTTGTGCTTAGCCAGTTATATAAAATTGTTTGCAAACTTTGAACACGGTGAACTATATAAAGTGCAGTTATAGTTCTATCAACAAATAGTCTTAGAATATAGTCAAAAGCAATTACAGTGGAACCTCATTATGAAGGTCACCCTTGGGTCTGAGCAAAAGTGACCTGGTTAGCGAGGTGATCTTATTAGCTGGTATACTTTACTGTATGTGGAACTGTCGTAGAGTGACCTTAATTGCGAGGTGGCTGTATTATCGAGTTTACTCTAAAGCGAGGGTTGACTGTATGTATTATTTACAGGTCGACAACTTATGTCTGATACAAGACAACAAATACACCAAGAATCATATTATATGTATGTGTTATGACAATGATGATATTTCTAGGAGTTGCATAGTCTGTAATGTCTTTCATTGCATACTCCAGGAGATACACTTGATTAATGTATTAAAAAAAAAAATCAAGTAACATGAACAATCAATGAATGTTTGTATCATATGCATACAATGTATACGCAGGTATACATGCAGCGTCTCCAACGAACCGTCTCCACTCACCTCTGTCTTTCGCTTTCCTTCTCCACCCCTTTCCCAATCCTTCAGTCTCTCTTAAAACAATCTTCCCAATGCAATCTTAGTCTTCCTTGCCCCCTTTTCCCATCTACTTTCCGGGTATCCGCTTTCTTCGCCAGCCGTTCTCCTCCCATTCGTTCTATGTGTACCGCCCACTTCAGCCGCCATCTCACCAAACTCTCTGTCACGTCAACCTCCAGGTATACAAAACTGTGTTAGCTTCTTCCCCTCCAGGTGTATATCCATGTTTTTTGTATTCCTGCCCAACTCACAACGCCTCCGTCTTCTCCAAACTGACTGTCGGACCCTGCTGAATATGGCCATCCATTCCATTAGCTGTTCTTAGAGGTCTGCTTCCCCAGCTGTTGCCACTGCCACTATACTATAACAAAAAATTAATAGACGTACACGCCTTTCTAATGTCTACATAATAACATTATCACACATGTCAATGATTTGTACAGTAATTAAATTGTAATTAAAAGTATTAGCATAAACGTAATGTTAATTATATATTTTATAATCTGTGCACATCACACACACACACACACAATTTACAACAGTGTGTGTCGCCGACGACTGACATAATAATTTCATGTAAGTACGTAGGTTTACATATACATTCCTCAATATGCACCCGAAAAGACAAAAGCGGCTTTGCAATGTTTCTACAGTAATATTAAATACTATTATTATTATTAATACGCCATGGTATATATATGTATATGGTATATATATATATGTACAATCGCTTTATATATATATATATAATTGTGACATAAACTATAAAAGGTTTGATTCCCACAGACATAAACAATTTCCTCTCCACGCACACGTCACGTGACTTACTCTTATACTTGGTCATAAATCTGAAAGAGGAAATTATTATTATGTACTCTAACTATAAGGATCGTGTTTCGACAACAAACGAAACATATTTAACTACTAACTAATATTTATCACCACTTGATCTACTGGTGCCAAATACTATGCCTTACATATGCACATAAACATCACCCGGATAAAATGTAAATGCGAGAGTCGTAGGCTGTGTTAAATATATTCCCCTAGATACGAGCACATTTCCGCTTCCTGTATTATTGCGTTGGTTAATTCCATACCTTGTTCCTGGTTGTACGTTCTCTTGCCTCGACTTCCGCTTTGAGATAAGTCTGTTCAATAAATGTTCTCGTCGTTATCGAGTCTTTCCCTTCTATATTGGCGTGGTGGCAGCGTTTTCACTACTGAAGTGGATAGATATTCGTATAGCCAAACAAACGGCACGACGAATGCGTACTTTCCGTACGCAGTAATTAACATTGAACATTGCCGGCATTTGCATAGACGATTGAGCTACACGTCAACGCGACAATGGCTCAGTCACAGAGAGCTCCAAAACAGTGGTCTCTTTCAAAACACGAAACACTGACGTCATATGAGAGCTCGCGCCAAAACCTCTAATATACTCTATCATTGGACGCGAATTTCGCACCATTCCTACTCGACCAGGCAACATGGGGAAAGAAAACTAACACTTCTCCACTCAGAGGCTTACTTGACGATACCGAAGACACACCAGGCTTGGTTAGGCGAACGGCACAACAAAAAGTCGCGCACTTAGAATTAATGCTTGGGCAGATTGCCAACTTCTGTCCGATCATATCGCGAAATACCATCGTCAAAAACTCGACATCCGTCAACTCCATATGGCAGGAAATCAGACTTCACTTCGGGTTTCAGACAAGCGACGCTCACTTCATAGATTTCGCCGACATAAAACTTGAATCAGACGAAAGCCACGAGGACCTATTCCAACGCCTCATGGCGTTCGTTGATGATAGTCTGCTGACAGTGGGTGGCGGTATATCACACCACGACGAGTTCCCGACCGTAGATGAGGACTTATCACCGTCGCTAGAGAACTTGGTTGTATTGAGCTGGCTTAGACTTATCCATCAGGAGCTACATAGACTCGTAAAACAGCGCTACGGAACCGAACTGCGGAGCCGCACACTAGCCAGTCTTAAACCAGAGATCTCTCAGGCCCTGGGGTCCCTACTGGACGAGATCCATTCTATGTCAGAGACAAAAATCCTGAGACAGTCAACCTATTACCAACCACGCACACGCTCTGGGCCCGCTCGCCCACAAAGCTACCAACGAACCCAACGAGCAAAACAATGCCCACTCTGTAAGCAAGCTGGTAGACCGATAGTAGACCACTATCTAAGCGCTTGCAAGTACTTGCCCGAGCAAGACAGACTGTTCATGACTAAGGCACGCAACGTGACAGGACTAAACTGCGAAGATAGCGGAGACGATGAACCACCAGTGAATGACGACTACGTCAATGACGAACAAAACGTGTCGGCGACTTGTCGCGTAAATACGAAACAGTCTCCATTCTTCAAGGCGTTCCATCGTCACCACCCAGTACGTCTTACCCTCGACACTGGGGCCGAAACCAACATGATTAGAGAGACGGTGGCCAGGTCAATTGGTGCAAAAATCACCAAAAGCTCCCAGCTCGCAAGACAAGCTGATGGTGTAACCCCACTCAATGTAGTCGGAGAAACAAGGCTCGTGTTATCGCGGGATAATCTTGACCTACACCTCGATGCCCTTGTCGTTAAAGACTTGGATGTCGATGTACTTGCGGGAACACCATTCATGACAACCAATTACATATCCGTTCGTCCCGCCAAAAATCAGATCAGCATTGACGAAACTGTGATACACACGAACCTCGTAACGATCATAAGTCAACATTGCACTACCAAGATTGGCCCCAACCTGCCATTGTCGAGGCAGTCGGGGACAAAATCCGTTTACTAAACACGTGTACACATCCCTTGAAAATAGGACGCAACGAGCACTTTTGCCAAGTGCGTGGTACCACAGCATGTGACACCAACTACGTGGAAGACATCGTAGTCAAAAACACAAGCACACACGCAGCAGACGTGCAATTTTCAGACACTATCGAACTAGACAGTGGCAACCTCTTGTCTGACGACTTGCGCAACCAGTTCCGCAATCTGCATCAACAATTTGACACCGTGTTCAATTCGAAAATCGTAGGATACAACGGGCATGCGGGCCCATTCACAGCAACTCTAAACATGGGACCAGTCCAACCCCCGCAGCGAAAGGGGGGGTGTCCGCAATACGCTCGCGACAAACTCGTCGAACTTCAGGAAAAGTTTGATGATTTAGAGGCGGCCGGTGTATTGCGTCGTCCAGAAGATATCGGGGTGGTGGTCGAATACCTTAACCCGTCATTTCTTGTACGCAAAGGAAGTAGGACGTTACAGCAAGCCACAGCCTTCTCTCATGCCAGACGTGGATTCGACACTAAGACCCATAGCTTGCTGGAAGTACATCGTTGTATCAGACTTGACGAATGCATTCTATCAGATCCCTCTATTGAAGGACTCGCTCAAATACTGCGGAGTTGCGACACCCTTTCGTGGAGTTCTCGTGTACACACGATGTGCCATGGGCATGCCCGGCTCGGAGACGGCATTGGAAGAACTCATGTGCCGAGTCTTTGGTGATCTGTTACAAGAGGGCGTCGTCGCCAAGTTGGCTGACGATTTGTACTGCGGGGGCAACTCGCCACAAGAGCTACTAGACAACTGGAGTCGTGTCCTTGATACCCTTGCTCGATGCGACTTACGACTTTCAGCAAAGAAGATCAGGGTTTGCCCCAAATCAACGACCATCCTAGGCTGGGTGTGGTCAGAAGGTACACTACATGCCAGTCCTCACCGCATCGCTACTCTGGCATCGTGCACACCGCCACAAACCGTTCTGGCACTTCGTTGGAGCATATACAGTGTTGGGACGCGTCATCTCTCAGTGTTCCAAAGTACTTGCACCCCTGGAGTCGTACATTGCGGGCATGAAATCACAGGAGACATTGACATGGACTGATGACATCCGCGAGGCGTTCCGTGTAGCACAAAACACACTCTCCACCAACAGATCGATCACATTACCGCGGCCCAGTGACCAACTATGGATCGTTACCGACGGTTCGGTTACCATACGTGGCATCGGATCCACACTATACGTTTCGCGAAATGGACAGACCCGTCTTGCCGGGTTTTTCAGCGCCAAACTAAAGAAACACCAAGTTACATGGCTACCCTGCGAAATCGAAGCGTTAGGCATTGCTGCAGCAGTCAAACACTTCAGCCCGTACATCATACAATCAAAGTCGAAGCCGTGTCTACTCACCGACAGCAAACCGTGTGTGCAGGCCATAGACAAACTATGCCGTGGCGAATTTTCATCTAGCCCTCGCGTGACATCGTTTCTGTCAGTTGTCGCCCGATACCAAGTCACAGTGCGCCACCTGGCGGGTTCATCAAACATACCATCCGACTTCGCAAGCAGAAGCGCACCTGAATGCCATGAACCACATTGCCAGATATGCTCTTTCATATTGCAAATCGAACAATCTGTCGTTATGAGTGTTGCTGTGGAAGATCATATCCGGCTCCACTCGCCTTCCGTTCACGAGCAGGTCCGCATGGCTCTCTACACAATCAGAGTGCCCTGACCTACGGCGCGTCAGAGCTCACCTAAAACAAGGCACACGTCCATCCAAAAAAGTAACCAACGCCAAGGACGTAAAACGTTACTTATCTACTATAACGTTGGTTCGCGACGGCGTCATCGTTGTCAAGTGCGACATACCATTCGCGCCAACCAAAGAACTTATCGTAGTTCCACGACAAGTGTTAGATGGCTTACTAACAGCGATCCACCTAAAGCTGAGCCACCCATCAAAACACCAACTCAAACTCGTAGTTCGTCGTAACTTCTTCGCATTGGACATCGACAACGCGATTGAACGAGTGACCGACGCATGCCATACATGCATGTCACTAAAAAATATCCCGACTACACTCATCGAACAAACAACGACCGACGCTCCCGAAGCGATTGGTGTTTCGTTCGCAGCAGATGTTATCAAGCGTAACCGACAACTCATATTTGTCGCCCGCGAAACCGTTAGCTCATACACTTCTACGTGCATCATCAAGAGCGAACGCCATGACGCGTTACGTGACTGCCTCGCTCGACTCTGCATATAGTTTCGACCCCTCGACGGGCCTCCTGCGATCATCCGCGTGTATCCAGCCCCAGGGTTCATCGCTCTCGTGAACGACCCAACTCTGCTACGTTTGGGTATTCGTTTGGAGATAGGGAGAATCAAAAACTCTAACAAAAAAACCCATAGCCGAGAAAGCTGTGTCAGAGGTTGAAGATGAGCTGCTACGACAGGAGCCAGGCGGGGGACCGATGTCACCTCTTATACTGGCAATTGCTACCTCTCAACTCAACTCCAGAATCCGCGGTCGCGGCCTATCGGCACGCGAAATATGGTTCCAACGAGACCAGTTTTCCAACGCGCAGTTGCCTATTTTAGATCGTGCCATCATCGCTGAACAACATCAGTCTCGCCTACAAAATCACGCACACAGCCAGACGTCGAAGGCTCCTCGCGGCAAAGAGGCGCCTGTACCGATAATTCATGTCGGTGACTTGGCATATTTTGTGTGGCATATGCCCATATTGACTCTACTGCATATTCGTATGTCATATGGACTATCACGTTATAACCTTACAAGCTTATGTGCTGTTATTAGATCAGTGAAGGAGAAAAGAAAGTGGTCACGCCATATTGGATAAGTATCACATTTCCTCTTCCTGTATTATTGCGTCGGTTAATTCCATACCTTGTTCCTGGTTGTACGTTCCGCTTTGAGATAAGTCTGTTCAATAAATGTTCTCGTCGTTATCGAGTCTTTCCCTTCTACATTGGCGCTGCGTGTATTCTGCGCAACGCTTTTAGCGAAGGAATTGGGAACCAGATTTGGCGGATCGTATTATTGACACTACTGGCGCACCTTATACGTCCTAGCTGTTAACTTCCAGTAATATTTAAGTTTCTATATTTATAATTATGTATATATATATATATACATATATATATATATAATTATGTGTCTATATATATATATATATGCTCTAATATCCCATATACTGAGTATCATGGAACGGAGGCAAAGCTGATAATACCCAGGATGCCGGAATATAGAATGTGACGGAGCGAGAGTGTACGTACGTGCCATGTGAGCACGATGCCGGAGTAGAATAAAGATGATTATCTAGTAGAATATTGTAGATGTTCATAATGTCAAGTATTGCAAAGAATTAAGGGAGACGTAACATATATATATATATATACATATATGTATGTATGTATATATATATATATAGTGTATATATATATATACAGTGTATAATTGTAAGGTAGCAGTTTGGACACCTACACATGTTCATAGTTATGTTGTAACGTGCTAATTAAGAGATGGAATACATCTTAATTTTCATTCTAATGTCGCTACCAGCCACAATATGGCAGCACCATATGCTAAGTAGATGACGGATATTGTTACATTCTTTATTTTGTGAAACTACATTTTCATGATTTAATTGCTAAGGTGTTGATTATAATTATATTTAGGTAATTAATTACTATGAGTAACCAGTTGCTTGAATGGTATGAGATAAACTCCAGAGACACTGGTCACGTGTGTATTCACCAAGCATTGGTACAGCAGCTGTGGGCTAGGCTGGCTCATGTTTCACACAACAAGGAGGAGACATTTATATTTGGTGAGTGTCAACTTGTTCAATAATACTTTTAAGGTATTATTTCCCTTTTCTAATTATACCACATCATGAAGTGAAAGATTGTCCATCATTAGACCTAAACTTGCATGGATGTTTTAAAGCAATTATTTAGTTATAAGGGTTTTCACTATATGGAAAATTGTTTTGAGTAGACACCCCAGTATGCTGTGGTTGACAGTAGTGGTCTTAATGAGTTTTAGAATACTTGCATCCTGCTGGTGATATAACTTGCAGAATATACAGTTTTAATTATGTTTAATCAGGTACTGTGTTTTGTATTATGATGCTTAATCTATGCGCTATTAGGTTAATATACGGCCATATTATGCATTTAGCAACAAAGTGTGTTCTATGAAGCTATGCAGTCAGTATCAGAAACTGCCCAGTGGCCACTAATGTCCTCATGATTAATCACCCTATGGGGTTGGCTGGGTCGGATGTGAAGCGTATTCCCTAGAGACTAACACTTGAAAACAAGTTGGGAGCCACCCTGGATAGTGTAGCTAGATGGTAAACACTGGCCAAGTGTTTGGTTCAGTCATTTAACAAGTCATAGAATAGGTATACTCTGTAGTAAATTGGAACAGAATATGGTAACACAAAGTAGTATAGGAATATGGAATTGAAATACTTGTTTAAATAATTATCTGTGTTCTGCTATAAATGACATGTTGCACCATGCCATTGCAGGAGGGAGCCAGGCCTCGAATGAATGATGTGAGATTCATTAATGAGCCTCCAGAGCAGTGTTGGGGTGAGCATGGTCATTACAGTCATGGTAGATTATGTAATTATTGCATCTGTTAGATGCTTATACTTGTGTTGTTGATTTACATACATTTGCATTCCTAGTATAACGTGTACGACAATTATAGATCTTTAGGTTACTTTACATTATACTGGATTCATTATATTGCGCGTGCGTGCTGTGTGACATGTGTCCACGCATCATAATCATTAATATATCTACTTACGTATATTTGTATTGTTAGTACTGTATTGACAAACTGTTTACTTTGTTTAGGTTTCTTTTTGTATCCGGAAGTAAGACCACAAATAAAGAACTTGATCGAAAAAATTGGAGCCGACTTGTTGTTGTACAAATTGGCCCCGTCACATATATATATATATATATATATATATATATATATATATATATATATATATATATATATACATACATACACACATTATATATTATATATATATATATATATATATATATACAAACTTGCGAGAATAAAAGGAAATTTGATCAAAATAAATTTTATTATTGAGTGTATATCATACATAACGTAGTTGTAGTTACATTGTAAGCAAGATTTGTTGTTAAAAGTTAGCTAGATGGAGTAATCTAGGGTAGTTTAAAAGTAGCCGATTTGCGAGCGATAATTGGGGTCGTTAATGTAATCGGAATGTTGTTTACAAATAAGGACATTGGCGAAGTTAACGTAACGTGAACAACAATATAATAGGGTTAGTTGAGATAGTCGTTGTAGTTAGATGAGTAAATAAAACCTGAAATAACAAACTTATAAAGTGTAGTACACAGGAAACTATTTTGAATAGGCCTATAGATAAATTCTGATATGGCACCAACTCAAGGCAAAACGACACTTAGTTTGCAACGACCGCCAGAGCTGGGTGGATTTTACATTGTCTTGCTGTCCAAAATTATGGGCAGAGACCAAAGACGACGGATTCACTTTTCGGTCTATGGGGTGTTTGAGGGTGGAATCTCTGATGAAGGAGGTGTGTAAGGTGAGGTGAGACTCGATCAACATGGAAATAGATTTAACAAGATTTAACAAGATTGCCACCCAGAGAATTAACTCTAGATAGCAGGTGGACAAGGAAGCCCTTGGCTTATCGAGAGTCCGACCTTTTTATCTATGTGTATCCCGCCCGTCTGAGGTATGTGTCGATTTTATTTTTAAACATATTCACGCTACTAGCACCCACACAATCAGCAGGTAATCTGTTCCATTCATTTACAGTCCTTTGTGAAAATGAAAACTTTCTTATATCCAATCTACTCTGCTCCTTTGCTAATGCAAGATCATGTCCTCTAGTCCTTCTATCTTTCTTAACTGAGAAAAACATATTTATATCAATATTTTCATAACCCTTCAATATTTTAAACACTTCTATCTGATCTCCTCTCAATCTCCTGGTCTCTAGTGTTGTTAAACCGCATTTTTTTAGGCGTATTTCATAACTAAGATCCCTCAGATTTGGTATCATTTTAGTTGCTCTCCTCTGCACTCTTTCTAGCATATCTATGTCCTTCCTGCGATATGGCCTCCACGCTTGAATACAATATTCTAAATGAGGCCTAACTATTGTTTTGTACAGCGGTATTATTAGCTCTTTTTCCTTATACGTTATGTTTCGCCTAATTAATCCAAGGATTTGATTTCCCTTTGAAGCTGCAATTCCGCACTGCTCTGAAATCTTCATATCAGCACTAACGGTTAACCCTAAGTCCTTTTCTTTTACAGTAGTACTTAGTACAGTACCCCCCATTGTATATTCTACCTCTTCGTTCCCATGTCCTATGTGGAGGCATTTACATTTCCCAAAATTGAACATCATTTGCCACTTTTCAGACCATTTGATCAACCTGTCAAGATCATCTTGTAAATGCTGTCTATCTCCATCACTTTTAATCCTTCTAAACACTTTTGTATCATCCGCAAATGTCAACACCTTGCTCGTTATTTCATCGTCCAAATCGTTGATGTATATTAAGAATAATATAGGACCTAATACTGATCCCTGTGGTACCCCACTCAATACCGATTTCCAGTTTGAAGCCTCCCCATCAACTACTACACGTTGTCTTCTGTCAATCAGCCATTGTTCTATCCAGTTTATTATACCATTTCCTATGCCATGGGCCTTTAGTTTAAGCAGTAATCTTTGATGTGGTACTTTGTCAAAAGCTTTTAGAAAATCTAAGTAGACGATATCTACTGGTGATCCCTCATCTACCCACTTAGTGATGTCTTCCAAAAAACATAACATATTTGTTAAGCATGACCTCGCTTTGTTGTTGAGATGGGTTTATCAAGTTTTGTTTAACAAGAAAATCCACCATGTGATCTTTAATTAGTCTTTCTAATAATTTACAAATCACTGATGTTAAACTCACTGGTCTATAGTTCTCTGACTTGTTTCTCGAACCTTTTTTGAATAACGGTATAATGTTTGCTTCTTTCCATTCTAAAGGAACCACTCCCTCTTCTAATGACAAGTTGAAAACTGTTGCAAGTGGTATGCTAATTTGTTCTACAATTTCCAATAGTAGTTTGGGTGGAATACCATCCACTCCAGGTGATTTATTACCCTTCATAGCCCTTATTTTCTTAGCTACCATTTCCGGGGTTACAATTAATTGTCCTAAATAGTCTGAATCTGCCCCCTTGAACTTAGCCTCTGGTATTGGCAGTGAACTAATATCTTCCCTGGTAAACACTGAACTAAAGTACTCATTCAGGTCTTCTGCCATTATGAATCCCTCTGATATTATATTTCCAGCACTATCTTCTAGAGGACCGACCTTATCTTGAACTTTCTGTTTGCTTCGAACATACGCATAAAAACTCTTGCTGTCATGTTTTATATTACTAACTAATTGTTGTTCATAGCTTCTCTTTGAATTTCTAATTTAAGCTGTAGCTTGGTTAAGTGCTTCTTTATAATTGTTGTAGTCTTCATAATTTCCAGTACATCTATATGACTTCCACATCATTTGTTTATACTTAATTTTTCTAATGGCTTCTTTCGATAAGTGTTTCTTTTTTGACCGTTTTCCTTGTTTTTTGAAGGGTACAAATTTATCGATTATGCACTTAATTTCACTCTTTAATATATTCCAGCATTCTGTTGCCGTCTTATTTTTCAGTGTCTTATTCCAGTCTATCTTTGCTAAATATTTCCTCATGTCCTTATACCTTCCTTTGTGGAAATTTCTCCTATACTGCTTTTTGCTATTCCTTTCTGATTTTACTTTGATGGTAAAATGTATCTGGTTGTGATCGCTACTCCCCAGTGGCTCACATATCTTGACATTGTCAACTAATTCATTCTGTGAGGACAAAACTATGTCTAACACATTCTCACCCCTGGTTGGTTCTAGCACATGTTGAGAAAGGAATGTATCTTGAACTAAAACAAAAAACTTGTGGTCCTCTCTCCCCATACTCTGTAGACATTTCTATTGTATATGCCCATGGTTAAAATCCCCCATAATAATACAGTCCCGTTTGCTTACTTCCCTTATAGCGTTTTGTATTTTGTCATTCTCTTCTATACTTATGTTTGGACTTCGATAAACTAACCCAACTGTTAACGTTGAGTTTCCTGTAACTATGTTACACCAAACAGCTTCTTCGCAATCTGCTTCTCTTTCTAATTTTATTTCATAAGCCTGAATAGATTCTTTAATATATAAAATAACTCCACCTCCCTTTCTTCCTATTCTATCTTTTCTAAACATTACATATCCTGTCAGTCCCAATTCAACATCTGATATATCGGTGGTGGTCCAGGATTCGGTTATACCTATTATATGAGGGTCAATATCTTCTACCATAATGTTTAGTTCATTTCTTTTGTTTACTATACTCCTTGCATTTAAACAAACACATTTATATCCAGCTTCAGAAGAGTTTTCCAGACTGTTATTTGTTGATTTATTTGTGCTGTCTTTATCTATGCCTCCATTTTCAGGCTTTTCTGTGAGTCCCCCCTGCGAATCTAGTTTAAATAGATGCAACCTGTCCCACTGTCAACAGATTGCAGCAGATTCTCTGAGAAAACTGCTGCCCCCTTTCCACTAAGATGGAGGCCATCTCTCATGTACATATCTTCCCTCCCAACAAAGTATCCCCATAAATCTGTGAATCCCACCCCCTCTTCTTCACACATCTGCTCAGCTAGTGCATTGATCGCCATCCTCTTGCAGTTTCTATACGTTGCCCCCCTTCCTCCCATTACTGGCAAAATTCCTGACAAAATAACCTGTTCGACTCTCGTCTTCTTTAGCTTCCTCACTAACTGTCTATACTTCTGTACTATCGCAGTTGTTCCCTCCCTGTCTGCATTATTTGTTCCTACATGTACCAGTATAGACCCCCCCTTGCCATGTCCCAATACCTTCTCTACCCTGTCAGTTACATGTTCAATCCTAGCCCCCGGTTTTATCGACTTCTCTTCTATCACATTTGCTCTCACTTGCTTTCTTCCCTTCTTCTTTCGTCCCTTCTCATTTTCCTCTCTCCTCTCCCGTTCCATCTTCCCTCCCTCCTTCTCTACAGTCACTTTCTTCCCTGTCACCTTCACGCTTGTCACATTTTCTGTTGTCGATTTTTCAATTTCTTCCCCTCCAATCACCTTCTCTACTGTCAATCTCCTTTCCTCAGTTTTCTTGCCACTGCTATTCTCCTTCAGTCTTGCAGTATCCTCACCTCTCTCCCTGTCGTCTCTTTCCATTCGACCTGCCTCTTTGCTAATTCCCATCTCCATTCCCTTCACAATATCTGTCAACCTAACTATCTCCTTCTGCAAACACTCCACCTTCCAACATCCAATGCACTGAAAGGTGAATCCTTCCTCCATGGTTTCTGCCCATGACTTTCCACACCCGGACAATGCAAAATCTACCCAGCTGTGGCAGTGATCGCACACCAAGTGTCGCTTTGCCTTTACTTGCCGCTTGCAAGGCGCCATATCCCGATCAGTATTGATTTAATAACTTAACTAACTTAGTCTTTATAAAGACTGTTTCCTGTGTACTACAGCACACTTTAGGTTACAAATTTCAATTACACAGCCGACTATTTATCCTAACACGAACGCTAACATCACCGGTAGTGACCTAATTTAAATACAATCAATTACGTTATGTTAGGCTGCTTTATTTATTTAGGTTACGCCGCCGAACTATCGCCCTTGCTTAATTTTAACAACAATGCTACCTAACCAAAATATATAGCAAGTACTGGCTTACACAGATATTATCTTATGTAAGTAGTTTGATGGTTGTTACTTTATCTCCTATATATTCTACCACATAATCAGGTTTGTTAAATCTTTTCGAAGGCTAAGCCGCCTAAGTGAGTTACCCTATTATCACTCACTATACTAAGGTGATGGAACAGAGAGGGATGACATGGAGAGAGTTGGAAATATTACGACACAGAAGGAGCACAGTTGTGACACGGAGATTGAAGAAAGGAGACTGAGAGGAGGGAATTTGACAGGTGTGAAGGAACAAGGAAATGAGAAGAAGACAGGGACGGAGGAAAAGTGTTCGGCAGAGGAAAAGAAAACGGGTCAGTGGGGATAGATCAACAGGTGGTCAGGCTGTAGAGAACGAGGAGAGACGCGATAGCGATACAGGTGGTGAAGAAGTAGATTCCACAAAGGCAGTTTGTAGACTGTGAAACAAAAGGCTGAGAAGAAGACATATGGAAGAAGACAGATTGTTCAGCAAAAGAAAAGTAAACAGGTCGGTGTTGAGGAGCTACCACAGAAGGAAGGCAAGAGTTATGCAGATGCAGTAGTTAAGGGGAAGAGAGGAAATTTAGGTCATTGAAGATTTAATTATCAGGACGTTGGACAAGACAATAAACAAGGGGGATATAAATGTATGTCTACCAGCTAAAGGGAAAACATAGAGGATGTCATAGGAATAGTAGGCCAGGTCATGGGTAATGGCAACGGGGAATCTATTCGTGTGCACGTGGGCACCTATAATACTGAGAAGGAAGGTAAGACCACCATCATTGAAAAGTATAGGAGACTGGTATGCAAACTGAAAGAGGAACGCATTGGACAGATCGTGTTATCGGGTATACTGCCGATAATGGGTGGCAGAGGACAATACTACAAGAATTGCAGAAGATTGGCCATCAACACACTGGTACAGAAGTTACGTATAAAGGAAGGAGTCGGCTTCGTAAACATGTGGGCAAGCTTTGTAGGGAGAGAAGATATGTTTATGAGTGATGGGCTACATCTGACAAGAAAAGGAACAGCAGTTCTAGGGAGCGAGTTCATTAAGTGCGTAGGTGAAGGTACTGACACAGTTGAGTATTTAAACTAGATGCACAGGGGGGGTACGCAGAACCACCTCAAAGAAATAGTACAAACAAATCTACAAGGAAAGGTTCACCAAATATACATAAAATTAACTTTGATGTGTATGCTTAATTGCCAGAAGCATAGTAAATAAGAGAAGCGATTTAGACATCATGATGGCGGATATAGACCCCGATATAAAAGGCATCACAGAATCATGGGCACATAAAGACATGGTAGATGTTGAATTAGCGCTATCTTGTTATGTCATGTTTAGAAAGGATAGACAAGAGAGAGAGGGAGGCGGAGTCATTTTGTATATTAAAGAATCCATACAGGCATATGACGTACAAATAAAAAAGGAAGTAGTTTGCGACGAAGCTATTTGGTGCAACATAGTTACCAGAAACTCAACATTAACAATAGGACTACTTTATCGTAGTCCTACCATAAAACAAGAGGATGATGTACAACTGCACAGTGCTATAAAGGAGATAAGAAAAGGGGAATGTGTTATAATGGGTGATTTCATCATGGACACATTCAGTAGAAATCACTATAGAGAGTGTTGAAGGTGATGACCAACAGTTTCTACTTCTAATACAGGACTGTTTCCTTACCCAACAAGTTTTGGAACCAACAGAGGTGGGAATGTATTGGATTTAGTGTTCTCTTCTCAAAACGAATTAGTTGATAATGTTAAAAAAATACATTAACCTTTGGGATCTAGTGATCATAACCAGACCCATTTTAGTATAAAAGTACAATCGGGGAATAATGGTAAAAAGTAATGGAGGAGAAATTTTAACAAAGGCAAATATAAACAGATGAGAAAATATTTAGCACACATAAATTGGACTAACTTAATGAAGGACAAGACAGCAACAGAATGTTGGACCATTTTAAAAGATGCGATTGACAGATTTGTTCACCTAAAAAGCAAGGGAAACGATCTAGGAAGAAACTATACGAAAGATTGCTTACAAACAAATTATGTGGAGAGTTTACAGAAACACTGGAAATATAGAATATTATAACAACTATAAAGAGGCCTTTAACCTAGCTACAACCGAAATTCGAAAATCCAAACGAACTTTTAAACTAAAATTGGCAAATGATATAAAACATGATAGAGCAAGAGTTTATACGCTTATGTAAGGAGTAAACAGAAGGTTCATGATGAGGTGGGAACACTAGAAAACAGTGCAGGAAACGTAATATCTGATGGGTTTCAAATGGTAGAGGCCCTGAAAGAGTACTTCAGAGATTAGGAGATTAAGAGGAAACCAAATAGAAGTTTTTTAAAGATATTGAATAGTTATGGGGATATTTATAGAACTTCAAACTGAAAGAAGGGAGTGTATCCAGAGGGCACAATGCAACATTAGTAAAGGAATAGTGTAGGTTGGATATGAGAAAGTACTCCTTCTCTCAGAGGATAATAAATGACTGGAACAAAATTATCTGATGATTGTGTTAATGCTAGTAACGTGAATACGTTTAAAAATAAAATTGACAGCTATCTGGCAAGAGCGGGTTTTACGTAAATGGAAAATTGTTGGACTCTCGATAAGCCAAAGGCTTCCTTGTCCGCATGCTGACTGAAGCGTACAGCTCTGGGCGGCAATCTTGTTAAATCTTGTTAAATTCATGAGATATAGCCTCCATCTGTTTCATAGTAACTTTAGTATATGTTTGAACGTTCTGTGTTGTTATCAGTAGACATTGAAATTAAGATGTTTTCGTAACACTTTTTCCTTATTTGTTTCTTGTATTTTTATCCATCCAAATTGGCGATATATATATATATATATATATAGGTATATATTTAGATAGTGCTGGAAACATCTTATGTATTTCTACGTTGAACATTTATAACGCACATGAGGTGTAAATTCCCCAAATCTACGTTAAGATTGTTTAGGCAATGGACGTCATCCTGGGAAGTTCCGGTTGACTCACACATGAAAGCCTCACACATATACGACTAATATGTATAGTGTATGGCCCACCAAAACAATTACACAAAAATAAAGGAAGATAACTTTTTATTTACGGAGACACATTAATCAACTTATAATTAAAATAGCTTTTTATGGAAACTTAATGTCAAAATGACATCATACTAACTAAATTATATCATTTATAAAGTCATACAATGATAACAGGCCTTGTTAGTTTTATATATATATATATATATATAACAGTTAGTCCTTAGGCTCGTGAACCCCCTTTTTGTGAACCCCCTTTTCTCCAAAATGTGAACCCCCCTCAAAATTACATCTTTAAAATTTGAACCACTAATTGTATTACATTTTTCTCAAAAGCGTTAACCCCCCTCTCCTAAAAGTTGCTGGATACTGTTCAAGCATTACAGGGAATGCCAAGAAAGCCTGATTTGTGCAGATGATAAAAGGAGAACCGTTATCTATTATGTGATTATCACTGAATGTATGGGGGCCTGGCTGATGGGTTTGTCCCCAATGCCATGTGTGAAAAGGGCAGTCACTAGAGGAATGTGTGTCAAAGGACCATTGCATCCAATTAGCCATGCAGAAGGACTTCACACTATCCCAGGGTCTCCTGTTATGAAAACGCATGGAGTAACAAATACACAAGAAGCCAGTTTTACATCAAACATAATATTATGAGTCCTAATTGTAGTCACTCAGAGGTGACAGGTGCAGACAAAATACTGGTGAATGAACGGGGTGACGATGATTTAACAATTATGAGCACATCAATTAAGCCATATAAACTAATTCATTATTTCTCATCAGAACTCTGATAAAAATGTTAACGAAAGGGGCGGTTTTTTACTTTTAGTATGCTGAATAAAGTAACTACCGACTGTCTAAGAGGCTATTCTCAACAATCAACAACTTAAGATGTGTAGCGAGTGTATTTCTTACAAGCTGCAAACCTGGTAAACAAACTCATCTGGCTTAACACAAATCATAATTTTCAACTATTGAGCTGGACCGCGAATTTCGATTAATAATTGTATTTAACCAATACGAAATAAAGTTTAGTTTCACCTATTTTAAAACGCGTGTGCTGATGAGAAATCGTGTAATTGTGTGGCTGTATGGTTGCCGAAATATTGTGGTTGCTAGTTGCATGTTTGTAGATCTCAGAAAGGGGAGCCTTGTCGCTGATGAGAAGGCAATAATGTGTTTTTCTAATCGTCTATTTACCGGGTATGTTTTATAAAGGTTTGTTAATTTACTAACTTAATTATGTTTATGATAAATTATGGAACTTTTTCACATCAGATCAGTAAATATAATGTATTAGTTGAGTGAAAACCAGATTGTAAATGTCACATTTTAACTGTTTATTCTGAAAAATAACTTGGACACACCCACACTCCTCGGAGCCTCGTTTATTATATTAATATGAACATATTCAAAACAATTGCACAAACGGCGAAGGGTTTAAAGTAAATAATTCAGTTATATTAATAACATACTATCACTGCGTGTTGGTTTTTTATGAATACAATTGGGTGTAAATTAGGCTTAATCAGGCAACAAAATGGGACCAATCTCCACAGATCACATGAATCCCACTTTGTTTGAAAACGCACCCCTAAAAAACGACGTCGTTATGGGGATGCTAATGTGGTGTTTGTATATAAGATGAAAGAATATAAGACGAAACCACATGGTCCACCAATCTCACACCTTCTTCATTGTTCTTCCAGTTAGAAATGTAACCTTCTGCATCATGAGCCCCCACGTGAACATACGGGGCTCTCTGCATTGTGAAAAAATATAACCCCACATGAACTTGTGGCGCCCCTTGGAGTCTGAATTTGTAAAATGTGAACCCCCCATTGTGAAAAGCTGGCTGCAGGCCTGTTATGGTATCATGTATTACTGAATTACATATATACAAGCACGGTACCTGACGTACTGAGCATGGTACTCCACCTTTGTTTTAACGAAATTCCATTTTCGGACATTAATATAATTATTTTGGCCATTGGATAAATTTAAACAAAACGTTTATGGTGCCCTGGTCACCTCTATACGAGGCACTCGACTTCACGTAAGCCTTGTCGTTGCTCCTTGTTCCCTGCTGCACGTGGGTGATGGTCAGGTACCGTATTGTCGAACCACTCGTTCAGTTTTTATTCTTTTCATAGTTTTCTATCAGCAGCCTCGCCTTTCAATCGTTTTCCCTCCCCGATCTTCTCATGTCCCTCTTCACGCAGTCCTCCCATCCCAGCTGTCGTATTCCCCTTTTCATGCGTTATTAATGGTTTCCGCTTCTGCTCTCTTTGCTAGTCCATTAGACAAACTATCATTCACCCATAAGCGTATATTATTTAAAAATAAAATATGCATGTATGTGATGATTACCTGCACTATGAAACTGTAAGCCGAGAGTAAATCAAATCTGAGCTAATTCCGAAGTCACTCAGGAAAATCGACACCATGCATATACTTGTTGACATTCTTCCGCGGCCAGTCTTTTTTAACTATCCATATGTCACTATATTATGACAAACGCACACACGCACGTACGCACGCACGCACACACGCACGCACGCACGCACACACACACACACACACATCCAACGCCATCACATATGGGCTGTTCGCATGCTCACGTTCCAACTATTGAAGTTTGCAGCAACGCTATGTACCCCACATTTTGTTCACGTTTTAGCCAATTACGTGAATGCTTGAGCAATTGTAATAATGATTAGTCGGACTGTCCGGCATGCAATGTAACTCATGAAACGTCAAATGAACCAAATGACTGTTGAAAGTATTATGTGGCATGTTAGTTTGTGACGTCTCCTCTTCCTAAATTCTTACGAAACGCAACGACCTCACGTTTCCACCTGCACTCGGGAAATGGATAGTGTTGGATGATGTTTGATTTGATTGTAGTCGTGATAGAAGACGTCAGATGATTGATACTGGTAACCTCTCTTACAGTTCTCATATTAAACCAATTGGAAGGTAAGTTAATTCCGAATTAATCATGAGAACATTGAAAACATAGTCTACTTACGGTAACTTACCACATAATTAAAAGCTAAGATACATTATACGAAGATAACAGTAATTTTCTCGCGTTCGTACAAACAAGTTGCTGACGTACGATTTGATTTGGTTGCAGTAGAACACCCCAATTGTATATTTTATTCTGATTTTCGTACTGTAAGTAGAGCAACATGTACGTAGGCAGCACCGCTTACATGAGTTTTCTTTTTATTTATGAACTATTTCTATGATTGATATGGAAGTTCAGATGTACACTGTGTGATAATTTTCTGTGTGAAATACGCGCACGTAGGCAATACACACTGATTTGCCAAAATGTACTGCCACGATGTTTGCCCCGTCACAAGAAAACACCTGTACGCTCAGTGAACACAACAATGGCAGCATTACCATTCCCTCGACAAAACGGGCAATATCAAAGCTTCCAGTATTGACGTCGTTGGACTTGGTACATACTTCCCAAGAATCTAAGTGTGTCTGCGTGTGCGTGCGTGTGTGCGCGCGCAACCGTGTGTATACAGCCGTGAAAACTTTATATCTGGCACGAGTGCCACGAACCGCAAAATTGACACCGAAGGTGAAGAAGTTGGAACCGATTTCAGTGTTCTTCTCTTCCGTATTATGGAGGATCGCTTGTTAACACGGAGACAGCACTTCACCGTGTATTCAAATTAAGAGACAAAATCATCATGTTCTTGGAAGGGAGAGAACCGCTACAGACCAACATATTCGATGGTAAACAAAGAGATCATACAGTTATTAAAGAGCTGGACTTATACTGCATATCTTGTGTTGAGAGCAATCAGTTGAACCTCTCACGATCTCACCAGAAAGAAGTTTGGTGAATATCCTCACAGCCCAAGGCAAAGTTGCCAGCTTCCTTCGCAAATCCAGTTTCACCAACATGAAGCTCAGGGGAATGGGGCCTCCATATTCTCAAAACTGTCAATTTCACTTGAAGAAAACGAAGAGTAGTGTTAGTTTGCTGACGATATCATGCTTTCCGTGCAAACGATACTTCCCAGGCCCGGAATATTGTGAGAAGAAAGAATAGTGATACTTTTTTCAGTTGGAGTCGTCAAAAACAAAATGAGTTCCTCGACTTGCGAGAAGATAGCACGTTGAAAGAAGACTCAGGATTCTGACTTGGTCCGACACGGCTAGTACTGCATGCCCAATGCAGTCTATATCACAACGTATCGCTGTGGATGACTAGCATTTCTTCAAAGATCAACACCAAGACACCAAATATATTGGGTCTTGCTCATGACCTGTGATGTGCTGTAGCTGTGACAAAGCCTCACATTTCAAAGCTTATCAAGAAGATTCAACTTGAACCACACACAGATTCTTTCATCTCTAGAGCGTTGCTTCTCATACGTTTGATCTTACTTTAAAGGTTGGGAAGCCAAGGTCTAGCTAATGTTATATTTTACTAATAAATATAATAATTATGTAACTAAATGTTCTTTCAAATAATTCCTTTCCTTGAGTTTTATATTTAAAAATGTAGAGGTAAACTGTAAGTTTTTTGGTTCTCTCAAGGGGTAACACTGTCAAAAAGGTTAAATATCGCTGGTCTAGCAGACCATAGTAGATACTAGATGGACTCAATTTATTAATACCAATTTTTTTTAGAAGTGAACCGGAACACTTCTGTACATCAGTTTAAATTTCACAAATAGTGTTTTACATTGTTTCCACACCACGTGTTACTGGGGGAAGGTATTGGGTTGAACCAACATGTAACACTATATGCTTACATTTATAGTTTTTGCAAAGTTATGACACCCTTTAAGTGACACCATACCTCAAAGAGCAATTCTCATCAGACACCTGCTAATGCACATGTAGTGCAATTCAAACTTCCTAAATTAGATCAATCACAAGCACAAATATTTATATGGAAAATTATGTTTTATTTCTGCACAAAACATACCCATGTCAGCATTCACACAAATTAAACTGTAAGAATGGTACACAAAACAAAATAGGACTTCAATGACCACATCAGGGTTTATTAGAAAACTGAAATATACCATTCTTTAACTCGGATATCAACAGAAAACCAAACTGCATGATCAAACTGTATTGTTGTGGGGTAGACAACGTTTCTTGAGACAGGCTAAACCTTAACTTAGTGAAACTTGTGTTTCTGGATATGTTGCTATGTTTAAGAAATACCAGAAACATAACAGCTGGTAGAGTAGAACTTTTATGGGATGGCAACAGTATCCCTCCCAGGCTAAACATGAACTTTTGGGAATGTCTGGAATAAATGCCCCAACCTTATTGGGTAATAATGCAGCACTGATTTATTCATCAACATGCATGTATTTATGTTGCTTCACATACATACATGCGTGCATGCAATTTCATCAATATTTGCTTCAGAATGATTCACTCATTTTGTTTCAAAATCATAGTACAATAACCTACTGTGAAAATTAAAACATCCAGTTACTATTGTTTTCAGTGAAATAGGTAGCATGTGATTCAAAATAATTACTGATATTTTCATTTAGTCAAAGTTAGGTTATATTGTATTGAAAACCTTACTTTAGCTGAGGGAATCTTTGTAGCTATATACAAGTAAACACAAGCATTCATACATCTATTCCCTGTAGCCAAAACAAAGTCACTCCACACATCTATATACAATTGATTAAACACATGGCAGTTGTTCACATCACCGCCAATGTGAGGTGGTGTATTTATTAACCCGTGTTCTAGCAACAACTGCACCAATCAACCACATACCATCCATCACAAACCGTCACTTAGGTACTGAACATTCAGCAGATTGATAATTTACACCAATTTACATATGCCACACCATCACATAGGTGATTCACATCCATTCACAATTTGACTATCAAAACTGTTCTCAAATAAATACACTTTCAAATCTTTGCACACCAAAACAATTTTGTATGGTCTTGAGGAAAATAACTGTTACACTGGTAACCTTTAGATCGTCTCTCTCGTACTTGAACAAAAGTTCTCATCTAGCTTGTCATTATTCATAAATGCCATTAAAACATACACCTCACAAGCACCACAGTTGTTCTTATCACAAAACTGTTGTCATCAATTAAATGCCAACAAACCTGAAACTCTAACCAGCTGCATAAAGCCAAGTGATTGCATGGACACAAAGATGACCAATCTAAATTAGCCTTTTGTCTTTGGCAGTAAAAGTAGATCGACAGAAAATTATGCATTCAGTTAATTAATTAGTAACAGCAGCAAGCTTATGGATAGACTACCGTCATGGTTTACAATTTAAACTTTTTGAATTCTATTATTTGGATCTTCAATTTAACATATCCAACTGAATGGAGAATCTGCACGAATACACAACCTCACTATAAAAACATACCAGATTCATTTAAATTCATCCAAGTTAAGAGAATAAAATAACATAAAGCATAGAAGCCATGTGTTTCCTGTCAGAATATACAAGTGATCAATTAGCCCTGAGAGACATTGTGCTATGACTTTGGCACGTCTGTCGGCTCTGGTACAGCACTCGTGCTGTCAGTTTGTTTAGCAACAGTCTCCAGCGACGGTGTAGCCGCAGTGGTTGAGGTAGTGGTCAAGGTACTACTGCTAGACTGACTGACACAAGTTGTAGCTGGTACGTTCTCACATTTCACAGTCACAGGCGTGCCTTGCGCTGCAGCGGTCACTGTCGAGGGTTGACCACTACTGATCACAGTTACCCTGATTGTAGCAGAAGTGTCCATAGGTTCTTGTTTTATGGTCACTGCCCCAGCAGTGGTAGGGACTGCCACTGTACAGTCTTGTCGCTTCTGTTGATTCAACATCTTCAGATAGGCGAGTGGGTTAGTTATAGGGTCAGGTGGTGGCTGCTGTTGTTGCTGCTGCTGCTGCTGTTGTTGTTGCTGCCCCCCTTTATCCAGCTGCTGCTGCTGCTGTTGTTGCTGCTGTTGTGCATCGGGTGTTGTCAATCCTTCAGCAAGACCCGACTGAAACAAATCACCAGTCTATTAGATAACAGGATAAAATATCAGTTTAAAACAGATGCAAATTGTTTTAACTGATTTAGTTTTATGACTACCATATTCTGGTTTTAGGCATGCACATTCCACACACGGTTCCACGCTACAAAATGTATGTAAACAATTTGTGTACAAGTGAATTTCTAACAAGTCTAAACAAGCATCACTATTGTAAGCACTGCATTTTCAGCCTTATCCAAATGTCTCATGTTAATACTACCTTTCACCATGTGAACTTTGGACATTCACACTAAAACCAAATATAAGACATTGCACTTACACTTGTATGATAAATACAATAAAAGTCTTTCTTCAATTAGGATTCTTCATTTAGTTGTCATGAGACTGAGAGAACCTAACTAGTCTATACGTGATCACGATACTTGCCTCTTTGGCATCTTCGTAGCACACTGGATGATAAGTCTGGAAGAAAACAACAAAAATGTCACTTCAAACACAAATATTAACAACAAAACAATCAGACAAGCTGTATACATCTGTCTCACATTATCATTTTTGCTAAAGAATGAAGTAATTTTACCACAAGCAATTATCTATGTAAAAACATTTCTTGTGTGCACATACACTGCGCCAAATCCATTTTGAGTGCGATTTTATAAGAAATACATGGACTCTGCAGATAAGAGGAATAATAAGGCCTATTAAGAGTATTTTAAAAAAGTTTATTAAAAATTTTGTTGTGATGAATCACAAGAAAACTTAAAATCTCCACAATTATTCTGAAAAAAAAATAGTAAGTGTTTAATACAAGAAAATATATGAAATGCAATTAAATTAAAGGAAAAATGGAAGACGGAGGAATGCTAGGCACCCAGGATATATTAAATTATACAAAATGTAGTTGGTCATTGTGAAGAAAGTGATTATAACGTGTCATACCTCGCCACTGACGCGAATTGCGTCCTTCAAGTGCCACGCTTCTTGCTCTTCGTCCCAAAACTGCTCAAATGGGTCACCACAGATTGCACACACCTGCAAAGACAGCTCAGATTAGTTCTACATTCCGTATCAAACAAACAAAATTGCCCACCAATCACATTACATTTTATCACTTACAAATCCAATTGTAAGGATTAATTTTATATATCATACTGGTCACAAAGTTGACAAAAAACTAAAGAGTTTAGCTAAACCCTCCAAAAACAATTAGATTTTCTAATTGGACACATTAATTATGTAAAACGTTGGTATTTAAATTTTGGGTTTACGAGAAATTCATAATGTAAATCAATCGATCCATATACTGCTATAGACCCTGCAGGCTGCAAGGAATCATCTACGACACTGCTGTTGTAGAGTAAAGATAAGTTCTTATATAGCGCAGTCCTCATGACTGCTCAAAGCGCTATATTTACACTTTACTCCCTGGCAGGTCGGTTCAATTGAACACCATCTCGACTTCTCAGAGAAGCATCAAGCCCCATTGCAATTAATGTGTGAAGACTATTTGTACACAAATATCCACCACTATCTATAAATATCCACCATCTATAAATATCCACCACTGTCTGTGTTTTTGCACACATTGCCTGCTTGGCGTCCCTCACATGCTTGACCAGGAAGGAGATGAAGGCATCAGGGAGAAGCAAGAGCCAGTGGAACAGAGAGAGAGACCACCACGTTATGAGTCCTCAACTTTAGGTGGTTACACCCTGAGGGACCTTTCACATCTCCTGGCAGAGACAAGATCCAGAAAAAACAAACAACAACTTTTTTGCTTCTCATCCAAAAGAAACAGACATGTGACGTGAACAAATTGCCCAATTTTTGAAATGGCAGCAGCTGGACTGAACTGTTTGTCCAGCATTCTATTGTGTCTACACCATCAAAAATTTAAGTTGGCATTACAGACCACACTTAGCTTTACGACTATAGATTGTACTCACATCATCTTTCTCGTTGCCAAGTGCTGCGGGACAACTGATGAGCTCCATCTGTCCGGGCAGGTTGCCGAAGCCTTGCTGCTCCTGGGCCAGCTGCATCATGTTTTCAAAGTAGTTGCTCTGTGCATTCTCCTCCGTGTCACCAATCTCCTCAAACTGGATCCAGTCCTGCGACAAACACAACAGCCTCATGTCAACCATCACACAAAAGTGCACAAATTCAAGTTAAAGGGAGCCAGTCTGTTCCCTACCCGGAATTAGCCAGCGTAGTAATTTGTAACAGGACGTCTGCTGTGTTGAACTGCGAGGTCGTACCTTTGAAATTGTGAACGTTGTGAAGGGCTGACTAGATATAATGTATACCATCAACGTAGTTACTATAGTCTTAAGAATATATTAATTAATAAATGAAAAATTAGGAACAGACTACCTCCTTTTAATTAGCACCGATTCCTCAACTAGTTTAACCCTTCATGGATACATATCTGATATCCAACTTGAACGGGGGAGGCATCTTAAAAACATAGAAAACCAGCCTGTTTTGAATCCGCAGTGGACATTCTTATGAGGAAGCTACAACTTTGAAATCCCCGTTCTGGCCTGCACACTGCTATGTGCCCGTCAATATAAGGACCACTGGATATTAGGAACAGTTTGACCAACTCAAGGGCTTGACATAAACTTCCATCAAGCACTTGTCCAGTGGGACAAGTACCAATTCATGTTTACTTGTCCCACCAAAAAAAATTGCTTTAAACATAAAACGCCAGTGTTATTGCCATAACTGGCTCTGGGGTTGTACCGTCCAAATTACGAACGTTGTTACAGGCTTACTAAACACAACTTGGCGGGGAGTATACCTTCAACATAGTTAGTATAGACTTAAGAACACTATATTAATTATTAAATAACAAATTAGGAACAGACTGCCTCCTTGTAACTAATTAAAAAAGAAAAAGCTAAACATGTCATGGAATTTTACTGAATACAATTTTATATAAACACTACATACAAGTTTGTAATAAATTCCTGATACAGTTATGTAATTGGACCTAGCCATGCATGCTACCTGGTAATTTTTAGATATTTACAACCATAACAATTATTTAAGCAATTGAATTCTTTTAAGAAATTATACTCATTTATTTTGAATGTACGTATGTCCCTAGAGCATTCACACAGGGAACACTCTCCTCTATACATTCTCACAGCCTTTATGTTGAATTTTGCATAGACACACATAATTTCAGTTTAAACTTTAAACAAATAAAAAACTAGCTAGTTAGTTAAGAGTTGCCCCTTTTTGTAACTGGTTGCCCAAGTCACCAAGTGATTATAAGGGTGGACAGTACAGGGGTGCCTGCGTAAGACTTTGTACCTATAGCTTTAGACAAAGTCATCATTCACTTGCTACAGTTTATCAATATTTTGCCCAGAGAAGACTGTAAGCAAAGGCAGAGCAAAGGGTTAAAGTAGCATCATGCACAATTTGTTTGATGGCTAATGCCCATTAATATATCAACATCAGTGCATTATTTTTGAGGCGAGTGACAGCTCTCGCTCCCTATCGCCCTCGCTCCCTATCGCTCGTGCTAATCACTCATCTAGGGAGTGATTTATTACTCGCGTTAATTGCCATTATCGCTCGCATCACCAGACCTGTTGCACGTGGTGCCCTCTAGCGGCAAAATACACACCCATTTGAAAGAAAGTCTGGTCTTGTCACATAAATTATCGTTGGCGCGCAGTTGCTGACATTTCCAGAGCCATGATTTGGAGTTTGCTTATTGCTCAACAGGATTTTTGTCGTCGTTTGACACTCACAGATCGTTAATCAGATGCAATTTTCCGTACTGGGCAGCAGTGAAATCGAAACCATGTCGATAACTAGCGTTAGTCCCATAAACAAAACAACTTAATCAACAGAGTCATTACACTGCTGTCATTTTCTGTAACATCATCACTAGTACTTTCTGTCTCAAATGTTTTATCAGCATGCAACTTTTCAATCTGTGCCAACGCTTGATGTCCCTAATTGACCCGATCGAATTAATCTTGCGTAATGGATGTGTTTTGGCATGACTGGGCAGTAGCATCACCAGACGAACAGTAATGCTAAATAAATCTAATAAATCGCTCGCACTAAATTATTTGGCATATTTAGGCGAGCGATTTATCGCTTGCCTGGTTTTTCCAAATGGGAAGTACTGCAACACAAGGACCCAAACATCAGTCCCCCCCCCGGCGAGACAATAATTAATGGACAAAAGTTAAAATTGCACACTGCAACTAAAGCAATTTATCTAGTCGCAGGCATAAGATTATACCCGCAAATGCACTGAGGTAGTAGCAACTTCAAGTCCAGTTAATATTGTGACTCAATCAACTTGTTCCATCAGACAAGTTTCCTGGACAGTGTACACTGGTAATTACTTGTCCTGGACAAGCGTTAATATCGAGCCCCTCAACATTGTCAGTTGATCACGAGTCTTACCGCAGCAGCGTAGTACCAGCGCCGGAACTTCGCCATCTTGATCTCCTCCTTCTCCTTGCGGTTCTGTCTGAAGTGCCAGTCAAGATGCTCACGATACTGCTCTGTGTCAGTTGCCGTAAAGCGCACACCACATGATGAGCACTGGACACCAGTATACAGGCGCTGAAGGACACCGTTGTAACACCTGTCATGATGGAACCAGAAACCACTCATCATACATCGATAAAGATACAATGCTCACAAACTACACATGAAGTTTCCAAATAAATTATATATATATATATATATATAGCAATTATGTGTTTAAACTACATTGTTATTTGGATTTTGACCTGAAAGACCTCTTTTCGATTTGAATTGTTTAAAAAGTCACCATTTGATAATATATACATATATATCTACAAATAAAGTAACACTTTCTTATAACTGTCTTGAAGGTGAATTTGGTTATCAAGTGGTGATTTTTTAACAATTCAAACCGAAAAGGTCTTTCAGGTCAAAATCCAAATAACAATGTAGTTTCAACACATAATTGCTAAGACGTCTGCAATTTGACTGGCACACACTCCTCTCACAGTTAGTATTCCAAAGAAACACTCACGTCTTCATCCTTTGGATGTCAAAGTCTGTGAGATCGGGAACATCCTCAAATTTGATCTCGTCTAACTTCTTTATCTCTTCTTTCACCTGATGGGATCAACAATAGTCAGCAACACTAAAAATCATGTCATATGCAACAACTCTATTAGGATAGTTTTTCCTAGTTCCACAGTTGTAACATTTACAAGCAGAGTATGATAAATGTTTCTATCGATTTGGTGGCCCATTATTAGTGTTGTTGACAACAACAACTTTTGGCTCCGGCCACCATCTTTTTAAAATGTACCAGTCTTCCAGACCTGCATATTTTCACCTCAAATTATATTAAAAGTCAATGCTCAAAGTATGTGGACCACTAACTTATGGTTCGCACCACCAAGTTTACAAAGTTGGTGGTTGCGCAGTCTACCAGGTCCACCACTGTTTACAAGCATTACATGGCACGTAACCAATTGACCTATCCATCACAGCATCTATGCCTAGCAAAAACTCCATCAAGCCATCAAAAAAGAGATGCCAAACACGTGGTGCATTCGTGCTTTCGGCTGTATATATTTTGTTGAAATTCTGGCCGCAAAACTGTTTCCTTATGACAAAAGCATAAGACAAAGTTTTTGAAGTGACAACTGTATGCGGAACTGTTTGGTTTATGAGATGTCATGTAACAATAGAAATTTAATTCACGTATATAGCTGCTATCAACACTGGTGGCAAAGGTAAGGCTAGACGGAGGTCATGTGGAAGTTATTTGTTGCAACGCAGGCAAACCACAATGTACTGGATACATCAACTGCAAACACTGAAAAAGAGATTGCTGTTTATAAGAAATTCTAATGTAAAAGCTTTCCCGAATTGCTGGCGGGAATTGGTTATCATTACTTTTTGGTCACTAGTAATTGGGTCTCTTGAGAAAATCTCCAGTAAGACCATACTTTCAACAGCACTTAACCAAAATGGAATGTCAATTATATTCTTGAAAACACTTATTTTAACTGTTTCAGCCCTCCACTCCAAACAGAATGATGACAATGAGTAATAAAACAAACCCATATCAACCCAATAAAAACTATGTTTACAACCAAGTTATTCGGATAATTCTAAAACCAAGCCACAAAGGTGATTATTAAGACAAGAGAAATAATGAATCACTGACCTGTTTTTTGTCATCGACCTCCTTTTCGTCCTTGACCTCTGCTTTGACCTCTGCCTTCGGTTCATCCTTGTTTATGATTCCTGCTGCCATGAGCTTCGTCAACAGGTCATCAACATCCACCTGGCTGTTCATTGGCTGCAGCTGAGGTGCAGCACCACCTAGAGGACGCAATGGGAAGCATCTCCGTGAGGAATTATATACTAACTGCTTACACCCACCCTTTGTGCAACAAGTCAAGAGCAGTGATTGTCACCATTGCAGTATTCTGAACAAACTCATTCTCCCATCACCATATAATTTCTGAACAAACTCATTCTCCCATCACCATATAATTTCTCAATAAACTCATTCTCCCATCACCATATAATTTCTTAACAAACTCATTCTCCCATCACCATATAATTTCTGAACAAACTAATTCTCCCATCACCATATCACTTCTGAACAAACTCATTCTCCCATCACCATATCATTTCTGAACAAACTCACTCTCCCATCACCATATAATTTCTGAACAAACTCACTCTCCCATCACCATATCATTTCTGAACAAACTCACTCTCCCATCACCATATCATTTCTGAACAAACTCACTCTCCCATCACCATATCATTTCTGAACAAACTCATTCTCCCATCACCATATCATTTCTGAACAAACTCACTCTCCCATCACCATATCATTTCTGAACAAACTCATTCTCCCATCACCATATCATTTCTGAACAAACTCATTCTCCCATCACCATATCATTTCTGAACAAACTCATTCTCCCATCACCATATCATTTCTGAACAAACTCATTCTCCCATCACTATATCATTTCTGAACAAACTCACTCTCCCATCACCATATCATTTCTGAACAAACTCATTCTTCCATCACCATATCATTTCTGAACAAACTCATTCTCCCATCACCATATCATTTCTGAACAAACTCACTCTCCCATCACCATATCATTTCTGAACAAACTCATTCTCCCATCACTATATCATTTCTGAACAAACTCACTCTCCCATCACCATATCATTTCTGAACAAACTCATTCTTCCATCACCATATCATTTCTGAACAAACTCACTCTCCCATCACCATATCATTTCTGCTGTCACCAATTATGGAAATGTGCACAGCAAATAACAATTTAACAACTCCACAGTGATGCCACAGTAAATTAAGTAAACTACTGGAATTATAACGTTCTGCCATGTTATTGCAAATCCTGGCTAACACTGTGTGCAACAAGCAAGGGGCATAGCCATAGACCGATCTGCCCGTCTTTAAGACTGGCAGATGACTGGCCAATACAGGTAATTACAACGGATAAGACGGATGGAATGTAGAGGAGGCCAACTGGCCATTAATAGTTATAAGACTAGAGGTCCACATTTAATGACAACCGTTGACACAACAGGCAGTGAAACAAATCATATGGACCAGCATTAATTAAATGGCTCAAATGATGCAGGTTTGTCCCTAAAAAACCTGAACTAGCCAATATTGGCTGTGATTGACATGAATGGTTTCCACACAAGCAGTTCATGTGCTAAGACACACTTTAGATCAATTATAGACTGACAAAATGTATTTCTGGCTAAGGGCCTGGCAACAAGTATTGGTAAATACAAAGCTTCTGAGGAACAGCAAACACCATGACAAACTAAACAACTGACACTCACCTGGTCCTAGCATCATTCCAGGTATTGCTGACACAGGATTACCACCAGGCATCATCATCTGCTGCGGCTGATGTTGCTGCTGCATGAAGTTCATCCCATCCTTGTTTGGCAGTTGACCTGGTACCATCTGTCCTAGCATGCCACCGCCACCAACTTGCATACCACCTGGGCCCATTCCACCTGCTTGCAGGAATGTCGGACCACCAGGCATAGGCTGCTGTTGTGAGTTCACCATTAGTATCATGCCACCTTGGTTCTGCACCATGCCACCCTGGTTCTGCATCATGCCGTCTTGGTTTGGCATCATGCCACCCTGGTTTGGCATCATGCCGCTCTGGTTCGGCATCATGCCACCCTGGTTCTGCATCATACCACTTTGACCTGGCATCATGCCACCCTGGTTTGGCACCATACCACCTTGACCTGGCATCATGCCAGTCGGCATATTCATGTTTATGTCCCCCATCACTGGTCGGACAGGTTGGTCCATACCTGGCCCCATGAATGGTGGATTCGGTCCATCATGTGGACCACCCATTGCCATATTTGGTCTGGTGTCAGGGAAAGGTCCACGGGGCCCTTCAAAGTGAGGCTGTCCCAGTAGGTTTGGTCTTGGTCCACAAGTGAACTCGGGACCTGGTCCTCTTGGTCGCTGGCCAAAGTTTGGTTCTCCTCCCATCCCATGAGGTGGTCCTTCTCGGAGTGGTTCGTTCTTCATCACCATCAATGGCTTGACATCCATGTCTACAAGACAATGACAGCACGGTAAGACATACTGAATAAACATTTATGTCGCAACTCAGAACATCTGGACATATACGTTTGAACTATTTGGACAAAGTCTTATTTGGTGTGGTACTAACGCAACACAAAATGTTGTTATTATGGTTTTCCAGAGGGCCCATCTTCATGCATAGTTTTTGTACATTCTTATTGAAACACTTAATATCCAGAATAAAGATTAGTTCAATTATAAATGTATTGAAGAACAATGATACACAATGTGTAAAATAATTTTGGATTAACCCTTTCCTAAGTTTACAAATAAATACCAGACTTCAAAAATACCACAACTTTATATTGGAATGAACCAAAAACTCAACTAGTCTCAATTTGTTCTGCCTATGGAATAATTCTAAACGTAGAACAGTTTAAGAAATTAGTCTAATTCTCACTAGAAGTTGTAGTTTTTCACCCCATAACCAAAATTATCAAAATGGACTCGGGCTACTGAAATCAGGTATTCAAAAGAAAAAAGTCAGACTCACCAAGTAACGATGGTACAGAGGTGTTGCGTCTGCCTTGGAATGATTCATCACGATGAGGCGAAGGGAAACCTGGTTGTCCCTGGGGTCCTACCACATCGTTTAACTGCCGGAAAGGTGGTCCTCCCCCGTGCCTGAAACCCGGTTCATTGCAGCTGTGTTCAACCATGCCATGTGGTGGCACCAGCAGTGGTCTCTGCAGCGTGGGTTGCATTGGGTTTGGCCCAAACAGCTTAACCGCCTGTTCAGGCGTAATTACCTCCCCAAGAATCTTCACCTCGGGAGCAAGCCCCTTCAGCTGCAAGCGGAACTTGCGATTGCCTAATGTGAAGAAGACTTCAGGACCGTTGAACTTTACCACGTACCACTGGTCTTCAATGATGACCTCATGTCCAGGACCACCGAGGGCGATCAGGTACGGCCGTGGTCCAGCTAGGCGGGCCCTCCTTGGCATATCCACTGTCACCGTCCATGGCCTGCCATTGATCAGAATCTCGCGTGGGCCACCATCGAATCGAATTCCGTGCGCCTTGCCATTGATAATGACAACCGGAAACTTGCCGGAGAAGTTCAACTTGCAGAGCTTGCCGTCGATGAGAATCTGTTTGGATGGCTGGTTGAAGTGGATTTCGTGCTTGTTGTTACCAATGTTGACTATCTGCGAATCTTCTGACAGCGGGCACACAACCGTGTCGTTGACAAGCACCACCCCTCGCACACTGTTGATCTGCATGGAGTACTCGATGTTCGCAATAGTCACCTTCTCCGGTGGCGCGTCCATCCACAGCTCAAACTGGTGGCCGTCAATCCACAGTCGCTTTATTGGACCGCGGAAGTAGATCAGGTGACGCTGTCCGTTGATGGTTTCCATGATCTCCGGACTGCCGATCCAGTAGCATATTTTCGGTCCAACAAACACCCGGCGAGCATTAAGATCGATGCGAACTTCAACCCGCTCGTTTCCAATGGGGATGATGTGAGGCTGGTTGTTTGTCATCTTGTATGACTTGCCATCGATGACAACCTCGTTCGACTTGCGACTGTCAAAATGCTGCCGCACGCGCATCATCCAACGTTTGTCGTGCTCGAACACGTAGTGTCGGTCGGTGTCATACCACGGCTGATCGGTGAATGAGAACTCTCGCGGGGGGTCATGAGGGTTGTTCCCAGGAGACAGAAGCAAGGGTTGCTGGTGGGGGTGGTGATGCAGTGGGGGAAGGGGTGGAGGTAGCAGGGGCATCTGTTTTTCCGTTTGTTGAAAAGGCCTGCCTCCTCTGAAGCCGAACTGTCGATCCTGCTCGAATCTGGGACCACAGTTTGGTGGATGGTGTTGCGCGTGAGGTGGCCTCATGTTTTGCCCCTCAACGAAGTCATTCTCTGAAAAGGGCGTCGGCATGATTGGGCCTCGGTTGGAGCGTCTCTCATCTGTATCTTGATGTGGAGAATTAGACCCCTCCATGAAGTGAGCAGGAGACCCCATTCTCTCTTCGTTCCTGCTGTGTCTCGCGGGGCCTGGACCCCAAAACTGTTTTTGTGCATTACCCCTGCCATCGAAGTACCCTGGGTTGGGGCCATTAAATCGGTCATGGGGAGGTCGATTTTCATCCATCTCTACGTGGCCGTCCTGTCGAATCTGCTGCAGAATGTACAACCGCTTCAGTTTCACCTTTAGATCCTCATGGGCCGCGGGTGACAGTGTTCCAAGTTTCACCTGCTCTTCAGCCTGCCTCAGCACACTCTCAGCCTGGTCCAATCTGAGCTGCTTCGGTATCACGAGGTCCTTTCCTTCGTCGCGACGCACCACCTTTGGAATGCGTGGCATGTAGGGACGTCGCATGCTGCCCATTCCAACACCAGGGGGCGACATCAGAGGTTGTCGGAGATCAACATCACGGGTACGGATGTCAACATCCATTGCCGAGGAACCTGGCTGTACAAATGGGAAGTCTTCCGGTCGGCTCTCCTTGAATCGCTTCCATTCTTCTTGCTTCGGACTAGGTAGGACGAAATCGACCGAGTTCCGCAAGGCACGTGCTGCTTGCACATCCAACTTTGGTGTGACTGGCGGTCCCATCATACGGTAGTCTTTGTCTTCCTTGCCAAACAGGTCACTGAAACATGTATACAGGTCAAAAGATTATGTATCAATGAAACTAAAACATTATTCATTACACAATGTAAAAACAGAATAATTTGCAATCTGCTGTGTGATACATGTGCATCTGAATGTTGAGCATTCAAATGCACCTTCAAAATCAAAATGAAATTTTCCGTGAATTTGAATGCATACCCTAAATATTAGCAGGAGACCATGAAGCATGTGATTTTCAAATGGCCAACCAAATGCAGATATAATTATTTAAATAATCATTACTTGGTATTGTTAGATTCTACATAGGACTAGGAGATATTTTGATAGATCAATTAGGTTCATATTGTGTATTATACATACTGGTAACATAGCTATTTCATTCTTATTCACTACTAACAAAATCTTCATTTATGCAAAACATCCCAAATTAATAAAAATGCTTTTATAAATGCATAACCTACACTTCTAATCAGGGACGGATCCAGAGGGTAGACTGGGGGGGGGGGGGGGGGGCACACGGCCAAACCAAATGGCGAACATTGAAAGACAGGGGGATGGCATTGAACATTTTTTTAATCTTCAGCTTCTCCGCTGGCTCGCACAGGACTTCGGAAGACGGGGGGTGCATGTGCTGTTGAACAATTTTCACTGCTCGAACACACATTCCAAAGGATCTGGGGGGCATGATGATGTGGGCCCATTCAAAAGGGTCTATCTTTGAATAAAATGCATCAACAAGCAGGCCTTAGTTCAAAAATTTGTTAGCAGTGGATTCACTTACACCAAATCATCTGATAGAGCCTCATGTTTCTCATTCGCAGGTGCCCCATTCCCCTGTCGTTTCTGTCGCTTGGCCGCCGGTCCAGCATCTGTGTTGTCTGTGGCCTTGCTCCCTGTAGCTTCCACATGTGCCCTGTCTGCCTTGTCCTTCCAGGGCCGTGCTTCCCAGACACTGTTTTCTAGTGGATGTCCCATGCCACGTCCCAACTTCTGTTTGTCCCCGGATCTCAATGACATTGTTTCCTTCTTGTCGGTTGGACTACCTTCGTGGCTGCGGCGACGACGGTCTGCATTCAGACTTGATCTTTTGCTATATCTCCGGTCGTATTCCAGATGCTCGCGGGGCAATCTTGTTGTGCGCGGAGATCTGGATCTTGAGCGTGCGTCATCTTTGGTGCTCTTGGGTTTTGTATCCTTGTAGGTTTTTGCATCCTTCTCCTTGTTCCGGTCACCAGTGTGACTGCGACTCCGTGAATGACTACTGGCTCGGGAGGTTCGTTTCTCGTGGTTGCTGGAAGCACTGCTCGTGGCCTTTTGCGCACCTTCACCTGTCTTGGGTGTTGCACCAGAAGTGCTAGGCTTATCATCTTTCTTCGAGGTATCCTTGTTGGGTTTCTGCTCAATTTTCTTTAGAACATTTTCATCCTCTTTCTTGGCAGAAGTGCTGGTAGATTTTTTCGCCGACTTCGCCGTTGGTTTTTCTGCAGGTTTCTTTGCTTTGTCATCTTTGCACTCCTTGGTATCCAGCGAGACATCAGACTTACTGGATGATAGGACACTCTCGTCACTGAATGATGATGTCGCCACAAGAAGAGTCTGCCCCTCCTGGGGCTTGCTCTGTACTGCGGGATGCACCACAGCTGTTTGCCACTGTGGCGCAGCAGGGGAGCGAGGGTCTCTGTGAGTTAGTCGTGGATCTCGTGCGAGACGAGGGTCCTGCTGGTTCACCCGCGCTGTCGTTGGAATGGTGAGAGGTGCTGTACTGGGCTGGGGTGCCACCAGTGCCTGTGGTGTGAAGTGGTTTACTGCAGGTACGGGTTCTACTTCAGGTATTGGAAGCACCTGCAGTGGGACATTCTGTGCTGTCGCCGCTGCTGCCAATACTGTTTGTGCAGCATTCTGTAAAACAAGTATCACCTTCTGTTAATTCTTGTGTCACGAATATGCAAATACACAAATGACAATACAAGACATTTTCATACGATAGATCTAGCACCTACAAACTAGATTTTTTTTAAATATAAAATAGGGGTAAGATGTGTCTGCATATATTGCTCTTGAAAAAAGGTGAATAACGTGTTCCTGATTACAAAACTTTCTGCAACTAGCTCACCTGTTCAGCCTGTTGTTGAAGTTGCGACCGTGCAGTAGCGAGCTCCAACTCTAGTCTCTTCTGCTGTAGTTGCAGCAGCTCCTGCTGCTTGGAGAGAAGCTGTTGTCGCATGATGGCCTCATCAGCCTGCTTCCTTGCTGCCTCCTCTGCCTGCTTCCTGTGTGCCGCCTCCTCATCTCGCTCATTCTGAGAACCAGCAACATTAACAAACTTGTATTCGTCATCATAACCCTTTACCATACCAGCTTTCATTCAATACCACCAAGGAGTTATTTTTAAGTTGCAAAGTATAAACATTGCAAGTAGCATTTACATGATATTCATATTCAGTTGAAATGTCCCGGACATTCCATCTCATATTTTGGATTTTCTGGATTCAGAGGTTTTTTCTTTGTTTCAAGCCATGAGGCAAAAGCAATAACTCTATGCAGGAAAGATTAATCTGGCAAATGTCATGCCGCCCTAGTAATATAATTCACGTTATGCAACCATTGCTGGAAAGGCAAACTGTCTACGAGATGCAAGCTTTCTAGAAGGAAAAGCTTTAAATTCCGCCATCAGTTTGATTTTTTTGTTCCTCACATTTCAGACTAATTCTACAAAATAGCAAGTATTCTCTATCACTGCTAGTTCACTTATGCATACTTTTTATTTTTATGAAATTGGAAGACAAACTACACTACTAACAAATGGATCTATTCCAAATTTGTTATAGGAAAACGACAATTTATCCAAACACATGGCTCCAGCCAGGTCAAAGTTCAACAGGTTGTTGGCTGGTTTGTTTACAAAAGTTACCATTTGTTGGGCAAGTGCTTATGCCACCGAATCAGCTAAAGCCTAATCAAACACACAGGACAAAAGTAATGCACGTTTCATTGTCATCATCGTGTCCTGCAAGTTCAACTACGTTAAATGTCACCTTGGCAATTGGCTTTTCGCAAACTACCAGATGTAATGCCTAAAATCATTTCTTTAGACGACTAAAAAGGACACATTTTATTAGACTGCACACATTACATCAACTATTAACTCACTATATATCTGGACATAAAAGAACTGTGTTCGTGTTGAACAAACGAGCTGAGGCTAACATTTACCCACACACAAGTTTGATTGTAGTGATCTCCTACATATACTAGTCAAGATTATTAAAAAGTAACATGCAGAGTTTGGCAACTGTTGTAATAGAACCAATAAAGCAACCTTCACGAGACTCCAATATTTACATACAAAGTCACCTTATACCAAAGAATAGTGTTACCAACTATTAGAAACATGCTTCTGCACAAAGCCACATCATGCCTTCAGACTTTACCTTCACGAGAAACCTTGGATTTATGTGTATGTTTGCTATGCTCTTTTCAGGAGGTGGTGCTGTCACTGGCCATGCTGGATCAATCTGGTTCACTCGCACATCAAGTGCATATAACTTCTTAGCAGGACAAATGTCTGCCCAAGTCTGCCGCAATTTGAACATAGCCTGTCTCCTCTTCTCATCAACCTGCACAATTTCATAACAAAATATGTTTCTTCTATACCTTGAAATAGTATTTCAATTGTTGTCATTCATAATGCTTTTCACATCTTGTCAGTTTTAAATTTACACCTATGCTTTTATAGAATTACATCTTTAAAATAGCATGTAATTTTACAATGTAATCTCTATTGCATATGCACTTAGTGCAGAATGAAAGCAGTGTTTCCCCTGGTTTATGACAATCAAAGTGGACCTTCTAGCTGTTGTCAAATATTTGCTGAAATTGTCATCTTGCTGCCATCTATTTCTTGCAATGAAAAATGTTCATTACACTGCAATGGTTTAACAATCTCAAATTAACTTTGTTTCACTTTAGCGGTTCAATCTTCAAATTCACGAGCCAACAGGTTTTTTTACAATTAAATTAATTATATGCTGACAGTGTCTATGGGTGAGCCTGGGACATGTAGAACACCAGGAATTGAAGTTACTCCACATAGTTGAAACCGACTATAACATCGAGTTCAACGTATTAAATATAATTATTATAAAGTGGCATGCCCTACGCAGCCTTGGTGCAATTTGTGCCTTCAGCACTTGCTTTGTTCCCACCACTACAGGCATAATTTTACCCAGGGGAAACACTGGTTGATACAACAGACATTCAAGAAGTCAAACATATGCAGTCCAAATGTTACATTCCATGTTTTGACAATGTTAGTATAAATAAATCAATTAACACTTATTTGACTGATAAGCAACAGCACACATACTACTATACTAATAGAATTATGCAATTTTGATTAAATTGTTGTAATCGAAAACTCTTTAATAAACCATTATAAAATATTATACATAATTACCTCTCAAGAAACTTATATTCTGATCTGTATATTTTGACAGCATCCCGTGGTCTTCAACAGAATGAAGTTAACCAAAACTTCATTCTGCTAAAGAAATATACAGATCAGTTTCATGAGAGGTAATTATGTCTAATATTAATAATTAAGGTTATGCTTCAAGAAACTAGATCATGAATCTATTCAAGGAGGCTATGCACATTTGGTGGCTGGCTGAAAAATATTCTGATCAAATTATTCACTGAAAATGTTCATTAACACCTTATGTAGAAATACCAACGTGATAGAACTCACGCTTTTTCATTTTGGGGAAAATCTCAGTCTTTAGTACCAAAAGCTACCACCGCCATCACATCATGAATAGCGTTACGATCTAACCAAATCGTTTGCAAAATTACTTGCCATGTAAGCCTTATATGAAACCTGCTTTACCAACTGCATACAAATTGGACTTCAATTTTTAATTACAAACCTTTTTCAAATCCATTGTTAATCAAGGATCGTGATGTAGATGATTTAAATGTTTCGTATCATGAAATTTTCCTATTATATTTTATTTACCAAGAACAATATTTTCTGCATAACATCCATTTTCATTTATTTATGCAACATTCCTTTACAAAATGTGAAGCTTCATATATAAGAAATATGTATGTGCACATATTAACACATCTTTATACATATGTACACAGCCACATAAAAACTGAACCACAGTTCTAATGAATGCGAAATGAAACAAAAACAAGTCATGACATCACTTGTGTTCTCAACCTACAACACAATATTCAGGTTACTGCCATGTTAATAAGTTAAGCAAGATATTACACCAATACCAGTTTTTCAATGGTAGTGTAATACTAGGCAAAAATGCAAATAAATGCATCAGTAAAATTACAATCCTAACCTTTTCAAAAACTCGAACAAAATCATTCACAATATTCTTTGCGAACAATTGGAGGTAATTACTCTGACGAACATTCTTCATAATCGAATCCATGAGGTACAGCGCTGGCAACTTTTTATCTGCCGACACCTGCCAATGACAGAAACAGAATTAAGCCTGCCAAACCACGACATTCATGAACCATTTGCCAGTCCCAACCTAGTTGTCCAACTATGGTTGCTGATTTGAATTCATTTTTTGTGTAAATTCTATCCATGTATCAAATTATAAAAAGTAGACAAATGTAATCAAAATTTCACCTCACGCAATGACACAATCATTTGCCACCAGTCATTTGAAATCATTATTTTCCAATTACGCAGGTCAGGTAGGTGATGTTTGATCATTGTTAAAGCATGCATTGGTCAGGAACAGTAATTTTTTCAAACCGAGATAATGATAGCTGCACACAGTTTATCAGGACTGATTATAAGTTCTCAATTGTATACAGATATGACAATTCCAAACCATCAATGTTGCACCTTATGAATACTGAAAACGTAAAAGTAAACAATTAAACAGGTACTAATACTTACGTCTTGAGCATCAGAACTGGAAAATCATTTACTATACTAATTAAAATTACTGTTACACTTTTTACTGTCGTGCCCTTTCATTACCTCGATAAGTGTATCAGATGCCAGAAGTCTTGATGCAGAAAGAAACAATTGACAGTGTCTCCATGGTCAACTCTCAGGGATTGGTCGTTATAATTAACATTTTAGCTTGCTCTGAACAGGTTCTGAATGCAGACATTCTCCTGATAATTCCAATGGGCAGTCCTCTTTACTAGAATACCCTTCATTTATATGCTTGGAATTGCTTCTTGGGAGAACAGGCACAGAATTAATAATAAACTGTATCTCCTTGTTAGCAGTGACTAAACATGCTCTCATGTGATAGACGGTGTGCAAGGTGATTTCACTGACAGTGGATTTTTCATTTAAGAGCTGGTCACTATTACAGTGGAACCTTTTGGAACCAGAAACCTCTGCATCTGGAAATCATTTTACAGGAACAGAATTTCCAAACAATAATACACCACTTTATATGCATCATTCGTTCATCTGCAAAATTTCATATGGACATATACACTGGGAACAATGTCCGTATAAACAAGGTTCCACTGTGGTTGTATTACTAAAGAATTGTTTACATCTTAAATACGATGACAGGAGTGTCTTAGAAAAAACTGGTTGTTTTTAAATGTTCTTTTAGTGGCCTTCAGCTGGGAATGATTAATGTTGTCTTCTGTAATGTGTACAATGCCGTTTGTAATTGCAACATAATGGCCAGATAGACTGCAACACTTCTTGGCAAATTAGGTCTTCAAAACCAAGCCACTGACTGAACAATAGCCCAGTTTACAACAGCAGTTGCATTCACACTTTCAGTCTTCCGTCGACATTTGAAAATGCGAGTGCTATAGTAATTACTGAAAAAGAATACATTTGCTATTGCTGCAGATGATCTACAAAATGCTACCAAGATATAAATTCTTCTGCTTGCTTCACTTGATCACGAATGTCAGGTGATAAACGGCTGCAGGCAACGTCTTCATCAGCCACTCGAGTGTTCTCTGTGCATCTTGTGAAACTTCACGTGGTGATGATACAAACGTTCAACACCCAGGAAGCAGCATCCAGATGAGAATATGGAATTGGTGACAGCACAACTGTTGTGTAAACTAATCGTCCTGCCATCTACAAGGTGAGGGTATTATGGACAACTATTGAATCTAGAGGAGTTTCATCACAAGCACCACTACACTCCATTCATTAGCAGCTTTAACCAATAATGGAGTTCCGTGCAGTGTAGAAATTAGTAATAGTGCTAAGATATGTAACGTTCTAACAGGGGATATCTGCAAACTGAGACACACAAAATAGTGATGATCTGATGCATAACTTGAGAGAATATCAGCAGTTACAAAATACAGCACAAGCTGTGTAAACCTTTTCCTGAAGACAACTTTTGATAAAAATATTGTTTATATTATTAGGATGGAATACACCAGATACATCACTGCTTTGTTTATTCAACTATTTCACAATCAATGCACCCTTTAGCCATCAGCAGTGCTGATGATTTAAAGTGTACATAGACTGCAGAATAACACGGACGTTCCTTCTCTCTGGGACAGATGATAGTTGGAGACTGTTGAGAGGGTTTCAACCTGAGAGATAAATGAGTGCATTGGAACTGTTGTCTGTGTCGTGTATTTTATATGCAAGGATGGTATGCCAGCGTCATTTGAATCTCAGCACCACAATCTGTTGACAGTGCCAACGTCACAACAAGACTTGACAAGGTGTACTACCACTCTGTACCAGGTCTGTTTTATGTACGTACATAAGTGCCTCCATGGACTGTACATCTGACGGCCACAGACAACAAATAGTATCTAAACATATCAGTTTTATTCAAAGTGACAGTTATTACACAACATAATCTGCATAGAGATACATCATCAGGTGCAACAAACTATGTACATACATTTACAATAAATACCTACAATGAAAGTATCATCATGCAGAATTATTCGCAATGAATAAGACAGAGCAAAAGCTAGTTTTAGTATTAGTCAATCAATAGCCTAATAATGACTTAGTCCAGGAAGGTGTGTAATGGATTTTAGTTTAATATATTTGAATCTGATAGACAAGATTGAAACAATGTTTCGCTTTTATAAAAATTCCATGATAGCTGGATATTTCAGTATTGCTTGGACATAATGTATTCACTAACCAACCATAAGCTAGCCAACTGATCATAACTAGTAAATCTATAGGTCAATAGATATACATTGTGCTATAGTCGTGGCCATGGTCCTCTAAAACTAAATATAAAAGACAAAAGTAATTCAACATTGAAGTGTTTATATTAATGAAGTATGTCAAGTAACTTTTGAACTCTCACACTTTACAACTGCTGAGTTGAACAACAAACTTACATTTAAATAAGATGACACTGCAAAAAAAAATTGTTGCCACAGATTAATTAAAACTTGAAATATACCAAGCTAAACAAACAACTGCTACACCAACAAAAAAATTGAAAGAGAGTTCATAAGTTTATATCTAATATCTATTAGTACTAAGTTTACAATCAGGTCACAGTTTAGTAGTAATAGTCAAATTGCTAATTTATTTAAGATACAAAATGTTAGCTCAATAATATATGTCTACATTTCACTGAACACAGCCATGACTATGATGCCCTTGCTTCCAAATATAACTAAGTTTGGAAGGTATTTTTGTAACTTATCACTACACACCCAATTATTTAATATACCAATTACACATACAACCAGAACCACCCAATAGTAGGTCATTTCACACACACAATTAGTTTTTATATCAAGATTCAACAGGATTAAAATGGTGTGGATATGACTAGAAAATGCATTTGACTTGCAAATGTGCAGTTTTTGACTTCACAAGCAAACCTGTCTTCTTTCACCTATAACAATTTCTACTTACTGTACACATATCTAATTATCTACCATATGCTTGTGCTAACGAATGATCAAAAAATGTGTATGCTTTTGCAATGGAACTTTTGTGGAAAAAAGTTGCTTTCATTCTTTTAAATTGCTTGTTATTAGAATAAATGTTATCAAAATTAAAGAAATAACATTACGCAATATCACAGCAATTATGACATATGTAGTAAATTATATTAAAGTAATACTATAATACAAGACTGCAAGTGTCCATAATGCAATATTAAAAAAAGAATATTTCCTCTTTTTACAGGATAATCAAATAGGCAGAGATAGGTTAACCCACTTTATGCTAATTATGGCGAGTCTTTTGAAAGACTTTGCAAAACAGATTTTTTAGAATTAGTCTTAAAGTCTAATAAAGGTTAACAATAGCTTATGCAAGATTTTAATGCTGTTTAGCTACCCTATCCTGTATATTATCCTTTCGCTAATTCTGTAAAAAACTGCACAGTCACCTTAATTTTCTGTAGTGATTCAGAGTTAGGATTACTGCCGTATTGGCCGCCAGAGGCTAGCTGGAGCCTGGGCAACGGCGTAGCCTTATATTTACCGAAATGACCCAAGGACCACAATGGAAACAAGTGCTTGCACTTTCTTGTGTCATCCTTTATATTTAATGTACCCTGTATTTATATGTTATGTATGTACAAGCTTACATTTTATATTGAATAAATAATCAATCAATCTGATACAAGAGCTTAATCCCGTAAAACATAATTTAAGTCTATATTCAATTTAAAACTAAATGACTGATAATATATGTATAAAACAGAATGAAACCTTTTGCATATGAGCTTCGATAACTTGCACAATCTGTTCGGAATACTGCGCATTATCTTCTGCCAACATGGTCAACATATTGATCAACGGTTTGCTGTTGAAGGTCAAATCCGCCAGTGATGCTGTATACTCTTCGACGACTTCCTGCTCCATCTTTTAGTGTACGACTACTACCTGTGTGTCGTAAATACTAACTACAGTTAACATAAATACATATGTACAGATTACAAGCTAAAATCTATACTTTTCTGCTGCCACGCAACTGCAACTTCTAAATCCTCCATTCCTCGAATATGGCGTTCGTTCTGACGTCATACAGGTATTCTGACACTTATGATTGGATAAATGTAACCACGTGCCCTTGGTCGTCCAATGATGTGTGCTCTCTTGTGCGGAAATCCTGGTAAACACAGGACAAAGAATATAAAGATACAACCGTATTTCCTGTTTATATAAGTATCTCATGATGTACAGTTGGAATATTGTTCTTTTGCGCCGATGATAATAATAATATGAGATCAGCCAGAAGCAAAAAGGGGAAAATTTCCTTCTTTCAAAATCCCAAGTCCCCCCTCTTCCCACAATTCATAGGTACTTCCGGGTTTCGGTTTTTGACAGCTGGGTAAACATGGCAGTGAATAGAAAATTTGTCATCATTTTGGCATTACATTGTGATGGTAAAGTTGGCTGCGTGGACATGAACACGTCCGCTTAATGTTGATGTACCAGTCCAACTCATTGGCATGAAATCATATGCACTGAACAAAACAGAACATATAAAAGCGTACTAGCCTGTGTATAAAACTATGAATCATGATCATCTCGGAGTCAGACCGAGTGTCGGTGACACACACACACACTGACACAGTGCTACTGCCAGTGGCAAAGACGTCTTGACTGAAATTAATATATCTCAGGTTATACTTCAGTTCGAAAATTGTCGAGTCTTGGCTTGCTACAACATTGTGTTTGATTTCGCAAGTGTTTTCATTGAGCATTTACACTATGTCATGGTAAACTATGCCTGTTTAAAATCGCTGTAAACTTGAGCCGGGGCAGTATCATAAACTAGCACAGCCCATCTCTACTGTCAGTACAACAGTAGTTAAGGCTGAGCACTGAGGATCAGACTGTTTGACATCTGATTGATAAGGTAAGAGTCGAAGGCATCACTAATGGATATTTATAATATTATATTGTTTTAAACAGAAATGTCACAGTTAACTGACATAAGTATGATTCAGAAATTTAAGTAAAATATTGCCACTATGTCTATTTTAATATATATTGTTAGTGTTGGTAGATGGTTCTGTGTACTCAACAAAATACTATGTGCATTCGACGGATTGCATAATGTTGCATCCATTTGTAGTTTATAAATTGTGTATTAATGTGCAGCATGATTAGCATGAATTACAGAGATGATTCAGTTAATTGTTTGTGTGTGTCACTCTTGTGTATAATGCATGCTCAGTTGTCTTTTGTGGAGTATTATTTTATTTGTTCATGATGTGTATTCTAAAGCAACAAAGGATCCTGTTTTCGATCACACTGCCGTCGATTGATTGATGTAATAAACTGTCACTGGTGCACCATCAAGCAATCTGTAAATTGTGCTGCACAGTCTATGGATCACGCAGATCTGTAAAATGCACTCAACTGAATATACTGTTATAATTTTCTTATATACATAGTTTTTGTGACACATAATATTGACCATTGTCCATGTGGTGAGTATAATATTGACCATTGTCCATGTGGTGTGTATAATATTGACCATTGTCCATGTGGTGTGTATAATTAATTAGATAATTTTTTTCTTTTTGAAAAATTCAGTTAAATGAAAACAGTCATAATATAATGTAAGAAACAAAGAACAATAAATTGATTGTGAAATATACAGAGATAGAGTGAGAGAGAGAGCGAGAGCGAGGGAGAGAGAGAGAGAGAGAGATTATTTAATGTCCAATGGAAGCGAGAGAGATTATTTAATAAGTTAGTTAATTCACTACAAATGTGCATGTGCATCATTCGTCTACAATGAACTGCTGTCAACAGATTGAATGGTCCAATGGAAGACTACAAATACCTGTTTAAAGTGGTGCTCATTGGCAATGCTGGAGTGGGCAAGACATGTCTGGTTCGTAGATTCACACAGGTAAGACCACCATCCCCCTACTCTGACTGGATCTAGACCCCCCATACCCCTACTCTGACTGAATCTAGATAGACCCCCCATACCCCTACTCTGACTGAATCTATGCACTGAAAATAGCATTGTGACTGGCAGACCTGTTCATTTGAACACCATCTCGATTTCTCTGGGAAACATCCAGTCATGCTGCAATTAATGTGCGAAGACTATACGTACACAAATATCCACCACTGTCTATAGCCAGGTACGCATTCATACAGCTGAGTGAACTGGAGCAATGTAAAGTGAACGAACTTGCCCAAGGTTTGGCAGCGCAGTTCTATCCATTGCACCACTGCGCTCTCCACTCCACATATACATACAAATGATACAAGTCATACAACACACCAGTTAAATTTATGTGGCAATATCTTGTAGTATTCATTTACAAAGTCAAATCCTAAACTTGATTTTGTACTAGATCTAGACACCATTATTTATGTATGCAGTTTTTTAATTGTAATCATTTGTAATTTTACGTGAATGCTAAACAAATCGTAACATGACATAAAGTGTTCCTGGTGTGTATTAATGGTGCAATCAGTCTGATGTATTCATATTGAAGGTTGTTACACATTTGTTCTCAGGGCCTCTTCCCACCTGGGCAGGGTGCTACCATTGGGGTCGATTTCATGATCAGCACTGTAGAAATTGATGGTGTCAAAGTCAAAGTAAGTTACCTGCACATCCACGAATGTATAGAAATTCTGGTTTCTTAACTTATTTCTTTAGACATTGTTTAACTCACAAGAAACTTAGTTTTCACCTGCAAATATATCGTCCGTGTCACATGATGCTGAACAGTATACTATTCTACATATAAACGTACCAAGAGAGAAATGAATTATTAGAACCACCCAGCCAGTCCTTTTAAGGAAAGCCACCGGCCTAATATATGAAACATAGTACCACATCCAGTTTTGGTACCTGTCTTTTATGTCTACTTTTTTTGCTTTCACAAATTATGATGTAGTGGTTCCTTCATGGTAATGGGACTTGGATAGTTCTCTTTGTTTACGTTATGTAATATATTTGTGCAGTTGGGATGGTTTCTTTATAATGTTAGTAATTGTTTATAGGTTTAACGCAGACTTGTGTGTTGAACTTGGCTCTATTTACATCTTAGATGTTGGCTTAAATTAACTGATTACACTAAGAACGTAAAATATAACAACGATGTATATCTAACTAAAGTGTATAATGTAATTAGTGTAGGTGTATGTATGTGTGCATGCATACCTGCAGGTACATTAATGTTTTCCTCCTAGATGGGCACAAAAGTCAGGGATTAATTAAACTTTGGAAGAAAAGTAACACTTTTTCAATGCTTCCAATGATGACAGTTGTGTACAGGTAATTGTAATGATTTTTTTGATTCGCACCAGACATCAGACGTAAGTCGATTGTTGACATTGTTACCCATCTTTCCGAGTCATGCGATTGATCTGCCGATCAGTTGAACGCATTGTACTTAACTTGCTTTGTGAATTACATCATAAGAAACACCATTTATGAACGCTCAGTGAAAGAGTCTTATCTGTGTATGTGTCAAAAAACTGCCATCAGAAATGTTGCTAGTTAAAAATAATTTATCAAGGGGGACCGTTTCACAAAGACAATGGGCTCATAAGGAAAGTCCACCATAACAATATATCAAGGGGGACCGTTTCACAAAGACAATGGGCTCATAAGGAAAGTCCACCATAACAATATATCAAGGGGGACCATTTCACAAAGACAATGGGCTCATAAGGAAAGTCCACCATAACAATATATCAAGGGGGACCGTTTCACAAAGACAATGGGCTCATAAGGAAAGTCCACCATAACAATATATCAAGGGGGACCGTTTCACAAAGACAATGGGCTCATAAGGAAAGTCCACCATAACAATATATCAAGGGGGACCGTTTCACAAAGACAATGGGCTCATAAGGAAAGCCTTGACAGAATCAGTTGTGAAATTTAGGGAGATTAAAAAAAATGCACAAATAGCTGCTGCCGTATCACAGAGGACAGTATTTCCATGACATACTGGCAAAAGTGGCGCACCCTGTTGTTGACAATTTCCACTATGCGAGATCACTGTTAAGGAGTGAAATTGATTTTAACGAGCAAAATCAAGTTTATGAACCTGTATGATAAGAATGTTAGTGAAACGATCCCCTGCAGATATGTAAAAGATGAAAGTATGTATTGCAGCTACAGATATGGGACACAGCAGGTCAGGAACGCTTTCGGTCAATCACACAGAGCTACTACCGGTCAGCAAACGCTCTCATCCTCGTGTATGATATCAGCTGTCAGCCTTCGTTTGACTGCCTTCCCCAGTGGATCAACGAGATGGACATGTACGCCAGCACCAAGGTCATCACATACCTCGTGGGTAGGTAAATATTGCTACATCAGGCACTGTACACTAGAAGGGGCAGTGAGTTTCATTTAAAGCTCAATGGAAAAAAAATTCTGAGGTAATGCAACTGTTTAGCAAAAATGCACCATTAAATTGATAATTTATGAGTTTTTTTTTAACATACTGTTTAAAAGAGATTTTGAGTAAGTAATAGGTGCTAATGTTGCCAAATTGATTGCGCAAATGTTTTTCTTTTTCATGTGGACAAAAAAAGGGAGCTGTGGTCCATGCTCTCTTGCAGAAATGTTTGACATAGATTTACAAAACTTGGTACAATCATAGAAGACACGAACTGATATTGCAATGGTAAATCTAACCAATGAGCATGCATGAAACTTCATAAGCTAGCAAAAATAGACTTGTCTTGGTCTAATATCAACCTTTGATTATTCTGGCATAATATTTATACTTGTATTTTGTTATAAAGAATGTTATTGTGAATGATCATTTATTATTGATATGTAGCCGGACAGTAGTCCATAATCATCTCTGCATAGATATACACCTGTACTTACTACATTGTAATTGGTCACATCGTCATTAGATATTTGCTGTCACCCTGCTAGGAAACAAGAGCGACCGCGTGAACCAGCGAGAAATCCCCGCACATATTGCTGAGCGGTTCGCCCAGCAGCAAGACATGCGCTTCCTGGAGACATCGGCGAAGGAGGCAGACAACGTGAAGCGACTCTTCCTCGAGATCGCCAAAGAACTCACTCAACAAGCCAGGGACAATGAGATCTGCTCGCAATACTCCAGTACTTCCGATCTCGGCGCCTCAGACACTTCACCAGTTGGCAACTTTAATTGCTGCAAAGGTTTCTAGGGGGCAGCATGTGTGTTGTGGTTTCTTGTACTGTTTACCAGGATATTGGTTATCAAAAAGAATGTCATGTTGCTCGTTGTGAAAACATTGTGAAATACTTCTCAGTTGTCCTGATTGGTTCTTAGTCAGTTAAATTCTGACTTGATAGATTTTGGTTGAGCTAAAAAGTCAGTGCCAGAGAGTGTCGGTAGCAAAATGTTTTGTTCTTTTTTGGTATGCAATGCCAGATTTTGTGAGCAACATCAGTGTTCTATTTACAGTTTGGTTGCAACGTTCTCTGTGTATACAAACAACATAATCAGGATAGGAAAATTGTAATAAGAATAATTTTGATTGCTCACCGATGTTTGCCTAGCACTGTATCAACTGAGTTTGTGATAACCTGTCTGTTTAGAATATGTCTCTAAGGCACAGCTAAGTTAAGACATTAGCAGTACAGCATATGTATGGGCTTTCATAATGCAGAAGCATATCGTCATGCAGATTTAGTGCCACTGTGTGAATTAGAGTCTGTGTTTTGTATTAGTACAGGGAGTATCAGATTCCAGTAGATCACTGAAGTGTCATAGCCATTCCACTCTTGATTAGCCAGCAAGAATTAAACTTATTTTGGAGCAATTATTGAAACATGCAATGTTTCGACCCGTCTACAGCAGATCTTGTTCATGTACTCATGTCATGTGGCTCAGATTCTGGCAGAATAATCTGGAGATCAGAACTGAGCCGCGTCACATGACATCAGTGCATGAATAAGGTCCGCTGGTGATGGGTCGAACGTTGCATGTTTCAACTATTGCTTCAAAGTAAGTTTAATTCTTGCTGTCTAATTGAATCTTGGTGTCATGAACAGTATCTTCCATATTCCTCTGTTGATTTGGTTGGAACAGCCTATAGGTAGCATTACCCAGTCTGCGTCCATCGTATTGTATTAAGATTCACATGTGCAACATACTTACAGACGCATCTCTCAAACTTGTTAAAGGGAAAGAGAATAACATAAAAATTGGTGTGACCCTTTAGTCAGATGTTAGAAAGGATAAATAGAAATGCTGCACGATTATAGAAAAACATCTATTAATGCATTCGGGTAAATTTCCATAATTGTGTTTGCAGGACACATTCACAACTTGCATTTTTTTTCATTGTCACACGGCCAGTGCTGCAGACATGCACAGGTTTCATAGTATTGTCATTATCCCACGGCCCGTGCTGCAGACATGCACAGGTTTCATAGTATTGTCATTATCCCACGGCCAGTGCTGCAGACATGCACATGTTTCATAGTATTGTCATTATCCCACGGCCCGTGCTGCAGACATGCACAGGTTTCATAGTATTGTCATTATCCCACGGCCCGTGCTGCAGACATGCACAGGTTTCATAGTATTGTCATTATCCCACGGCCCGTGCTGCAGACATGCACAGGTTTCATAGTATTGTCATTATCCCACGGCCCGTGCTGCAGACATGCACAGGTTTCATAGTATTGTCATTATCCCACGGTCAGTGCTGCAGACATGCACAGGTTTCATAGTATTGTAATTATCCCACGGCCAGTGCTGCAGACATGCACAGGTTTCATAGTATTGTCATTATCCCATGGTCAGTGCTGCAGACATGCACAGGTTTCATAGTATTGTCATTATCCCACGGCCAGTGCTGCAGACATGCACAGGTTTCATAGTATTGTCATTATCCCACGGCCAGTGCTGCAGACATGCACAGGTTTCATAGTATTGTCATTATCCCACGGCCAGTGCTGCAGACATGCACAGGTTTCATAGTATTGTCATTATCCCACGGCCAGTGCTGCAGACATGCACAGGTTTCATAGTATTGTCATTATCCCACGGCCAGTGCTGCAGACATGCACAGGTTTCATAGTATTGTCATTATCCCACGGCCAGTGCTGCAGACATGCACAGGTTTCATAGTATTGTCATTATCCCACGGCCAGTGCTGCAGACATGCACAGGTTTCATAGTATTGTCATTATCCCACGGCCAGTGCTGCAGACATGCACAGGTTTCATAGTATTGTCATTATCCCACGGCCAGTGCTGCAGACATGCACAGGTTTCATAGTATTGTCATTATCCCACGGCCAGTGCTGCAGACATGCACAGGTTTCATAGTATTGTCATTATCCCACGGCCAGTGCTGCAGACATGCACAGGTTTCATAGTATTGTCATTATCCCACGGCCAGTGCTGCAGACATGCACAGGTTTCATAGTATTGTCATTATCCCACGGCCAGTGCTGCAGACATGTACAGGTTTCATAGTATTGTCATTATCCCACGGCCAGTGCTGCAGACATGCACAGGTTTCATAGTATTGTCATTATCCCACGGCCAGTGCTGCAGACATGCACAGGTTTCATAGTATTGTCATTATCCCACGGCCAGTGCTGCAGACATGCACAGGTTTCATAGTATTGTCATTATCCCACGGCCAGTGCTGCAGACATGCACAGGTTTCATAGTATTGTCATTATCCCACGGCCAGTGCTGCAGACATGCACAGGTTTCATAGTATTGTCATTATCCCACGGCCAGTGCTGCAGACATGCTCAGGTTTCATAGTATTGTCATTATCCCACGGCCAGTGCTGCAAACATACACAGGTTTCATAGTATTATCATACTATTAGTAGTTTGTCCATGCCATCTTCCTACAGATACGCACAAAGAGTGAGAACTCCTTTGTGCACTAAACTAAATCAGTTGTACACTGCCCACGGATAGCCTCAATGTTACTATATGGTGCCAAGCTACAATTTAACACACACTCATTCACTTGTGGCCACTTGTGCAATTAGCCAAAGGCAATGCTGGCGACCAATATTCCACCCCACCAAGCCCCCCAGGTGAAATTAAAAACAACTTTAAACCTATGAACCACCTGGCTTGCTAGCATGCATAAAAAATTCAGTCCCATACATGTAAAACTGATGGAGATACACTCAGACAAACACACATGCATACAAGTGACAGACACTTGTACTCTGTTTTATAACATCTATGTCACCAATTCACACTGCTACGCACCATGTGTCAGAAATTCACACTAGTCACTTGTAAGTCGCCAGTATTGTCCTGTATTTCAGTTATGTGAATGTTACTTTTTTATGCAGTTAACTATGTTGTTTTGACAACAGCATAATTTAATGCTTCCACTATTTTGTGCTATAAATGACATATTTATTATTTATGCTATAATCCTTGTTTAGAAAAATGGTAATTTATTATAGCATGGGAGCAGGTTAAGATATCTGTAACAAGATTTGTTGCCATCATGACACAACGAGCAATGTCTGCAGTGATTTGTGGAACTATTAAACCACAAATGCACAAACATGTGAAATACAGATATAGCATGTGGCATGTATATTAGCATCATAATAATCACTGTAATTAGGCTTTTGGTAATGCACAATGAATATATAAAGTGTATGTTGTGCGTTGATAGTGTTGGAAAATGTGAAAATCTAAACTGAGATGAACCAGCTTCACAAAATCAGCTTACTGTATGAACTTCCGTAGAAGGTATTTAACATGGCCTTCATAGGTCACACTTTTGTACAATTATTCTCCATCGTTCTTCGTATTTTATACCACTTCTTATATTCTGTGTTGTGTGCTTCATAAAAACAAAAGTACATAAATGTTTCTTGGTAGTCATCCTACAGCAATAATAGTATGAATGCTTGGTGGAACTGGCAGGAGGAACTTAAGACAATGGTGTTGTATTTCGCTGTGCAGGTTTGGTTTTGCGTGAAATGATTATGAAACAAAATGAACAAAAATAGATTTGCAGAAGCAGATTTTGAAAGGAGACTGTACTGTGTATGATTTTGGTAGTTCTTTTTAGGCTGTAATCTATTGTAGATTGAAGTGTGGAATGAGGTGTTGAATCCTCAAGGTCAACTGACATGAAGAGTAATCGTGTGACCAGGGAAACTGTTTAATATATAGTTGTTTGTTTGTGTACCATCAATAACAAGTTAATGCAAATACCTAACTATAAACAAGCAGGTGTATGTCAGTTGATTGATGACAACTTTATGTTTATGCTGCAGTTGTTTTGACTGCCGATCAATTATGGATTGTGAAAAACTGCTCAAAACTATGGCATAACAAACATCATGTACCAACAGTTTGGGAAACCATCTTCTGCATCGGTGTGTATGTAGCGCCATCTGGAGAATGTGTTTGTGCTAAAGTGTTAAAACTGTAACGCATGAACAGTTGATTGTATAGGTTTGTGTATTTTTGTGAATCATTAATATTCTAAATGTATTGTGTTGTCAAATGCTGGTGTTTCCCGGTCTGCTGACAATTTTATGAAGTGGTTATTGTGCTTTAAAAGTATATTAATTTTATTCTGTTAGGCTATGTTGATTAAAAATGGTTATGGAAGTTGACAAATACATGTCAAAAGTGTAACTTACAATAGGGAGGACAACAAAACTTAAAACCATTGACGTAGTAATAAAAATCCACCATTACCACCAAAACTTACCTGGTAACAAAGTTTTAAGATGTGTCACCTATTTTTAGCCCAGTGTGTTTTCTAGCCACCCAACAATTATTACCATTTACAAATAAATGTTGTAATATTTAAATATAACATTTTTAGTTTACATTAGTTTCTTTATAGTGTTTTTCAGGCATTTCTGTAACTTATTTTCAAAATAATTTCCTAGTCCCGCTATGATTATATATACATGTAGTGTTGTGTTATGTAAATATTGATGTTTAGATGTGAATGTGTGTTGGATCCTCGGGCTGTGTATCCTACTTTTAGACCCCATTGTTTGTAAGACTACCCCCCCCCCCTCGGTACGCCTGTTCCACTAGTCTAGGTACAATTTTACTTCATTTGCTATTTTGCATTACCAGTTTTTGTACCAGCATCTCCAAAATGTGCTTTAAATGGATATGCATTGTGGTTCTTGTCATTTATGTAAGCATACGTCATTCTAGTAAGCAGTTTGCTAGTATGAATGGTTTAGAAGTTATACATGCTTCAGATCTTATATGAATTTGGGTAGCACCATTCAGTTTTGTAGATTATTCGCAGAAAAGTTGGGTTGATGTTCAAATGATGTACCCGGTAGGTTAATTGTGAAGTGTTCTGTGAAGCCCTGAAGAACACATACCGTGTTTTATGGGAATTGTACTTTACGACAGTGTGTCAGGATATTTTATCCACGAAAAGTTAGCCTAAAATTGTCATAAATGCCACAACGAAGCCAGTATATTTGATTTAAGTCTTACCACTTTGACTACTTCAGTCAACATATACAGTTTGATTTGTTTGTTGTATTGGCAAATGTGAATGTACAAATCGGCTGTCATCTGCTGATTGTATATTTTTGTTTCTTGAGTTCTTTTAATCACTGCTATGAATAGATGTGAAACTTCAATCATTGTGGTTGACAATAATTATACGGCAATGGGAATATAGTGCAATATTGTTTTACTGCCATGACTTCCTGCTTTACATGTGTGCATATTTTACCGCCACTTGTGTGGTTGCACTGCTGTTTCAGTACTGTTTTATAATGTTGTTGTTGCTAGTGCTGATAAAATACTATTGTTTATTACTTACACATATTCAGTTTACATACATGATATGTGCACGAAACAACTTTGACTCCACGGTTGTACAGTGATTATTTGAAAACAATAAATATAATCAAAAACATAACATGCATTATGTGTAGTCCTTCTACATGGACGGTTTAACCTGGGTTAAAGATAACCTAGGCTAATTTAGACACTGATTAAATAATGTGTAATATCTACATGAAGCATTGTTTTAACCCAGGATAAAATTAATCTGTAGCATCTAACAAACCATCTGAACGAATCCACGTTGTTCTATTCCTATGTTACAAGCAAGCACATGACCTCTATGGCAGAATCTCGACACTACAACATAATCTCGGCTAACAATTGCAGAGTTAAGTTAACCTGGATTAATGTTTTGCACGTTTTATATAACTTAACCATGTAGACGTGTATCTGGGTTTTAAATGTGTGTAAAGACGGGGTTACAATAGAACAACCTTATGTCAACAAATTAAATTGCAAAAGTTTTTACACGTACAGAACCACTCTTTAGATCAGTACGATTGCTGCAACGTCAACAATTTGTGAACCTTTCTCTAACATACCCTTCTCATATGATCACATCACAAGGATTATTCTTCATGTAATCTGGTCACACTTCGGTGATGTACTGGGTATACTGATCTAATGTTTTGTATATTTTTGTATGTTTTGTATATTAATTTCTTAGGAAACTCAGAGTAGTTACTAAAACATGAGATTACTTGCATTAGTTTGCAGAAATAAATCATTGATGTCAACCCATTGTTTAGAATGTTTGACTTATCCAAATGCGTACCATTTTACCTTGTCTAAAAATAAATTACAATAAAATTGGCCAAGAAACATTGCAATAGAACTGTCTATGGTGACCATTCATATAGAGTGACCACAATTCTAGACACAGATTGGTTTTTAAAATAATTTACCTGCAATGAATGACCACCTGTCAAAAGTGACCAACGACCACATAAACCCGTCACAAGATTTTTAAAAATAACAGTAAGTTCTCATATAGCGCCGTATCCAGTCCTCAGGACAGCTCAAAGCCCTTTACACCCTGGCAGACCTGTTCAATCGAACACCATCTCGTCTTCTCTGTGAAGCATCCAGCCATGCTGCAATTAATGCGCGAAAACTATTCATACACATATATCCACCACTGTCTATAACCAGGTACTCATTCATGCAACTGAGTGAACTGGAGTAACGTAGAGTGAACAAGCTTGCCAAAGGTTCGACACAGCAGCACATGATTCCAACCCAGGTTCTCTCAGTAGAGTCCGAAGCTCTAGTCACTGCACCACTGCGCCCCATGCACAAGTATGGTTCTCTTCAGCTGCTGTTATGGCAACTACATTTTTTTTTTAATAAAGTGATAGTGTACAGCAAGTTCACACTGAGTAGAATAGGAACTACTAAGGAAAGACAGGAAGATAAGTCCACAAGTCACTTTACAATGAACTAAAAGTGCCCAACTGTCCGCCAGATGGAATACCTCATTACTGTCCCCAGCAAGTGTCTGTCACCTCATGGGATGCCTCAGTAGATGACACTTGTGGCAATACCAAATGTAAGAAAACACACAACATTGTTGCATAAACACCTTAACGCGCTTGCAGATACTTGGTATATGTTCAAAACGACAAAGGTTAGATAGATAGCGAGGTTCACATCCACAGACAGGCCCTAGTCATGACATTGCTATGCCACTGGCATGAGGGTAGACTTCACTGTGTCCGCATCTACTTCATGTTGTCAAGTCCATGATATGAGGGTAGACATAAGCATCACTGTGTCCGCATCTACTTCACGTTGCCAAGTCCATGATATGAGGGTAGACATAAGCATCACTGTGTCCGCATCTACTTCATGTTGCCAAGTCCATGATGCAAGTGTTGGATAGATAGCGAGGTTTACATCCACAGACAGGCCCTAGTCGTGACATTGCTATGCCACTGGCATGAGGGTAGACATAAGCTTCACTGTGTCCGCATCTACTTCATGTTGTCAAGTCCATGATATGAGGGTAGACATAAGCATCACTGTGTCCGCATCTACTTCACGTTGCCAAGTCCATGATATGAGGGTAGACATAAGCATCACTGTGTCCGCATCTACTTCATGTTGCCAAGTCCATGATGCAAGTGTTGGATAGATAGCGAGGTTTACATCCACAGACAGGCCCTAGTCGTGACATTGCTATGCCACTGGCATGAGGGTAGACATAAGCTTCACTGTGTCCGCATCTACTTCATGTTGTCAAGTCCATGATATGAGGGTAGACATAAGCATCACTGTGTCCGCGTCTACTTCATGTTGCCAAGTCCATGATATGAGGGTAGACGTAAGCATCACTGTGTCCGCGTCTACTTCATGTTGCCAAGTCCATGATATGAGGGTAGACATAAGCATCACTGTGTCCGCATCTACTTCATGTTGCCAAGTCCATGATATGAGGGTAGACGTAAGCATCACTGTGTCCGCGTCTACTTCATGTTGCCAAGTCCATGATATGAGGGTAGACGTAAGCATCACTGTGTCCGCGTCTACTTCATGTTGCCAAGTCCATGATATGAGGGTAGACGTAAGCATCACTGTGTCCGCGTCTACTTCATGTTGCCAAGTCCATGATATGAGGGTAGACGTAAGCATCACTGTGTCCGCGTCTACTTCATGTTGCCAAGTCCATGATATGAGGGTAGACGTAAGCATCACTGTGTCCGCGTCTACTTCATGTTGCCAAGTCCATGATATGAGGGTAGACGTAAGCATCACTGTGTCCGCGTCTACTTCATGTTGCCAAGTCCATGATATGAGGGTAGACGTAAGCATCACTGTGTCCGCGTCTACTTCATGTTGCCAAGTCCATGATATGAGGGTAGACATAAGCATCACTGTGTCCGCATCTACTTCACGTTGCCAAGTCCATGATATGAGAGTAGACGTAAGCATCACTGTGTCCGCATCTACTTCATGTTGCCAAGTCCATGATATGAGGGTAGACGTAAGCATCACTGTGTCCGCATCTACTTCATGTTGCCAAGTCCATGATATGAGGGTAGACGTAAGCTTCACTGTGTCCGCGTCTACTTCATGTTGCCAAGTCCATGATATGAGGGTAGACGTAAGCATCACTGTGTCCGCGTCTACTTCATGTTGCCAAGTCCATGATATGAGGGTAGACGTAAGCATCACTGTGTCCGCATCTACTTCATGTTGCCAAGTCCATGATATGAGGGTAGACGTAAGCATCACTGTGTCCGCGTCTACTTCATGTTGCCAAGTCCATGATATGAGGGTAGACATAAGCATCACTGTGTCCGCGTCTACTTCATGTTGCCAAGTCCATGATATGAGGGTAGACGTAAGCATCACTGTGTCCGCGTCTACTTCATGTTGCCAAGTCCATGATATGAGGGTAGACGTAAGCATCACTGTGTCCGCGTCTACTTCATGTTGCCAAGTCCATGATATGAGGGTAGACGTAAGCATCACTGTGTCCGCGTCTACTTCATGTTGCCAAGTCCATGATATGAGGGTAGACATAAGCATCACTGTGTCCGCGTCTACTTCATGTTGCCAAGTCCATGATATGAGGGTAGACATAAGCATCACTGTGTCCGCATCTACTTCATGTTGCCAAGTCCATGATATGAGGGTAGACATAAGCATCACTGTGTCCGCATCTACTTCATGTTGCCAAGTCCATGATATGAGGGTAGACGTAAGCATCACTGTGTCCGCGTCTACTTCATGTTGCCAAGTCCATGATATGAGGGTAGACGTAAGCATCACTGTGTCCGCGTCTACTTCATGTTGCCAAGTCCATGATATGAGGGTAGACGTAAGCATCACTGTGTCCGCGTCTACTTCATCTTGCCAAGTCCATGATATGAGGGTAGACATAAGCATCACTGTGTCCGCATCTGCTTCATGTTGCCAAGTCCATGATATGAGGGTAGACGTAAGCTTCACTGTGTCCGCGTCTACTTCATGTTGCCAAGTCCATGATATGAGGGTAGACGTAAGCTTCACTGTGTCCGCGTCTACTTCATGTTGCCAAGTCCATGATATGAGGGTAGACGTAAGCATCACTGTGTCCGCATCTACTTCATGTTGCCAAGTCCATGATATGAGGGTAGACATAAGCATCACTGTGTCCGCATCTGCTTCATGTTGCCAAGTCCATGATATGAGGGTAGACGTAAGCTTCACTGTGTCCGCATCTACTTCATGTTGCCAAGTCCATGATATGAGGGTAGACGTAAGCATCACTGTGTCCGCGTCTACTTCATGTTGCCAAGTCCATGATATGAGGGTAGACGTAAGCATCACTGTGTCCGCGTCTACTTCATGTTGCCAAGTCCATGATATGAGGGTAGACGTAAGCTTCACTGTGTCCGCATCTACTTCATGTTGCCAAGTCCATGATATGAGGGTAGACGTAAGCATCACTGTGTCCGCGTCTACTTCATGTTGCCAAGTCCATGATATGAGGGTAGACGTAAGCATCACTGTGTCCGCGTCTACTTCATGTTGCCAAGTCCATGATATGAGGGTAGACGTAAGCATCACTGTGTCCGCGTCTACTTCATGTTGCCAAGTCCAAGATATGAGGGTAGACGTAAGCATCACTGTGTCCGCGTCTACTTCATGTTGCCAAGTCCATGATATGAGGGTAGACGTAAGCATCACTGTGTCCGCATCTACTTCATGTTGCCAAGTCCATGATATGAGGGTAGACGTAAGCATCACTGTGTCCACGTCTACTTCATGTTGTCAAGTCCATGATATGAGGGTAGACGTAAGCATCACTGTGTCCGCGTCTACTTCATGTTGCCAAGTCCATGATATGAGGGTAGACATAAGCATCACTGTGTCCGCATCTACTTCAAGTTGCCAAGTCCATGATATGAGGGTAGACGTAAGCTTCACTGTGTCCGCGTCTACTTCATGTTGCCAAGTCCATGATATGAGGGTAGACGTAAGCATCACTGTGTCCGCGTCTACTTCATGTTGCCAAGTCCATGATATGAGGGTAGACGTAAGCATCACTGTGTCCGCGTCTACTTCATGTTGCCAAGTCCATGATATGAGGGTAGACGTAAGCATCACTGTGTCCGCGTCTACTTCATGTTGCCAAGTCCATGATATGAGGGTAGACGTAAGCATCACTGTGTCCGCGTCTACTTCATGTTGCCAAGTCCATGATATGAGGGTAGACGTAAGCATCACTGTGTCCGCATCTACTTCATCTTGCCAAGTCCATGATGCAGGTGTTGTTTTCCCAAAGTATTTGCTACGCACGCATGGGTCCTGTCATTGTTAAGTTGTTTTATGCGCATATTATGTTATACGTTCTGAACAACTGATTTTCCCTATAGAAGGTAAGAATCTTGACATGTATGGGGTTTTTGAAAAAATAGAGGTGTTATGTCCAACTCCTGTGGACAAAGATGTAAGTCTGGCACCCAAGGTGCAAGCCATTTAGGAGGAAAATGTTAATGTACCCGCATACATACATGATTACACAAGCTCGATTATTAGTAGATTATACACCTGCAACCTGCTATGGGAGATCACCTGTCTGTAGAGACCACTTTGGTTGGGTAGAAGGGGTGGTTGTTCAAGACAGGTTCTTCTGTAACGAGTTTCCAAGACGACATGTGCTGAATGTTATGTATAATTTAATATATTTAAAAACATCAAACAGCTGTCCATATGAAAATGAAACATCAGATTGCAATTCACTTGGTTTTCTCGTACAAAACATCACATTGTTACTAACAAAACCCTTGCTAAAAATTTAAACTACAGTGAAATCTCAATATTAAGGTCACACTCATGACTCGGCAAAAGTGACCCGAATAGCAAGGTGACTGTTTTAGCGAGACTAATTTCCTATATTTTAATGCTACAGAAATAATTTGGGACTTTCCCAGGGTGACCCAACTGACCTGAATTATGAAGTGGCTGTATTATTGAGGTGACCGTAAGCAAGGTTCGACGCTATGCATTTTTAAAAGATAACATGCTTATAATAATAATTACTGGGTATATATAATAGATATATACCAGACAGTATTCATAGTTTTGAACCTTGATCAAAGACTACATCGGCACTGAGACGTAATTACCAAGCAACAAAAAGAAACGAACATCAGATCAAAAATACAATTTATGTCAGCTAACATGACGCCAAAACAATAAAGAGTTCCGAACAATCATAGTTTGCAACATAATCACCGTACATGTGCCTTATTTAAGGAATGATTAAGGTGTTATTTAAAAGCAGAATGGGATCAATATGATAAGAATTGCATATCATCTTAAAAATCAACCACTGTAAGTTTAACAAGCTCCAAGCACCACTGCAATACATACTGGATGTGCGCACGCATGCACGCACACACGCACACACACACACAGACATGAACACATGCATGCACACACATGCATACATAAAATGATATCTGAGAATATATGTGGCCAGCACAACTATTATTACATCATAAATATACATTTATCTCGACTGCACTCACAAAGATAATTGTCTTCAATGCTCCAGGCAAAGGACGGAATGTAATGTCTAAAAAGTTACTCCAACAACACGATCACTGGTCAAAGAAAAACCGGAATGGTTGAACAAATGTTTTGGAATTCCTTCGTCAACTGAAATTGTATTAGTCTTTATCTTAGTGCGTGATTAAATGTTCACCAAACGTGCATAACTTATACTGTTTGTGCAGTTACACAAACGTTGATATTACATATAATGCGGATATATTCGACTAAAAATTTATATGCAATGTGTGCAGAATCACAGGTCTAATGTAGCAAATAACGTCTGGGCCCCATTGTGAATGAAAGAACTAGCACCCACAATCATGCTTGCTACTGGACAAGCTGCTTCGTTCAGCCTCTATGGTGATCACCCTATCATGCCCTGCCTCGTAGCGGAATCCTATAATTGTGGATGGTATCACAGGTTTGTTGTTCATCATCTTGTCCACCAACGTCAGAAATATTGCCTCAACGTGATCCAGATTACGGTCATCTTTTGCCGACGTTGTGAACAATGCCATGTTGTGATGGTCCGCAAACCGCTGTGCGATCGTAGTATTAACACTGAGGTTCCTGACAATGTCACACTTGTTGCCAACGAGAATGCGTGGAGTTGACTGCGCAGTGTTATGTTCGTCACATTCCTGGATCCATTTGTTAAGGTTGTTGAACGATGATCGCTGGGTAACGTCGTACACAAAGATGACACCATGCAAGTTGTGATAGAATTGTTGCACTAGACCTTTATGGAAGCGTTCCTGGCCGGCAGTGTCCCACAGTTGTAGCTGGAAACAAACGTGGGAAAGCTATGAATATATAATAAAGCTGAGCACTAAGAAGAATGACTGTTATGTTGGGTTAGGTTTGTAAAATATTATCATTACCAATACTTTGTTTTAGACAAAAGGCTAAGGGGTCATCCATGGTGCAAGGGTCTACAGGCCAGCTTGATAAGCGTTATATGGTGAGTGGGGTTCTAGGTAAGCACTAACTTGATTAAGTAACAATTTTTGAAATGTTGGCTCATCGAGCTGTAGATATCAGATTGTTATCTAGAGCTTTAATTGTTCAGCCAGTTTTGTTTATACAGTGTATATGTCAACAGTGTTCTAAAGAAAAAACCAGCAATACACTATTTGTTTTTATTAATTTGATAGACTTTTATGTGTAAACAACAAATCAATGCAAACATATAATGGATGTAATAATCAAATCAGTACAAACATGTAATGGATGTAATAATCAAATCAATACAAACACATAATGGATGTAATAATCAAATCAATACAAACATGTAATGCATGTAATAATCAAATCAATACAAACATGTAATGGATGTAATAATCAAATCAATACAAATATGTAATGGATGTAATATTCAAATCAATACAAACATGTAATGGATGTAATAATCAAATCAATACAAACATGTAATGGATGTAATAATCAAATCAATACAAACATGCAATGGATGTAATAATCAAATTATAGCTGTATACAGTATTGGGGCAAAGTGGCCGAGTGGTTAGAGTACCGGGCTCTCGATTGGAGGGACCGGGGTTCAAATCCCGACGCCTGCTGAACAGTGGTTCGGTACCGGTTTGGCAGCCGTGTCAAAACTTGGGGAATTTCGTTCACCCTACGTCTCTCCCCTTCCAACCCACACCGGCCAGCATGGAAGGGTAGGCCAACAACACCAGCATGCAAAGTACAATGAAGCCAAGGCCCCCAGTCCCCAGCAGCGTGGAAAGAGTCTATGACCAAGGAGGTGGTTCGGGTCAAGTAGAGCTATGTGCAGGGGGTGCTAAGAATCTCTGGGTCAAGAAGAGCCGCCGAGAGAAGGTAAGTAGACTGAAGATAGCAACATATGATGTAAGAACGCTATTAAGAGATAAACAGATACAAAAACTTGAGGAAGAACTTGGGGAAACCAAATTGGTATGGGATGTAATCGGGATCGGAGAAGTCAGAAGAAGAGAGGAATTGCTTCACTACCTTACAAAGCAGCCATCTACTGTACCATTCCACAGCGAACAATAGCCAAGCTGGAGTAGGCTTTCTCATAAACAAGAAATGGAAAGACAATATAGTGAGGGTTAACAGCATCAGCCCCAGAGTAGCAGAACTTGTTCTATGCTTAACAAAGCGCTACAAACTGAAGATAGTACAAGTATATGCACCAACAACATCATACTCAGAAGAAGACACAGACAACTTCTACAATGACGTGGATGAGACCTTCGTAAAACCAACCCACTACACGATAGTGACGGGAGACTTTAATGCGCAAGTAGGGAAACGAACAAACATTTCGGAAACGGCAACAGGCAAATTTGGCCTAGGTGTGATAATAGAAAAAGAGGGGACACTTTTGTAGAATGGGCAACATCAAGAAAGTATAAAATCATGAATACCATGTTCCAGAAGAAGGCAGGGAGCAGATGGACGGAGAAAAGCTTAAATGGAGAACGGAATTGACTACATCCTGACAAACAGGCCAGACATGGTCACTGACATAACTATCATCAACCAAGTCAACACCGGAAGTGACCACAGAATGGTAATGAGCAACATCAAACTAGACATCAAGGCTGAAAGGAAGAAGTTAGTAAACAAGAGACCACCGAGTGTAGATACCACACAAATTGGAAGAAAAAAGATTGAATTCCTACTCGAACTGCGAAATCGATTCGAGACACTACAGGAACTAGACGACATCGACACCATGAGCGAAAACATCACTGAGATGATCCAACTAAGTACAACAAGTGTAGCCAAAGCAATCAACAGGCATGTAGTGACGAGAATATCGTCACCGACATGAGCACTAATGAAGAAACGACGAGAAATGGTGGATAACGGTGACCGTAATAAACAAATAGAGTACGCAGAAATTTGCAAGAAAATCAAAAAGAAAGCGAAGGAGGACACCAGGAAGTACAAACAGGAGATTATATGAGAAACGATTATGGCATCAAAGAGCCTGAAGAAAGCAAGAAGAACACAGGCACTAGGCCGAGACAGACTGATTACACTTCTAGACAAGCAGGGTAGAGAAATACAAGACCAAGATATGATCATGGAACGAATGGAGGAATTCTACACCGAGCTATATGACAGTGAACATAGTACCATAATTCTCAAAGACCCGAAAGTGGTACCAGAGATAACACAATGGGAAGTGGAAGTTGCGCTAAGAGATATGAAGAATGGGAAGACACCAGGCAACGACCACATAAACATTGAAACATTAAAAGCAGGAGAAGATATAATCTCGAAGACACTGGCTAAGCTGTATACTAAATGATTATCAGAAAGACGAATACCCACCGCTTGGAAGAACGCAAACATGGTGATAATCTTCAAGAAGGGAAATAAGAAAGACTTAATGAACTACAGACCGATATGTCTGTTATCAAACATCTACAAATTACTCACAAAGATACTAATGAATAGACTAGAGAAGACACTGGACGAAAACCAACCACGAGAGCAAGCAGGATTCAGAAGCAGGTACTCAATGACAGACCACATACACGTCGTAAACCAACTGTAAGAGAAGGCTTTCAACTCGGTGCAAACTCAGACAATACTGACCTCCCTTCAAGAACAGGGATAGAAGATGTGTACAACGATCTCCTGAAAGACATCTACACCAACAGCTCGGTGACAGTCCACCTACACAAAAAGAGCAACAAGATCAACATCAAGAGAGGAGTACGACAGGGTGACACCATATCGCCCAAGCTGTTCACGGCAACACTCGAAAGCATATTCCGAAGACTGGCCTGGGAAACCAAAGGCTTGATGATAGACGGAGAATATCTCAGCCATCTTCGCTTCGCCGACGACATACTCATATGCACTACTACACCGCAAGAACTACAAAACATGCTGCATGAGCTAGCTGATGAAAGTGATAAACAAGGTCTCAATATGAACATCTCGAAGACAAAAGTGATGCTAGAAAATGACACACCAATATATATCAACACGACGCAGATAGAGAACGTTGAAAGCTATGTTTATCTGGGACAGCGATACAGTATTAGAGACAAAAACCAAGATAACGAGATTCAAAGAAGGATCACTGCCGGCTGGACAGCATTCGCCAAACACCGCGACATCTTCAAGGGTAACTTTGGAACCTGCTTGAAGAGACAAGCAGACCTGGGGCCGAAGTACTTTATTCTCATGTACTTGAGTACATTTTTGAAGTACTCGTACTCATAAAATTTGTGGGTCATGGACTCGTACTCATTGTACTCAGATTTTACGAGTACATTAAGTACTGGGGAAAATAAATATATTTGGTTATAAAATGAAACTTTCCTGAAATATGTTCAACTATTTTTTAAGTACTTTGTTAATTCTGATAGAATACTATCTTACCATCCCTACACATAGTACAACCTCATTCTCTGATAACCATCACTACCCAAACATGGCAACAGGCAGCATCTTTTCCCAGTCAGAAACACCCTCTTCAGCAAACAATAATTGTAGGCTATCAGTTCAGGCCATAAACCTGTTTGTTTAATTGAGCCTCCAGGATGTCCATAAAGAGCCAATTATCAGTTAACCCACCAGTTGGACAGGAAATGCCTTTGATGTAGTCTGGAGACCATGCCACTTGACAGTGGCTGACAGTGCTAACTGCTAAGAACAAGAAATGCCAGTCTTCCTCTGTAGAAGTAAGGTGGCTCAAGTCAGACTGCTTCCTACACTAGTATAATCCCATGCCAGCAGCCTGGCTAAAAAGTCCAAAGGGGATGCTCATCCTGTTATGTGGACATGTGCTAACCCTCTCAACAAATAGTAGTCTACGATCATAAAATATAAATTGGAAACTTATAATATCAGCAGATTTTTGATTGTAGAGGTGAACGAATACCTCAGTCAGCCATGTACATATCGTCATAGTGACCCACTGCAGTTCTGAGTTTTCCAACTGTGGCTCAGTTGGTCCTTCACCATCTCAGCATTCTGGCCTTATCAGCCCCAGTTGAAAGGGTATTTAGCATAGCCGAGAAAGTAGTCTGCCCTGAACGGTGCAGCCTGAAAGACTCAAACTGTGAACAACTCATGTTCATTCAGTGCAATGGCAAATAGATGATAAATTTAAAAAATCATACGATGCCACTGAAATGAATGCCAATGAAGTGAATTTCATTGTTGATGAAATAGAGGTTTTTCTTAGTTTTCCTCATAAAAAATGTATCAACTGCCATTGCATATTCATTTGTGCTAAGTTATATAAATTACATTAATTAATAATTTTAAAATATGTACTCGTACTTTTACTCGTATTCATGAGAATGTACTCGTACTTGTACTCAGCTTTCAGCAATGTACTCGTACTTATCCATCATCAAAGTACTCGTACTCGTACTTGTACTCATGAAAATGTACTAGGCCCCAGGTCTGGAGACAAGTCTTCAACTCATGCGTACTTCCAGCGATGACATACGGCGCGGAAACATGGACACTCACCATCCAGGCAAAGAACAAGCTAGCAGCCGCACAAACAAAGATGGAAAGAAGTATGTTAAACATCACATATCAGGAGAGAAAAACAAACATCTGGGTAAGGCAGAAGACAAAGGTCATAGACGTGATAGAACAAATCAGAAGACAGAAGTGGACCTGGACAGGGCACATCAGCAGACTACGAGATAACCGATGGACATCGCGTATCACAACCTGGAGACCGTATGAAGGGAAACGATCTAGAGGAAGACCGACGAGACGGTGGAGAGACGAACTAGATGAGTACTGGAAGGGCACCATCTGGCAGAGGATAGCGCAAGACAGGCAGATTTGGAAACGACATGCTGAGGCCTTCGCCCAACCACGGGATACTACGGCTAAAAACAAACATAATTTTAATGGGGTGTACATGCCAGCGTTATGAAGTGTGATGTACTGTATAGATGGCCCTTAGCCTGGAATTTGTTTCACTAAACACCACCTCCATGGTATGGTAAAGTAAAGAAAAGGTAAGTTCTTCTATAGCGCAGTATCCAGTCCTCAGAACTGCTCAAAGTGCTTTTCACTTTACTCCCTGGCAGACCTGTTCAATCGAAACCCATCTCAGACTCAATTTCTCTGGGAAGCATCTAGGCACATTGCAGTTAATGCACGAAGACTATTCATACACAAATATCCACCACTGTCTATAGCCAGGTACTTATTCATACAGCTGAGAGAACAGGAGCAAAGTAGAGTGAACGAACTTGCCCAAGGTTCGAAAATGCAGCATAGGATTCGAACCCGAGTTTTTCTAGATTGAGTCCGAAGCTCTAGCCACTGCACCAGTGTGCTCCACGGCAGAACACAGTGCAGTACACACAGACTGTCACAGTGCAGCATGATAACAGTGGGGGAGACATCGCTTAAGAGTATTTTCCCTTAAATCTTTACCTCTGAGATATAAGCTGAAAACTGTTACACTGGAACGGCAGTATAATATTCGAAGTTCTATAATATTTCCCTGTCCCTTCTGTATCTTACAAGTTACATGTGTGCAGTTACTCCATCCTGGTTATCTCCCCAAACAAAAATATGTTCTAGAATAATAAGAAATGCGTGACTAAATGCAGCTTAACATTTTCATACGGTAACAAAATATATATCATATGTGTTGTAAGTATTCAAATCAGCTGGCGTAATTAAAAATCACTCCATACATATCGATCCGAGATAGAACGATCGAATAACCTGGCTGACAGACTGAGACATGATTCACTCACGTCACGCGGCTTGAACCTGAGAAGAGGGGTTGATGTCTTACTTGGACAGTTTCACCATCCACTTCAATGGTTTTCACACATAAGTCAAAGCCGATGGTTGTGCGGACTTTCTCTTGGAATTTCTTGCCACAAAACCGCAATGTTAACCATGTTTTTCCGACACCCATATCGCCGAGTACAATTATTTTAAAAAATCGACCATGATTTTTGACGACAGGCGACGGTGTCACCGTTTCTGAGTATTCCATATCATCTCCTTTTGTCATCGCATCGAATCGTTGAAACAGTGCAAAAAGTCCTTGAAAAGTGAAAGCCTATCGTCTCATAAATATAATCACGTGCGCTAAATTAGTCTACCAGTAACCCGGAAGTAAATACAGATCTGGCACCAGCTTGCATCTTTTCCAAACTAGTGTTGTGGGGTAAGACCACATTAAGGATTCGTCCGCCATTACCCGAAAGAATGCCCTGAAAATACCGTTTTGGTGTCATGTGTGAATTTTTTCGAGCACTTTGGCATGGCACATGTCAGTCCAGTGAATACTGAATGTACTACTACATTAGATCTTTCACGAGGTAGCAATAAACATACGCTAGTCGCTCGCGTATTCGCACAGTGGCTATTTTGCAGAACGCACCAATATTTCAAAATCCGTCACCAGATTGGGGCGAAATTGAGGGGTGTCAGGTTTGGGTGGATTTTTCTGAAAACTGTGGTATGAGAATTTTACGAGTTTTCCACAGCACTTATGTCAATGGAGGTTAAATATGCTGTGAAATTTTCAAGAAAATTATTCGTCAAATTTAGCAGGAAATTTGACAATTACGCTATATTATTAATGTTAACTTGTTCTATTCTCATTGCCTCTATGGTTCATTCTTATTAAGTGCACCGCACATATCCGTGTTCGTTCTTTTTCACTGCACCGCACATCAGCATTAAACGTTCAAGACCATCGCTGTCTCATTCTTTAGAATGCGCGGTGCACTGAAAGGTATATTTATCAGATAGTACTGATATGTATCGTACGCATATTCCACTAATCGGCAGTAATTAAAAGATACTACAGTTCTTGCCGTAGAAACAACGAAACCGCGAATAGTTCTGTTTGTGAGCGATAATATAGTGTTTAGAATGCTCGTAATGACAGAAACACTGCTACACATACACACAGTACTACAGTGACGGAGGCTCTACCAAGATTGTAGTTTAACAAACATACTCAAACTACATCATCATGGCCAATGTGGAAATACGATGCACATACACAGACTGTGTTTACAAAACTGAAAAACTACCGGTCGAGTATGCCATGCAGCTTCTGGCCATGCACAACACGTCGGAGCACAATGCAGTGCCGCCGCCCACCCAAGCCACCGCCCCCCAAAAAGCGAAGGCCCGCCCATTGACATGGGCATCACGACAGAGCGGTGGGTCTACTTCCAGAAAAGGTGGAATACGTACAAGATTGCAACAGGCCTCACCGGAGCAGACATACAATGTCAATTTATGGACACCTGCAGTGAGCAGCTCCGCTACGCCATGTTTCAGGACAACAACGACATCGAGCAGCCGATGTCGTTGTTGCCAGAAAAAGATATTCTCGACTCCATACACAGGCTAGCCGTCAAAGCCGAAAACGTTATGGTGTCCAGGGTTGCGCTCAGCAACCTTCAACAGCAGGCTGATGAGGGAATCAGAAACTTTACTGCCCGGGTGAAAGGTCAAGCAGATCTGTGCCAGTTCACAAAAAAATGCACGTGTACAAAAGAAGTGCGATACACCGATGAGATGGTACGTGACGTGATCATCCGGGGACTGTATGATCAGGACACACAACGCGAGGTCCTCGGCATGCAGGAACAGGACATGGAACTCGACGCCTTGATCAAACTACTGGAGGCCAAGGAGATCGGCAAGAAGACACAGGCCTCCATCCTCGGCGATACAGACGCCGGCATATCCATGTACAAAACGGACAAGAACCCATCGCAAATCGACAACCAGAACAGGCATTTTAAATGCCACTACTGCGATAGAACCGGCCACGGAACTAATACAAACGGGCGTACGTCCAAGGCTAACAGAGAGGCCAACTGTCCAGCTTTCAACGCCACGTGCAACAAATGCTCATTGACAGGGCATTTCTCTGCCGTATGCCGCAAACAGACGCCTCGAAAGTCGGACAAGATCGACAAACCGGGTTCGCCGCCCAAGTCCGGCAACATGGAGATGAAAACGCTGAAATTAGACGACACCGAGGGCGCTGCAGACCGATCCATGCCCTCCGTGTACGAAGAGATGTGCGAGGCGAAGGACTCACACTCTTGCGATACTCGAGCCGGCCGGGCTCGTGCCGGCAGCTCACAACCTTCCGGCACTCGATCTGGCAGTCGTGCTGGCGGTCGGGAAAACAACGGGGAAACTGACGACATCGAGGAGATCGGCCTCGTCACCAGCATCGCCAGCCGCGGCAGCAACAAGTGTGGCAAGGAAGTCGTCATCGAATCGCAACAATTCAACAGACCCCGTGGTTGGATCGAGAGGCCAGTCAAAGGCCAGCCCACAGTCACACTGCAGGCCCGTGTTGTGCCATCAGACTATGCCCACTTTGGCTATCACTTCAGTAAACCGGCACGCACCTGTCAACTGCGGGTCATTACTGACACTGGCTGCCAGTCGACCATCATCAACACGGAACAGGTCCACAACATGGGGTACAAGAAGAGCGACCTCATTCCCACCCGACTTCGGATGCAGGCCATATACACCAACCCCATCGAAATCATCGGGGCAATCATTCTCCGCTTGTCAGGATTGGACCGTCATGGAAACTCGCACGAGACAACCCAGATCTGCTACGTCTCTAACAAGATCAAGGGAATGTACCTAAGCGAACATGGGTGCAAACAGCTTGGGATCATACCGGAATCCTTCCCATCAGTTGGAGCTGTCGACACAAACAACGATGCCGCAGCCAGCTCATCTATGCCACCACCATCCACCAGGGACAACTGCAATTGCCCGGGGCGTACGAAGCCTCCGCCACTGCCCACGTCAATCCCATTCCCTCCTACAGAAAACAAAAGAGGGAAACTTGAGGAGTGGATTAAAGACTACTACAAAGGCAGTACTTTCAACACATGCGAGCATCACCCCCTCCCCTCATGGAGTTACCACCAGTCCGCATCATGGTCAACTCGAACGCCTCACCTGTCACCATTCACACACCTATATCGGTTCCTCTACACTGGCAGGAACAGGTCAAGGCCGACCTGGACAGAGACATCGCACTCGGCTTCATCGAGCCTGTTCCTGTATGTGAACCTATGACATGGTGCAGCAGGATGGTCATCACCAGAAAAAAGAGCGGGGGGCCTCGACGCTGCGTAGACTACCAGGCCCTCAACAAGTTCTGCAGCAGATAAACACACCACACCATGAGCCCGTTTCATCAGGCGACGCTCTTCTCGGCGAACATGAAAAAGACTGTTACCGACGCTTGGAACGGCTACCACTCAGTCCCCATCCACGAGGAAGACCGTCACTACACCACATTCATCACCCCAACGGGCCGATACAGGTACAAGACCCTGCCCCAGGGGTTTGTCGCCGCCGGAGACGGCTACACTCGACGATACGACGAAATTGTTGCCGACATCCCGAACAAAACTAAGTGCATCGACGACGTAGGTATGTGGGCCCCGACAATCGAGGAAGCATTTGTCCAAACCTGCAACTGGATGGATATATGCGGACGACACGGTATCACTCAGAACCCGGAAAAATTCCACTTCGCGGAAGTCACGGTTGAGTTCGCCGGATTTGAGATAACGAAAACAAACATCCGGCCCAGCGACACATTCATCCGCGCGATCCAGGACTTCACAACACCGCGGAACATCACCGACATAAGGTCGCTGTTTGGACTGATTAACCAGGTCGGTTACTGTCAATCGTCGTCCGAAGAACTACGCCCATTTCGTGAACTTCTGTCACCCTCAACCCCTTTCTACTGGGACGAGACCTTGGATGCTGCCCTTGCACCCGCCAAGAGCGAGATCATCAAGACCATCGCCGAGGGGGTCAGGATCTTTGACAAAAGACGAAAAACTTGCTTGTCCACCACATTGCTCCTGTCCATCCGAGGAACCATGGTGCTGCAACACCGGCTGGAAACTGACGTTCGCCAGCAATCGGTATACACACAACGCAGAGGAGAACTATGCCCCTGTAGAAGGCGAGGCCTTGGCCGTCGCCTGGGCACTCGACAAAGCCAGGCACTTCGTCCTGGGCTGTAACGACCTCATCGTTGCCACCGACCACAAGCCCCTCCTCAAAGTGTTGGGGGACCGGAAGATGGAGGACATAAAAAACCCGCGCCTCTACAACCTGAAAGAGAAAACACTACCGTTCCAGTTCAGGATCACCCACGTACCTGGTAAACGCCACTTCACCGCTGACAGCCTGTCCGGATACGCCTCTGGAGACCCCAATCCTAACAATATGGACCTACCAGATGATGCACATGCGGCTGGCTATTCATCGGTACCGGCTGAACTTTGGTGGTACCAGGGGCTACGCCGCATGGGCAACGAGGGGAATTTCAGTCACGAGGATGCCGCACAGGAGGAACACCTAACATTCGGAGCCATGACCACACTGTCGTCCATCGAATCGGTCACGTGGGACAGCGTCAGAGAACAGACCACCAGCGACCCCACCATGCGACAGTTGCACGACACGATCCTAGTAGGCTTCCCGGAAGACAGCAGGCACATGCCAGAACTCACCCGGATCTATCATCAGTACAGGGCCGACCTCTCCATCACGGCGGGCGTAATACTGTACCAGGACAGAATCGTTATCCCGCCATCACTCCGCGACCAGGTCCTGGAAACACTACACGCCGCCCACCAAGGTGTGACGTCCATGAACGCCAGAGCGAAAGCATCGGTTTTCTGGCCGGGAATCACGATTCAGATCAAAGAGCTGCGCAATAACTGTCAGGCGTGCCACAGAATTGCTCCCAGCAACCCCAAGCCGCCTCCCACACCCTCACCCGACCCAGTCTACCCATTCCAGATGTTGTGCGCCGATTACTTCTGTTACAGCGGCCACAATTACCTCGTCATCGTGGACAGATACTCGGGTTGGCCCTACGTGTGTCAACTAACGGGGGGTCGCCGGCACTCGTCAAGAAGCTACGGGAATTCTTTGTCACATATGGTAGCGCCGAAGAGTTGTCATCAGATGGCGGCCCCGAGTTTACGGCTGAGCTCACACCCAGCAGTTCCTCCGAGACTGGGGAGTTGCTCGCCGCCTCTCGTCGGTAGCCTACCCCCATTCCAACACCCGGGCCGAGATCGGGGTTAAGTCAGCTAAGCGCTTGATCATGGAGAACACCGGGCCACATGGCGACGCCGACATCCCGGCATTCCAGCGAGCCATGCTCACGTATAGGAACACGCCTACGCCACTTGACAAACGCTCCCCGGCTGAAATCGTCTTTGGCCGCCAAATCCGCGACTTTATACCCGTCATGCCAGGAAAATACGAGCCATACGATACCTGGACAGACACAGCTGCCAACCGTGAGAAGGCTCTCATGAAACGCCATGCCAAGGAGGTGGAAGCCCTCCTACTCCACACCAAGAAACTGCCTCCTCTGAAAGTGGGGAACAGCGTCCGCATCCAGAACCAGACTGGGAATGCGCCACCACACTGGGACAAGCCAATGAACCGCCATCCGCGGGACCGAACCGGGAAACTGCACCGCAACAGAAGCTCGCATCGCCGCCACCGTCAGTACCAAACACTATGTTCCGAGCGGACAGACTAAGGCGGCAGACACGCTTGCCGACCCGCTTCAACGAGTACGTGGTCGGTAACGAGTGATCGAACAAGGTACTCGAAGAGTTCATGCGTCTCCCGTCACAAGAACTCGGGGCGAGGGAGGACATTGACAATTACGCTACATTATTAATGTTAACTTGTTCTATTCCCATTGCCTCTATGGTTCGTTCTTATTAAGTGCACCGCACATATCCGTGTTCGTTCTTTTTCACTGCACCGCACATCAGCATTAAACGTTCAAGACCATCGCTGTCTCATTCTTTAGAAGAAATGAAGGAAACGTTATAATGGCCGCCTATGTAAAATTTAAATGTGGTCTTACCCCTTGTCGTTGTACTGAAACATTTCGTCTTGAAATATATAGTCGATTTTCAATTATGCGCATGCGCGGTGCCCTATATGGGTCATATTGAGTCACATGCAAATTTCCCGGCAAGCTTACTGAAATATTCGGTCGTTGGACGAAGTACATGTCAAAACGGCGACAGATCCAAAACGGCGACAAACCAAAACGGCGACACACTAAAACGGCGACAAACCAAAACGGCGACAACCTATAAAGTTTCAAATTTGAAATAAATAAAAATAAGCACTTGTATTGTTTCGTTGAGCAGATCCTTTCATGCGGTGTGTCTTTGATTTGTGTAGCCGTAGTAATTCGCTTGCTGCTCTAGCATTGTATAATTGAGCAGATATGTTTGTGTTGTCTGCCTTTAATTTGTGTGTGGTAAGAACGTGTAGTTTCGGAATAGGCATTAGTAATCGACATGGTGCAGTTGCATTGTTACATTGAGCAGATTTATCTTTGATTTTTGTCGGTTAAGTCGGTAGAGGCATTAATAATCGGCTTGGTGCACTTGCACAGAACATCAGTTATGGACACTAGAGTGATGAGGGGGGCAGACATTGCGAGTGATCATCAGTTAGTGCGCTCGAAGATCAGGCTGAAGCTAAAGAGGAAGCAAAAGACCAGTGAGAACAGAAAGAAATTCGACACAATCAAGCTGCAACAACCAACCAAAAAAATGCAATTCTCATTGAAGCTACGGAACAGATATGATGTACTACAGGACTACGCCGAGACAGATAATGACATTGTTGAGAGAAAATGGCAAGAATTCGAGGTGGCCTACAAAGAAACAGCCAAAGAAGTACTGGGTTACAAAAAGAGAGGACAAAAACCATGGATCAGCAAAGGGTCATGGGAACTGGTAGAAGACAGGAAACGACTAAAGAACAACATGGAACAAGCAAAGTCAGAAAGGATAAAGCAGAGCTACAAGGATAAGTATCAACAAAAAGACAAAGACGTAAAGAAAAACATGAGACAAGATAAAAGAAAGTGGGTAGACAACCTGGCTGCAGAAGCAGAGAAAGCAGCCGGGAATGGAAGGATGAAAGAAGTCTACAACATCACAAAGACACTTAGTAACGACAAACACAAAACAGCGAATGCAGTAAAAGACAAATCTGGAAACCTAATAACTGAAGGACCAGCCAAGCGGACAAGATGGAAGGAGCATTTTGAAGAAGTCCTTAATAGACCTATGCCCGATGACCCCGTTATATATATTGAATTAGATCCAATCATAGATGAAATCAGCACAGACTCTATAACAAAAACAGAGATTAGATCAGCACTGAGGAAGCTAAAGAATGGGAAAGCTGCAGGTAAAGATGACATTACAGCAGAATTGTTGAAAGCAGACATGGCGACAACAGAGAATTGGCTTCTAAGCTTATTCAAAACAATTTGGGAACAAGAAAAAGTACCAAAGACGTGGAAACAAGGACTGATTGTTAAAATACCAAAGAAAGGTAACCTTACAGAGTGCGGAAACTGGAGAGGTATTACTCTAACATCTGTCCCTAGTAAAGTGTTCGGAAGAGTGATAATAGACAGAATAAGAGATGGAGTTGACAACAAGTTGAGAGATGAACAAGCAGGTTTCAGAAGAGGACGAAGCACAGTTGAGCAGATATTCATCCTTCGAAACATAATAGAACAGGTAGTGGAATGGCAAGCAACGCTATATGTAACTTATGTAGACTTCGAAAAGGCATTTGACTCTGTACACCAAGAGAGCCTTTGGGAAATCATGGCGAGCTATGGAATCCCATACAAGATAATCAGAATGGTCCAGATTTTGTACGAGGACAGTGAATGTGCAGTGTTAGATGAAGGTGAACAATCTGAGTGGTTCAAGGTAAAAACTGGAGTTAAGCAAGGAGACGTAATGTCCGGATTTCTTTTCTTGATGATAATCGACTGGATAATGAGGAAAACAACTGAAGAAAACAACACAGGGATAAGATGGAGATTCATGTCAAAACTTGAAGACTTGGACTTTGCAGATGACATTGCGCTTATGTCATCAAGTTACAGACACATGCAAGCAAAGGCAACAAAAATGAATGCATTCGCATAAAAAACTGGCCTAAAAATCAATAAAAAGAAAACTGAAGTACTGAGGATCAACAGCAAATGCAACAACAGAATAGAGATTGATGATCAACAACTGAATGAAGTAGAGAAATATACATACCTGGGCGCAAACGTCAGCAAGCAAGGAGGAGGGGATGACGATATTAACAACAGAATACGAAAAGCAAGGACATCATTCATGAAACTCAAGCAGATATGGAACTCAAATGTGTACACATTAAAAACTAAACTCAGATTATACAATACTCTGGTCAAATCAGTGTTACTGTATGGATGTGAAACATGGAAAGTAAACAAATGCGACAACAAAAAACTTGACATTTTCCATTTCAACTGTCTCAGAAGAATTTAAAAAATTAGATGGCCAGTAATAATTTCGAACAAAGACATTGAGAACATAACAGCAGAAGAGAAGATCAGCACAGAAGTACAGAGAAGAAGGTGGAATTGGATCGGGCATGTGCTGAGAAAGAAGGCCCAAAACCACTGCCTGACAGCACTGACATGGACGCCGGAAGGAACAAGAAAAGTTGGTCGACCAAAAACAACGTGGAGAACCACAGTGGAAAAAGAACGGAAGCAACTGGGCTGGGCAACATGGAGCAAAGCCAGACACATAGCCGTTGACAGGGCGAGGTGGCGGAGTCGCACAGCAGCCTTATGGGCAACAAGGCCCGAAGAGGATAGGTAAGGTAAGGTAAGCACTTGCATTGTTTCATTGAGCAGATCCTTTCATGCGACTGATCTTTGATTTGTGTCGGTTAAGAAAGTGTGAAGTCGATAGGGGCATTAGTAATCGGCTTGGTGCACTTGCATTGTTTCATTGAGCAGATCCTTTCATGTAGAATCGAGGAATGCGTATTATCCTGGGGTGCCATCACAGGACCCACGTCTCTGATATGTTAACATCTCTAAAATGGTTAAATGTTCGTCAAAGATTTATTCTTTTTAAAACGTACCATTATGTGCAACATTGTAAATGGTAAAACTCCAAATTATCTTTAAAATCTATGTGTTCTGTATATCATCGGTAAAAAATAAGTATTATGTATTAATGCCTGTCTTTGATATTGTTTCCATCCAGTATATCTGCTCACTCACTTTTACATACATAATTTATTATATTGTTTACATATGTTAAGTATGTATTATGCTTTTACCATAATGTATGCGTGTCACCACTACCAAAACAGTTGTTACTGAATGTAGTCTGTGAATAAATATCTTGTATCTTGTGATTTATCTTTGATTTGTGTCGGTTAAGAAAGTGTGAAGTCGGTAGTTGCTACACTGTAACTCCTGTCGGCAGTTTATGTCGTTGGTTAGCACTTCAAAGGGATGCTTGTTTTGCAACATCCAATAAGTTACACTGTGTTAATTACCATGTCGATTACTAATACCTCTTCCGAATCCACACGTTCTTACCACAAACAAATCAAAGGCAGACAACACAAACATATCAAACTAATAATGTATTACTGTAGTTACTTATTAATTAACTCATATCTATATATTTATCTCGCAATTTACTATATAGTTGTTTTATATAGTTATGCATTTATATATATACTTATTTTTACTACGTATGATATATAATATAATTTACATCAATATTATCTTTGATTTAATTTCTCTAGTTCAGTTTTGTATTTATATGTTTTACTTGTATTATTATTTCTTATAATTTCTAACGACTATTGTCAACACTACTGAACAGAGTTCTACTTTGGATTTTAGTGTATAAATAAAGTTATTATTATTATATCTGCTCAATTACACAATGTTAGAGCAGCAAGCGAATTACTACGGCTACACAAATCAAAGACACACCGCATGAAAGGATCTGCTCAACGAAACAATACAAGAGCTTATTTTAATTTCTTTCAAATTTGAAACTTTATAGGTTGTCGCCGTTTTAGTGTGTCGCCGTTTTGGTTTGTCGCCGTTTTGGAATTGTCGCCGTTTTTGATCTGTCGCCGTTTTGACCTGTACCCGTTGGATGTTGCAGCGTGCCCAGGTGAGTGTAAGGGGTCAGGACACTGTTGGACTTCCTGCTTGGTTACAGACGAAAAAAAGTGCAGTATATTTTTTGAGAAATGACTAAACTCGACCAGCATGTCAATGAGATGATAATAACAGCAGGTGAGAAGTTTAAGAAACTTTATAGGTCACGTTTTCTTATAATCACACAAAACGTTAACATGGTCGCCAATGGGAAAACTGACAGTGTGCTGACCCCGTAAGTTCCGAATGATACTGGAATTCCCATTTGCTAATGTAGGGCTAAGCTCTAGCGTGTTCACTGACACTGTCACTTTGTCAGTGTCACTGATTGACACTTGCATGACATCCAAGCCCTCCCTCGGCTGCAACACTTCTTCCACTTTGTTTAGGTTTAGTTTGAGACTAGTCTTAATCTGATACTAAGACTGCCTGTTATTCTTCTTCTTCCAATACACGCCTAGCCTCAACATGCCGAGGATACAGGCGGTGCCGTGGTATGGCAGGCGAACAGGAAATTTTTGTTTTGTTTTTAGAGTGCAATATATAAGAACACAAATTATTGTGTGAATAAACAGAAATACGTGCAGAAGAACTTGTTAACGTCTAAAACATGGGGTAGTGCAAAGTCTGGATCAGTGGATGTTGCTTTTAAACGCATCCAGGCTGTTTTGATTTACAATATATTGAGGGAGGGAATTCCAAAGTCGAATGGTACTGGGGAAAAAAGAATACAAGTGGTAGTTGCATCTGGAATGAGGGATAAGGTAAGATAAGGAATGTTGTTTTCTAGTGACTACGTTTACAGGAATAAGGTAATGGTTTGCTGGTATACCCACTAGGCTATTTGCTATCTTGTACATCATACATAGTTTTGCATCAGTTCTTCTGTCTGATAGGGATGTCCATCCTAATGTCTGGAGCATGTCTGTAACACTGGAGGTATTGTGGTGGCGATATAAGACATATCGGGCTGCACGGCGTTGAATCATTTCTAGTTTGTTTATTTGTGTAAGGGTATAGGGTTCCCAGACAGTACAGCTGTTCTCCACGATGGGTCTGACAAAGGTGAAGTAGGCCTGAGTTTTTATTTGAATTGACGGAACTTTGAGATTTCTGCGGAGGAAGCCTAGTGATCTATTTGCTTTTAGACAAATGTTATTTATGTGGGCATTCCACCGGAGATCTGAGGTTATGGTTACACCAAGATATTTTACCTGTGAAACAGTTTCTAGTGTTTGACCATGAAGCATGTATTGATTGTTAATGACAGTTTTTTTCTTGTTACATGTATGAAATGGCATTTTTGAATTCCATGTTCCAGGTTATGGCCCATTTTCCAAGTTTGTGAAGATCTTCCTGGAGCACAGCTGTATTTGTCTTAGGCTTAAGGGCTATATACATTATGGTGTCATCAGCAAAAAGTCTAACTGTAGATGTAATATTGTCTGGGATGTCATTTATATAAAAGAGGAATAGACAAGGGCCAAGTACAGAGCCTTGTGGTACTCCTGATGTTACGGGTACCTCAGAGGAGGCCTCGCCCTCTATTATGACTCTTTGAGTTCTGTCTGTTAAAAATGATCGAATCCAGGAATTTGTTTTACCTTGGATGCCATAGTGATGGAGTTTGTAAGTCAGTTTTTTATGGCTGACCTTATCAAATGCTTTAGAGAAATCCATCACTATGACATCCGTTTGCGTGCCAGACTGCATATGGGTAACTAAGTCATGTATGAACTGAATAAGCTGTGTCTCGCAAGATACTTGGGAGCGAAAGCCATGTTGAAGATGATAAAGATTTTGTGTGAATGTGCATGTTTCATTATACTACTAACCAAGATATGTTCCATTAGTTTTGATGCTATGCATGTCAGGGAAATGGGCCTATAATTTGAAGCTATGTATTTTTGACCATTCTTGAAAATAGGTGAGACATTTGCTTTTAGCCAGTCTGTGGGGACTTCTCCTGTAGCATATGACTTCTGAAAGATTAAAGTTAGCGATGGCGCAATTTCAGCAGCCAATTCTTTTATAATTCTTGGGTTGATGTTGTCTGGTCCTTGTGCTTTATAAGGTTTAAGATTTTGTAGGAGTTTTAGTACACCAGCTTCTGTAATTTCTCTTTCTGGCATTTCTGGTAGTGTTGGGTTGGGTAGTTTGGTTTCTTGGGGAGATGGGTCATCTGTAAAGACTGATTGAAACTGCTGATTTAGTATATCCGCTTTGGCTTTAGGGTTTGAGTGTAGAATTCCATTTTGTTTGAGAGGCGATACCCCTGTGTGGTGTGTACGGCAGTGTTTCATGTAAGTCCAGAATCTCTTAGCATAACTTTGTTTTTGTTGACTATCTTCAGTAGAGGTGACAATTTCATTTACATAGTTCCAGTAGGCAGTTCTGAGTTGTTGCTGTATAGTTTGTTTTAGATGTTTGTATTTTGGAGTGTGCTTGTGACATTTGTACATTCTGTCCCTTTTTTGCATAAGTTTCTTGAGTGTCGGTGTAATCCAGGGGTATCCGTCCCTGCATCTAGCCATTCTGGATAGACGGGACAGAGGGTGCTGTTGTGGCGACCTGGAGTGTTTGCATTTAGCCTCTGTGTTGTTTATCGTTTTTCGTCAGTTTTAACTGAAGGACGTGATATATGTTCGTCGAGAGGTAATATGAAGATGTTGTGCGGCAGAACAACCAAAGTTTTGGCAGTTTTATGGACCATTTTAATCGTTGTGTGTGTGAGTGGTGAACCGATTTGGCAAGATGACAGATTCAAGACTTATACACGTGACGCGCTGTTGGCCTTGCGACCCAGTGTCACTGACAATCTTTCTGGTCCACTCCTGGATTTAAATGACTTTACAGTGCTCTCGGACACTAACAATAGAAACCACCCGCGACGCAAGCGGGGCAAGAAAGGCGGCGTTCGCCAGAGACTGAAGGAAAAGAAGGTACGCACCCTCCCCCTGCCCTCTATCATGTTAGCTAATGTCCGATCGTTACGTTCGAAAATTGACGAACTTCAGGCCAATGTTGCGTTACAGTGGGCCTATAAAGAAGCTTGTTTGATATGCCTGACTGAAACCTGGTTAGATCAAACATTACCGGACAGTGAACTTTACGTTGACGGCTTTGGTACCCCAGTGAGATTGGACCGGGACAAAAAGCTGAGTGGCAAATCACAGGGTGGGGGATCTGTGTGTACATTAACCAGCGCTGGTGTAAGTCTGTCATCGTGAGGGAAGAACTGTGTACCCCGGACGTGGAGCTATTGTCGGTGTCGCTGCGTCCGACCTATTTACCCAGATAGTTCGGACAGCTATTTTTAACTCTGGTCTACGTGCCACCGTCAGCTAATGTTGCACGCGCAGCTGATGCAATCACTAGCTGTGTGCACCGGCGTGAGACAATGTCACCAGACTCGCCTAACACAATACTCGGAGATTTCAATAGCTGCCGACTAGACAAAACATTGCCTGTTTACCAGCAGTACGAGACGTGTCAGACACGCGGTAGTAACACCCTGGATCTCTGTTATGGCAACATTAAGGACGCGTACAAGTCCGTGAAGAAGATGGCACTCGGTACAGCTGATCACAATGTGGTACATTTGATCCCGACATATAGAACTAAACTGCAGAGACAGAAAGCAGTGCAGAAAACTGTAAAAACGTGGGACTTGAACTCGGTCGACGCCCTCAGGGGGTGTTTTGACTGTACTTTGTGGGATGTTTTTATTGAATCCAGTTCTTCGCTTGAAGAAGCAGTTGATGTTGTCACAGACTATATCAAGTTTTGTGAAGAGATGATTATCCCCACAAAAACTATGAAAATCTTCTCAAATAACAAATTGTGGGTGAGTAAAGAACTGAAAAACATAATCAACGAGAAGAAGAGAGCTTTCATGTCTAACAACCGCACTGAAGCTAAAAGGATCCAGCGTACTCTAAAAAAGCAGATCAGGGACGCTAAACTAGAATACAAGGACATAATTGAACGCCTGTTCCAATACGGCAATATGCGCAGGGCATGGCAGGGACTAAAAACTCTGTCTGGTGTTGAGTCCGGCAAACGTGTCATACAAACCTCAGAGTCAGCGGAAGAGAGTATCAAGTTCGCTGAGGACTAGATTTCCTTCTTTGGGCATTTTGACCGGCATGACTTCTCACGTGAGCGTCAGGAGGCTGTGGATGATATTGAGTCTCAGCTCACTGAGGATGATACCCCAGAAACAACACCTGATGACGTCAGTAAGATCTTCAAGCACGTTAATCCTCACAAGGCAGCTGGGCCTGACAACGTCAGTGGTCGGGTCCTCAAGGAGTGCCATGCTCAGCTGTGTGCAGTGTTCAGCATTCTTTTCAACTGGTCTCTGAAGCAGCATCGCATCCCCCCGGCCTGGAAATCGTCAGTTATATGTCCTGTCTCCAAGAAACCTGTGCCATCTGTTCTCAACGACTACCGCCCAGTGGCGCTTACCTCACTCTATGTCATAATGTGTATACTCACCTGGAAAAGCCCAGGTCGTTTGCCAGGATAGTCTTTATTGACTTTTCGTCGGCTTTCAACACCATCCAGCCACACCTCATAATGAATAAACTTGACAATATGCATGTGAACCCACACATCATCTTGTGGGTAAAGCAGTTTCTCACTGAGCGTACGCAAGTAGTGCGCTATAATGGTGCCGTTTCGGGCTCACTCTTCACTTTCACCGGTGTCCCCCAGGGCTCGGTGATCTCCCCTGTTCTGTTCACACTTTACACAGACGACTGTCGTAGCAGCCAGGAGAACGTCAATTTCATCAAATAGAGCGATGACACAGCTACCGTCGACCTATTCGGCTCTGATCAAGTGTGTGCGTCCGCTGTAGCTGATTTCACAGTGTGGTGTGACAATCATTTCCTAGACCTGAATGTTCGTAAAACTGAAAAACTCATAATAGATTTTATGAAAAATCCTACTTCTCCCAAGAGACTATTCATTAACCGAAAGTGTGTAAGGGGAGTAGACGAATACAAGTATCTCAGCAGTATCATTGATGCAAAGCTCACATTTGGTTAAAATAAGCGATAATTAACAGAAAGTGCCAGCAAAAGCTGTATTTCTTACGCAAGCTCAGGTCACTCAGTGTCAGCACACATGTTCTACAAACCTTCTACAGATGCTACATAGAAAGCTCCATTACATTTGGGTTTCTTGTGTGGTACGGCGGCCTGAGTATCGTGCATCGCAACACTCTGGCACGAACAGTCAGGGTTAGTGGCAAGGTGGTGGGAAAAAAGCAGACCAGTCTAGAGGATCTATACAGACAACGGGCAGAGAGAAAGGGAAGGAATGTCTCCTCAGACCCAGAACATCCCCTGTTTCCATGCTATAAACTACTTCCTTCTGGCCGCCGCTTTCAACTCCCTCACTGCAAATTGAACCGCACTCGAAACTCTTTTGTCCCCTCGTCAATAAGACTAATGAATGAGTAATTGACCTTCGTTCCCCTCCATCTCTGCCAGTCTGACACTGAGTGAGCCTGAGATGATTTAACTTTAACTTAACTTTTTAAAAACTGTTGTAACTTATTTAACATATTTAATTAATTTATTTAACCGATATAACTGTTATTACTTTTAGTCTTTTAATTTTTACATTGTGTATATTGCATGTACATTTGTTTTATATGTCTTAATATGCTGCTCTACACTCCAAATGAATTTCCCTCACAAGGGACAATAAAGTATTGTGATTGTGATTGGATGGTATATACAACCCAGTACCTTTGACAATGCTATCCCGAAACATACACCACAACTTGTTTGCACTATTTTGTTCATAGCAATTTTGAAGAGTTTTGCTTACATCTTTCATATGTTTTCTAAATTTGTCTCAGTCTGCCTTATTGAAAAGGGGAATATTTCTAGGTTTCTGTTTGTGTTTCATTGGATTTATGTCTAGCTCTGTGTAGCAACAGTCATGGTAAGAGATTCCTGGTAATATCTGTTCGGTTGATGTTGGTAGGGTTATTTGTGATCATTAAGTCTAGAGTGTTTTCTCCCCTTGTTGGCTTGTGGATAAGGCCATGGTCATCTAGAATGTTTCGAAATTTATCATGAAGTAGTACGTTTTGGCAGTTTGGTTTTAACATTGCATTCTGCCAGTCCCATCCAGGAAAATTAAAATCTCCTGCAATAAATAAGTGTTGCTTTTGATTTACTCTGCCTAGAGATATTTTAAATTGTTCTATGCTGTGTTCATCATTTACGTCAGGTCTGTAGTAGGCACATATATGAAGTAATTTACAACCAGCTATGCTAATCTTTGCCCAAATGATTTTGCAGTCTGTCTCTAATTCAAATTACTCTTCACTAAGCAGGTCAGAATGTATTGCAACGAATACTCCTCCTCCTCTCTGTTCTTCTGTTCTGTCCTTTCTATATACATTGAATTTATCTGGGAAATATTCAGAATCTAAAATGCTATTGCTAAGCCAGAATTCAGTGCCAATAATTATGTCTGGTTTGGAGCTATCAATGAGTGAAAGAAATTATGCCTTCTTGTTTTTTAGTGATTGACAATTTAGGTTGATGATTCTCAATGGTTTTTTAGTGTTAGGAGTATGACGGTAATTGTGCTGTTTCCTTTCATTCGAAGGAGATGATGTATGTAGTGGAGGTTCCAATCCTGCTGGTGTTGTAGGGAGTTGAATGGAGTCATCATTTGAATGAGAGATGTGTTGATATATATTTTCAGAAAGTTCAATGTCGTCATAATTGAAAAGGGTACTACTGAAATTAGGCATTCCACATTTTAGGCAATTCCATGATGTGTTGGTGTTTTGCATCGTTTAATATATTGTGTCTCTGACATTTTCACATTGCGTGTGGAACCAAGTATTACAGGAGTCGCAACAAATTGCTTTCTGTTTCCACGTTACTGTTTTTTGGCAAACACCACAAGGGTACTTGAGTGCTCTGGGGCCGAGATTTAATTCAATGTCGTTTGCCAGTACAAGAAGATATAGCATAAAGTATGATGGAAGTTTTTTGGGATTTGCTCTGGACATCCTTGGTTTATGCAGCAAGTTGATGGACAATGCATTGATGGGAGAAATCGATCCTGATGTGTTTACCGAAATTTCATGTGAAGTTACATAACAGTAATTCGTACTATTTTTAATCTCTACAAATACAACCATGAGAAAAACAACACTCAGGTAAAACATCCTGTAAATGTAAAACCTAGTATTTCTGTTAGTCAGGTAGTGCTACAGTATGGATGGTACTGCTATGTGCTAAAGGACACAAGCAAAATAGTAGATAGTGTAGAAGAAAGACTTGAAATGGAAATGTAGCGTCTTCGTCCCAGGGCCTACACTGTCACTGGGCACACAAAGTCAAAGTCTAAGTCTAAGAGCAGCACCATTTATGAGGCCATGTTAGGCAGACCCAAGCCAGGAATTTTTTTTTAAATAAATATTTTAAACTTATACTAAGATAGGAGTATAACTAATTCCTATGTTTATGTACCAGTCTCAGTGTATTTTAACCGATTTGCATGTAGATTAACGGATCATAGGCGCCTTGGTTACCAGTTGTTTATTGGGCGATAATACAGTGTCTTGATAAATAATGTTCGTTTTAGAAAGAAATGTGTGGTTTTTTAGTATTTGTGTTGGTCACAGGACGCCAACTAATAGCACTTATCGAACACCTTACCGAAATATAAATCAAATTAAAAACAAGTAAAATAATAACATTAATAGAGGATGATTTAAAATTTTCCTGTTCGCGCCACCAGCCTCGCTTTCGTTGTTCTTATGCCCGCAATGCCTATAACCTATGGCTATGTCATGGCTACAGCTATGGCCTATGCCATAGCCGGCTATGCTATGCCTATGGCTATGCCATGGCTATGTCCCTATGGCTATGATATGGGCTTAGGGACATAGCCATGGGTTAGTTTCAGGGTTGTGGGTTAAGTTAAGGTTACGTTATCAACAACAATATTTTTGCTTTTCCCAAGCCTAGCTCGACCTATAATTTATTACCTTATATCATGACCATGGCTGTGTAGGGTACATGCTGTTGGCAATGATTATACCTAAATTATGCAATTAAGGTCTAAGCCTATAAAGTTTAGCATACACGACATAAAAGTAATTCAATCGAACACCATCTCAACTTCTGTGGGAAGCATCCAGCCACGCTGCAATTGATGCGCGAAGACTAATCGTACACAAATATCCACCACTGTCTATAGCCAGGTACTCATTCATACATCTGAGTGAACTGATCGACACGGCAGCCCATGACTTTACCCCTGAGCCACTGCGCCCTACATAGACACAGCTGCCATAGCCAAGCCCAAGGCATAGCCATTGGCCATGGCATGTGCATAGGCATGGACATGGTTATTCTATAGGCATACCCATAGGCAGTCTATGCTATTTACACCTGACGATCAGCACGAACATATATATTTATATACAGTGCAAGTGCAAATACAAACATAGTGCTACCTTAATTATTTCCAAATAACCTTTAGAGAGGCTAAACCTAACCGTACACTTTCCCCCTGGCATATGGAACAGTTATGCCTCATGTTTTTTGGTGACCAATAATGGTTAGCTAGTCCGCCAATTTAACATTGACCGTGACAATGTGAATAGTCGGTCAAAAAACTAAAATGCTATAAGTTACTGTACTGTACACGTAACTATTGAGCCGGAATATGGTAATAGTATACTATAGCTTGTAGTAATACTATTTGCCATGTTGCCCATGACATGGCATACCCATGTGTAGGGTTGGCGATTTAAATCAAGCTGATTTAAATCACGATTGAATGTTTCGTCTAAGTACTGAAACCTTGTGCACATATGACTTCTGCGCCGACCAGATATTTCAACGACGAAATGTTTTGTTAAAACATAATTAATTGTGCTCTATTTGTTCTATACCTTCCTTTCTTTTTTAATAACCTTTCGGTTTTGATGCATTGCTCATAGATAAGGGTATTTATTTATTGCTGACACATTTCACATGTTTTAGGTTGCGGCAGCACTGCTTATGCAGGCAAAGCAGGCATGCGAGACCACAATACAAACAGCGATATATTCCACCGAAACTTGATATCTGGTGCCAGACAATTTGAGAAAATTTTCATCTCTGTAAGTTACAAGAATAAGGATAATTGATCTAATTATACATGGATATATGTATGTCCAAGTTATGGCAGTCGTTACTTTGTTTAACTCAGTGCATTACGTCTTACTAGCACCTGGATTGTGAAGCTTTTAAGGTGAAAGTAGGTATACTCTAACGATATATGCTTACTAGATGTCATATCGCTACAATCTTTTAAAAGTGCTGTCTCTATACAATGGCTCGTCAAATCTAACGTTCTTTTGCGCCGAACTCTGTACTATTTTTAAAATAGCCTATTTTAATTTCATAGTCAGAATAATGAAGGTGCACAAGCGGATGCAAAAATCTGCATTTCATTGACACATCACTAACTTCAAGTAACAAATTCATTAAGCAACACTTTTGTAAGGGATGTGTTATTCTAACACTGATTCCTTGGAGACTACTTGTTCGATTTAAATAATGCAAATGGGAAATAGTGCAGTTATTTTATGTGTTAATTGTATGTATCTTCTGTATCAGACTGTACATGATTTTTCTTTACATATGTTATTCATTCCATTGCAGTGCATCGTACAAGAGGCTTGTTATAGAGCCGTTTCTGTTTGGGCAAACCCGTGAAGCACTCGGCCTGAACGAAGAACAATTAAGCCAATGCAATTGTAGGTTAGGCAGGTGTGACACCGTCAATGAATCTTCAACGTGGTGTTGGCCCACAAGACATTGGGGTCCGGCCTCGCTGGAAGTCGATTACACAGAGCCTCGCTTCCGATCTCCAGCAGGTTGCGCCCGGTGTTGTTGTAGAACAAGTTATAAACTTCAGTGGCAAAACAAAATGGCTCAGTGACGTTATCGTGGAACGGACTGGCCCCATGTCATTCAGTCCACGTTCGCCTCGAGGATTGGAGAGTAGTGCGTAGACACATTGACCATGTGAGGAGTCACGTTGTGTGATTGGTGATAGCTCGGTGTCGGAAGACACCATCTTCTGAACTGCCTCTTGAATTGTCTCCCAAACTGCCTCCGGAGGAACCTGCTTGTCGTATCACGTGACGTACCGCCTGCCATACCACATGACGTACCGCATAATGTAACTCAGCCAGAGATGGAATCTCCCCACACATCTGAACAGAACTGTAAACCAGTGCAAATCTTCGTAGATCAGGGAGAATCCATAGAGCACGTGAGAAACTTAACTTATGAAGTGACATTCACGATCACTCGTAGGAAAGTGATTGGAAAAGAAATTGTGAACGTTGGTAGTGGCATGTTGAATAACTTTAGTTAGAACTGAACGTTTGGCATAGATATGCTTTTAGTTATTATCATTATTCTTCTTGAGTACTAGAACTCCACGAACATTGCGTTAGAGAACTCCAGGGACATTGAATTATAACACTATAAGGACACTGAGTCATATTTGTTTAGCAAACCAGTTATAATATTATAATCAAGATGGTGTGCATGAATAAACTGTGTGACAATTGATTTTACGTTTACATCTACTCAAATAATGCTCTCACAATCTAGGCTAAATATAATCAAAGCTAAACATGATTACAGGTAGATTAGATTTATGAAAGCCATTTTTATAAATTGTACACATTCAGTCATGACTAATACATACACACATTCTCTCCCAATTCAATTGTCAGTACAAGACAAACACCATCAGACGGTGAATCTATAGATTTGGCCCAGTATAGTAATTATAATATCCTAATAGTAATACTATCTTTAGTAAATTCATTATTTGTTATTATTATCAAAATTATTTGATGCATGCAGTCTACAACTTTTAATTGAACTTAACTATGCACAATCGTGTGCATAATTACAGTTATCAACTTATAATCAACACGAACTATATAACAGCAAACAACAGTCGTTCTCATATTCTTAAATGTAGGCTAATTCAGTAATTGCAGTGACATTGGCCCCAATTAATTATTCATGCATTAATAACCCAGTTCATGCATGATGATATTATCAAAAGCAAGCTTGCATTCACAGCGACAACTGGCAACGTAACAGTCAAATATTTCAGACCAAACGTTTCGTGTATGTAGCCTAATGAAATATTCGGTTATCTATTTCCGCTCGTGCGCACACGACTTCTGCGCCGACCAGATATTTCAACGACGAAATGTGATAACTAGGCTACACGAGATGGTGCCACGGTTTGTCGCTCTCACAGACCCCGGTTACGGGGTCAGCACACTGTTGGACTTCCTGCTTGATTACAGTGACATAAGTGCATTTGAGTAGTCAGATTTCTAGATGTGATTGTAGCAGCTGTTGGCAGTAAAATGGTGTCTTTTTAGCTGATTTTACTAAGCGGAAGGGTATCTGGCAGCAATTTGGCTAGTTGACACTTTAGCCGGATTACTGCCTGCATGCATTTGTAAATATTGACGGGTGTCATACATACAGTATTACAGGCATTTTGCAAGAGCTAGAGATATTAGATTTTGACTAAAATCGACCAGCATGTCAATGAAATGATAATAACAGCAGGTGGGAAGTTTAAGAAACTTTATAGGTCACGTTTTCTTATAATCACACACAACATTAACATAATTGCTATATCAGAAACGTGGCTTAAAGAAAACAATTGGGACGGAAGTGAAGTAAACTGTAACGATGTCGTATTTTCGGGTTACAAACTGTACTGTAATTCCAGAAAAAACAAACACGGTGGCGGCGTTGCCATATATGTGTGTGAATCTGTACTTAACAATTGCCAGTCTTCTGATATTTGTCTAAGGAATATATCGTATGCTGTTGATGACTGTTTTGAAAGCATCTTTATTGAGATACAAATTAGTAAACACGAAAAAATCAATGTCGGTTGTATGTATAGAGCACCAAATACCAGCATCAGCAAATTAAATGACAATCTCTCATTCATACTGGGAAATCTCACCAGCAAAATCGTGTATATATGTGGTGATTACAATATAGACCTATTGCACTGCGAAGAGCAAGCTGAATCAAAATATTTCATTGATCAAATGTTCAGCTCTGGATTATATCCCTTGAGGCTTGATCACCAGGCCCACACGAGTAACAAGCACGACTGCTAGTATAATAGATAACATTTTCTGTTCTGAACTGTGTAGAAACAAAATGTGCGGCATTGTTTTAAGCGATGCTACAGACCATATGCCAATTTTCGTCCTGTGTGACAACAGCACTTATGCGGTTATTAACGATGATCCAACATATAAATATAACAGAACGTTAGATGAGGACTCATTAAACAAATTTAAGCACGATTTAAATTATGCAAACTGGGACACTGTAATGAACGAGTCAAACCCTGATTTAGCATTCTCGCGCTTTATGCAAATACTAAATAATACTTATAACGATGCCTGTCCTGTAAAAACTACAACGTATTCAGGAGAGACAAAAAAGAATGATAAACCTTGGTTATCAAGAGGGCTAAAAAACGCTTGCATAAAGAAGAATAACATGTACTTAGCGTTTCTAAAAAATAGGACAGAATTAACAGAAATCCGCTACAAAAATTACAAAAATAAGTTAACAAAATTATTACGTCTAGAAAAGAAAAAATATTACAGAAAAAAACTCGACGATTGTAAGACTAATATAAGGGCAACTTGGAAAACTCTTAACAGCATAATAGGTAAAAGAAAATCTGATACCACATATTTGAAAAAGTTTCATGTTGGCGATAACATAGTAGTATTAGAAAATAAAGAAATAGCTAATCATTTAAAAAATGTCTTCGTCGATATAGGTACTAAATTATCCAACCTCATAGAACCCTGCCCGGGAACAAAGCCAACCGACTTTGTAAAACGTACTGTATCACAATCAATGTATATGTCCCCCGTTACTGAGCAAGAAGTACTCGAAATTGTGTCTGGATGCAAAAGTAAAACTTCATACGGACCTGATGAAATCAGCATGAAAACAGTTAAGCATGTAATAAAGCAAATTGTACAACCGCTAATCCACATTTTTAACAGATCTTTGATCAGCGGATCATTTCCAAATGATATGAAATTAGCAAAAGTCATTCCTATATTTAAGTCAGGAGATCGTTTTCAGTTTTCTAATTATAGACCTATATCTCTCTTATCCCAATTTTCAAAAATACTTGAAAAAATATTCAACAAAAGGCTAAGGTCTTTCATTGAAACACAACACATATTGACAGATGGGCAGTATGGCTTCAGAAGTAATCACTCAACTTCACTAGCTTTAACAGAATTTGTCGAAAAAATTACATCCGCAATGGATAAATGCCAAAGCACGATTGGGGTCTTTATCGACCTAAAAAAAGCCTTTGACACTGTTGACCACAACATACTGCTAAGTAAATTGCAATGCTATGGAATCAGGGGTCTGGCTCTGGCCTGGATAAAAAGCTACTTAACCAACCGTAGACAATATGTATGCTATAACAACAGTAACTCAGAACAAAAGGAAATCAAGTGTGGAGTCCCGCAAGGTTCAATCCTTGGCCCGTTATTATTTATTCTGTACATAAATGACATGTGTGAAGTCTCAAAATTGCTTGACATTATTTTGTTTGCTGATGATACAAACATTTTTTATTCCGCTAGTAACACAGATGAAATAAGCACTGTTATTAACAACGAACTAAAAAAACTAGACCTGTGGTTTCGAGCGAACAAATTATCACTTAATGTGAACAAAACACATTTTATAATGTTCAACAATAAAAAGCAACCTAGAACAGGTGTGAATATAGTTTTGAATGGGAAAAACATTGAGCAGGTATCATATACTAAATTCCTTGGAGTAACCATTGACGAAAACGTAACATGGAGAGAACACATAAAAATGGTTGAATCAAAAGTATCAAAAAACATAGCAGTTTTGTATAAAACTAGGCATGTTCTTGATTGTGAAGCGTTACACACATTATATAATTCACTTGTTGAACCACATATGTCATATTGCTGTGAGATCTGGGGAAATACTTATCAATCTAGACTTAGAAAACTATTTATGTTACAGAAAAAAGCTATACGGATTATTTATAATCTTAATTATCATGATCATACATCTGTATTTTTCCATCTCTCAAACATGCTTAAATTTCATGATTTAGTTAAATACAAGACTGATCATACTTTATAAAGCAAACAACCATTCTTTAAATGGTCGTGTTCAAGCATTATTTGAACCAACCGCAGCTATCCACATACATGATACAAGACAAAGCAAACTGTTCTATGTTAAAAAGACAAACACCACCCTCCGACTGCTGTCAATCACCGTCAAGGGTATAAAAACGTGGAACAATTTACCAAATAAATTGACTCAGCTTCCAAGTTTAACACAATTTAAAAAAGCAATCAAGTTGTCATTACTTTCTACATATTTGTGAATTGTTAATTGAAGGTGACGTTTTGTTAAACCCATGAAATAGTAACACAAGCACTATAGTAAACAGTCTATAAAATTATATGAGTTGTGAATATTATTTTGTGATTTATTTATAATTCCTGTTGTATTTATTCAGTTTTCATAGTTCGAGTAGGGCATAGCAACACATAAGTCTATGACTTCAGCTATGTCCTTTCAGCAGCAGCAGCAGCAAACCATACTGTGCATGTATTATGTTGTTGTTGTTGTTGAATAAACGTTCATTCATGGTCGCCAGTGGGAAAACTGATAGTGTGCTGAGCCCAAGTAGAGAGCCTGGCAACGAAAGCACGCTATAGTCATTGCACAATGTCGGAGGACGCGTTTTACTTAAAATATCTTGAAACAGTTACTGAAAATACGTGTATGGCAAAACTACAGCTGAATGGGACAAACCGTTTTTGGATATTACAGACTTCTCATCAGTCTGCAAGTCAAAATCATAGTGATGGAACACATGTCTTATAAGGGGGTGGGGTGCGTATGCCAGTAGTTAAGCCTCAATTTGAAAATCTGAATGAAAATGAACCAATAACATTGCAGCAGGGTGATTCATCAATTGTTTTTTGTTTACTTCAGCTAATTAAACACAAGTGAATATGTTGTCATTGATCCTAATGAAGTCTGAGGACAGTGATTAGCTGGAGTAGGCCATAGCCGGAGCCTGTTATCAGATCTGTCGACTGACTGGACCTTCTGGCCAATTAAGCAAGTGGCATTGTTTTCTGAATGTCTGCTAATTAAGCTGTGTAATATTATGTAATTGAACTGCTTGAGACGTCTGGCCTTTGAGGAATTCACACCCTAAGGTTACTTTTTGTTGATGTTTACCTTTGTAAATAGGGCACAAGGTAAAAAAATCAATATACATTTGAATGTAACGTAACAACTGCCTGTATTGAATTTTCTTATAAAACACTTATTGGACTTTCTGGAAAACTGTATCAGGAGTTCATAGTGCCACCTGAGAACGTTGTGCTGGATTACAAATTGTCCAACAGTGAAGTGCCGATTTTTCTGGTGCCTTGCCAAGTTTGGTGGCACCTTTGAAATGTGCATAAAACACAAACACCGGGAGGAATTACAAAAATTAAAATTGCAGAGTGCTTGTAATATTGGTGCCTATAAAATGTGTTGTTTTCAACATTTTCTCCCAAATCACCTTGCCTATTTGGGGTCAGCACACTGTTGGACTTCCTGCTTGATTACAGACGAAAAAAAGTGCATTATATTTTTGAGAAATGATTTTTTTACAATGTTCACTTGCTCTGACATAAGTGCATTTGAGTAGTCAGATTTCTAGATGTGATTGTAGCAGCTGTTGGCAGTAAAATGGTGTCATTTTAGCTGATTTTACTAAGCGGAAGGGTATCTGGCAGCAATTTGGCTAGTTGACACTTTAGCCGGATTACTGCCTGCATGCATTTGTAAATATTGACGGGTGTCATACATACAGGCATTTTGCAAGAGCTAGAGATATTAGATTTTGACTAAAATCGACCCGCATGTCAATGAGATGATAATAACAGCAGGTGGGAAGTTTAAGAAACTTTATAGGTCACGTTTTCTTATAATCACACACAACATTAACATGGTCGCCAATGGGAAAACTGACAGTGTGCTGAGCCCTTACAATACAGGGCAGGCCGGCAGGCTGAGGGTGCTAACGGAGACAACATAGTTTCGGTCTAAATCTCAACGGTGGAGTAGTTGAAAGTTGTTTGTGTGTGGGAGTATTTTAATGTTATTGGGAGCCTCGACGGGGTGCAGTTGGAGGTTTATGTTCCCCCCCAATAAAAACATGTACGGTACGTACGTGGAGGTGATTAGAAACCCAGAGAGCATACATATACACTGTATGTATGTGCAGGGCTTGTTAGAAAGGCTGACACACAGTTGAGATGGTGTTCGATTGAACAGATCTGCCAGGGAGTGAAGTATATATAAAGTATTATATATAAGGTAAGGTCCTATATAGCCCAGTATCCTGCCTTTGGGACTGCTGAAACTGGTTTACACTTTACTCCCTGGCAGATCTGATCAATTGAACACCATATCGACTTCTCTGGAAAGTATTCAGCCACCATTTGTATTATCGTACACAAATATCCATGACTGTCTATTGCCATTGTAGTCATTCATGCAGTTATCTGGAGTGACATGGAGTGAACAAACTTGTCTAACGTTCAAAACAAGAACACGATTCGAACCAGAGTTCTTTCTATTGAAAGTCCAAAGCTTTAGCGACTGCACCATTGCACTCTATATATTTCTCGTGCCCTTCGTAAAGATCATTCCTTCTGCAAAGATCTATAATGACTCAGTTTACACAGTAATGAAATACACCAATAATGTATTGGGTACATTTTATTTATTTCATAGAAACACTAGAGAAGTTACTGTTGACATGAAAATGTTGCAAACAGAAATAAATCTTCAAGATCAACCTATAGCATTTTTGACTTATGCAAAGCAGCACATTTTACCATGAGGTCCATGACCGATACTGTTTAAGATAAAGTTGCAAAGAACAAAACATAGGAACAGTTTCCAAGGCTATACATACTCTCCCTGCCTTCCCACGCCAAACATCACATTGCAATTATCTCTGCTTTCCCACACCATCACATTGCAATTCTCTCTGCTTTCCCATGCCAACCATCACATTGCAATTCTCTCTGCTTTCCCATGCCAACCATCATATTGCAATTCTCTCTGCTTTCCCACACCAACCATCACATTGCAATTCTCTCTGCTTTCCCACACCAACCATCACATTGCAATTCTCTCTGCTTTCCCATGCCAACCATCACATTGCAATTCTCTCTGCTTTCCCACGCCAACCATCACATTGCAATTCTCTCTGCTTTCCCACGCCAACCATCACATTGCAATTCTCTCTGCTTTCCCACGCCAACCATCACATTGCAATTCTCTCTGCTTTCCCACACCAACCATTACATTGCAATTCTCTCTGCTTTCCCACGCCAACCATCACATTGCAATTCTCTCTGCTTTCCCATGCCAACCATCACATTGCAATTCTCTCTGCTTTCCCACACCAACCATCACATTGCAATTCTCTCTGCTTTCCCATGCCAACCATCACATTGCAATTCTCTCTGCTTTCCCACGCCAACCATCACATTGCAATTCTCTCTGCTTTCCCACGCCAACCATCACATTGCAATTCTCTCTGCTTTCCCACGCCAACCATCACATTGCAATTCTCTCTGCTTTCCCATGCCAACCATCACATTGCAATTCTCTCTGCTTTCCCACACCAACCATCACATTGCAATTCTCTCTGCTTTCCCACACCAACCATCACATTGCAATTCTCTCTGCTTTCCCACGCCAACCATCACATTGCAATTCTCTCTGCTTTCCCACGCCAACCATCACATTGCAATTCTCTCTGCTTTCCCACACCAACCATCACATTGCAATTCTCTCTGCTTTCCCACACCAACCATCACATTGCAATTCTCTCTGCTTTCCCACACCAACCATCATACTGCAATTCTCTCTGCTTTCCCACACCAACCATCATACTGCAATTCTCTCTGCTTTCCCACACCAACCATCACATTGCTGCTACCAGAAACCTTGTTTATAATGACACAGATGACATGCTGGGAGTGTGTGTGAGTGTGTGTGTGTGTGTGTGCGTGTGTGTGTGGGTGTAAACACATAAACTGACATATATACAGCTGTAAATGTATATAACAGTATATACAGTTGAATGTTGTTAAATCAAATGTGGATATTCTTGAAGCTTAAGCATCCAGATATAATTAATTATAGAGCTTGTGAATGTAAACATATTAATGTTGGGAATTTGGGCATGAATCATCTGTCTGAAAAGACATTAGACACCACCAAGGTTTCTGGATTCACAAAGTTCTTCTATATACATTAATACACAAACATACATACACATGTAGTGTATATACATGTATGACTTTCAAACATAGTATTCATAGTTTGTAACTGTCATCAACAGCTACAACTCTTAATACTAATTACTCACTGAGACTGAGTTACCAAGAAATGATAACAAACCATCATCAGATCTAGGAGAACAGTCTTTCACCTAACAGAATGTGAAAGACAAACTCATTCCTAAACGCTCGTACTTTACATTTCATAATCACAGCTACCAGTCACATTCAAGGCATGATTAAGTGTTTTTAAAACAGAAAACTGCATCAAACTGCAAAAGGATTCTAGACCATCCCACAAAGCAACAACCGTAAGATTAGGAAACTCCACACACATCATCACCACCACAATACATACTGCAGGTATCACATATTATCATATACATATAGTGGCAGTGGAAATCAAGAACATTTGTCCAGAACACCAATGAAAAAGTCCCATTACAACATCATAAATACGCATTATTCTTGATTGCTCACTACCTCATGCACAGATAATTGCGTTCATTGTTCTGAGCAGTAGATGATAGTATATACACTACAGTCTACTCCTAGAACACAAGCACTGGCCAATGAAAAACTGGAATGGTTGGATAAATCGTACAGTGTACTCTTAATTAAGCGATTATGTTGTTATAACATCCAAGGTTTTTGTCTGACAATAGTGCAGAAGGTATTGAATGTTAATTAAATGTGTTTAACCATACTAATTGCACTGTTACACAAACCTTGACGCTACACATAATGTATAACCCGTACTAATTGCACTGTTACACAAACCTTGACGCTACACACAATGTATAACCCGTACTAATTGCACTGTTACACAAACCTTGACGCTACACACAATGTATAACCCGTACTAATTGCACCGTTACACAAACCTTGATGCTACACACAATGTATAACCAGTACTAATTGCACCGTTACACAAACCTTGATGCTACACACAATGTATAACCAGTAGTAATTGCACTGTTACACAAACCTCGATGCTACACACAATGTATAACCAGTACTAATTGCACTGTTACACAAACTTCGATGCTACACACAATGTATAACCAGTACTAATTGCACTGTTACACAAACCTCGATGCTACACCCAATGTATAACCAGTACTAATTGCACTGTTACACAAACCTCGATGCTACACACAATGTGGATTATGCACAAAGGAAACACACCTGATATATATATGCAATATGTGCAGAATAACTGGTCTAATGCAGCCAGTTTTGGCAGAGCCACATCAGAATGACAAGAAACAAAACTAGCAGGAACAACTGTCTCCTGCAGTCTGCGAAGCCGATAAGCTGCGTCTTCGCTCTGCTTCCTCTATGGTGATTACCCTGTTATGCCCGGGCTGGTAACCATACCCCGCAATTGTTGGTGGCATCATAGGTTTACTGTTCTTTAATTTGTGTGCCAATGTGAGGAATATTGCCTCAACGTGGTCTACTTCACTGTCATCCTTGGCTGATGTCTCGAACAGTGGCATGTTGTGTCGGTCTGCAAACTGCTGTGCAATTGTAGTGCTGATGGCAAGTTCACTTACGACATCGCATTTATTGCCTATGAGAATACGTGGGATAGACTGTGTCAGGTTATGTTCATCGCATTCGTGGATCCACTGACCAAGGTTGTTGAATGAAGATCGCTTGGTGACGTCGTACACGAAGACAACGGCGTGCACATTGCGATAGTAGTGCTGTACCATACTCTTACGGAAGCGCTCCTGGCCAGCTGTATCCCACAGTTGTAACTGAAAATTGAAAACAAATTTGAGAACAGAATAATTATTGTTAAGTTGGGTTCGTAAGACATCTTAATAATAAGATAACTTCTATTGCCCCTAAATCCTTGGAAACCACTTAGGTTTTAGCAAACAGGCAAGTTTGTTTCACTAACATTAACAATAATAATCAAGGACCTACTGAAAGGCTAACATCCTCCCAAGAATCTAAGTGTGCGTGTGTGTGCATGCGTGCATAAGTCTAGGCATATGATGACGATGTGTATAACGCACACTGTTACTGGAATATTTCTGTGTGCTATTCCACTGCTACCCTGAAAGGGGTGCGCGGCTAGTGTAGTGCCTAGTGGTTAGCATATCCCCGGACCCTGCAAGCATAATATTTGTGTAAAAAACTTGGTTCTCAACATTGGGTGTATATCCCTCGTGACTCCGAGATCATGCTAATATCGGTCCCGTCTCGATATGGGAAGTAAAAAGAACCACTAGCACTGACTGAGCCCGAGGACAAGCACCCTGGCAGCATATAAAAGTCGGTTTGGTGATAATGTTCTGAAAAAGGCTGACTAGTTGAATGATATCTCATAAGACCATTACATTGTAACCACAATGATACAGGCTAGTCAGTTAATAGAACGTTCAGTCGTTGCCGAGCGCTGGAAACAACTAGAAGTAGAACCAAGACTAAGTAGTAAGTTATCTGTGCGGCTGAGGAGGATCGAACGGATCGAGTTGGTATCTTACTTTTATCATTTCACCATCTACTTCAACGGTTTTCTCACGGAAGTCTACGCCAATTGTTGCCTCGACTTTCTTTGGGAATATTCCCCCACAAAACCGGAATGTTAAACAAGTCTTTCCAACGTTGGAGTCTCCGATAACAATGATTTTGAAAATACGACGTTTGGCTTGTTTTGCGACGACAGACGTCGTAATCGTATTTTGCGTCCCCGTTTCATAATTTTCCACGCCATCTCCTTTCTCCATCGCATCCGGAAGGTTACAAAGTTGTAGTTTTACGATCTACTGCATCAAACAGTTAATTGTTCTTGATGAATATCTGGTCACTGAACGAACAGAGAGAACATATTAATTGACACATGGACAAGTCACCATCATGGTTTGTTTTCTTTTCGGTTTGAGGACATTCCCAGGGATCCTTCATTATTTAAAAACAACGACAAGCCTCTATGTCTAGAGAGCGTGAGCAACGCGGGCACATGAGTATAATTCAATCGTTCTTTTATGGAGAATAATATAGGGCCTACCCTTTTGATAACTTAAAGTGATATTTTGGTGAAATCAATTCTTTTTATGAAATGTATAACGTCATGTCATTGGTACTCCAATGCAGCGAGGTAAAGCACTTATAATTACTTTTTTTCAACATGCATACTGAGTCCAAATATCACACCAGCAGCATCAGTATGGAATCTAGGAGTGACCTTTGTTTGCGACTTCAATTTCAGACAACACATATCCGAAACGTGCCGTTGCTGTTTTTATCATATTCGTGATCTTCGCCGCATTCGCCGACATATGTCGCTTTCTGTCGCTAAGACCATCGCAACAGCTCTTGTTAGCAGCAGACTATAGCTTATTGCAATTCCCTCCTTCATAATATTGCTATCAAGGATATTGCAAAACTACAACGCGTCCAGAATTGTTTAGTAAGGGTAGTCACACAATCTCCTCGATTCTCCCGCTCAGTGCCACTTCTAAAATCACAGCATTGGCTCCCCGCGCGATATCGCATTATGTTTAAGATCTGCACAATCACCTACCAAGCCCTTTCATCCAAACAACCTAGTTATCTACACTCAATGCTCACACCAGCTAGACAAGCCAGACAACTTCGGTCGTTTAGTTCGAAGTTGCTATCTGTTCCCAGAGTTAAGACAAAGGCTGGAACTCGAGCTTTTTCAGTTGCCGCGCCAACTATATGAAATTCGCTTCCCGTTAATGTTAAATCAGCAGAAAATATTGTTACATTTCTTCGTCACCTCAAACCTATATTTTCAATATCGCCTATCCTCCCTAGCTTCCTAGCACATCCATCCACTTGTTGACGACTTTCGCCTATCACACGAGTATGAGAATGCTTAATCCTTTGGTTTTGGTGCGCCACTGAGCTCGGATTGTCTGAGGATATTGGCGCATAAGAAGTTATTTATTATTATTATTATTATGTTTGGAAACATTGAAAGCCTCCAATTTATAACTGAGTGTAGATAAATTCGCCTCTTAGAAATAAAATCATTTGTTTGTAAACACGTTTGCACGTGTCCTTTTACTAACGGAAATTTGTACTTTTTCCTTTGATTAAAACTTTGCCCCTTTGTGTCTATCAATATCACGAGAATAGACCACAGTTTTAGTTATTTAGTATATTTATTTGGAAATGTACGTGGATATATGTGTATGAAATTTTTGAGTATTAATTGAAGTGTAACTGAATGCTTCTCAGAGAGGTCGCTATGGCGTTCGATTGAACAGATCTGCCATGGAATAAAGTGTAAGGAGCTTTGAACAAACCCAAGGACTGCATGGATACCACGTAATATATAAGTATACATACCTTTTTAGCGAAAACGCGGTGGGTGCCATAATATTATGGGAACTTGGAAGCAAACAAGTTGAGAAGCGCTGCAATACAGTACAAGTACAAAGCTAAAAATATGTCGGAGCTGTGTACTGACCACTCTTCTTTATGGGTCAGAGTGCTGGCGCACGACAGAGCAAGACATGTCAAGGTTGTCATCTTTCCACACAACAAGTCTCGGGAAAATCCCAAGGATCTTTAGATAAAATTCTGGCCCAAAAGAATTTCCAACAAGCAGCTGCTTGAAGAGACCAATCATGCAAGAAGACATGCATAACATCACCATCCTGAAGCTGGAAGTGGACTCGCCATGTGCTGCGGAAAGATGTCACACCAACTATAGAACCGCATTGCGTTGGACCATAGGAAAAAGGCAGAGGACGTTAAAAAAACAACCCAGCGCAGAACAGTAGAAGTGGAGATGAAGGAGGCAGGGCGGAGATGAAGGAGGCAGGGCGGAGATGAAGGAGGCAGCGCATAGATGAAGGAGGCACGGCGGAGATGTAGGAGGCAGGGCGGAGATGAAGGAGGCAGGATAAGGGTGGGACATTCATGAGAAGTTGGCAAGAGAAAGATCGGCATGGAGGAATGGCATCGCTGCCCCAAACGCCAGTAGGCGTATTAGGCAGTTACACTGTTCTAATTTTCCCCACCTTGACTGGTCGAGTGTATGTGAATGAATGAACATAACATTGTATCTTAATTACGCTGGCGGTGAGTGTAGACCTTGGGGATCCCCAATGCCTCACACAAGACGTCTGAGATGTAATGGTCATAATTTCCGCGCAGATGTAGGACGAGCCGCTATCTCAACTCCCTGTAGCAATGCAGGGATTTTACCGTTGCAACAGCCGCTTCTAGACAGACAGCGAGTGAATAGGCTCAGTGTAGTCCAAGCCACATTTCCCTATCGCAGGTACTCATGCAAGTATATACGCGTCAACTTCTAGATGTTAATTTGCTTCCTTGGACCATTGCAACTAACTGGAAATCGAGGCGGATCGAGGGGTCTTGTATGGGGGCATATGCCCCCCTAGACCCTTTGTATGTGTCCCCGTTTTAGGCGAGTTTCAGAGGGGTATATATAATTGAAGGTTTTTGGAAAGCCTGTTGTGTCTGTACATGTGATGATGTGGGGTCATGCAATCGGAGGTTTTTGGCGAGCCTCCACCTAGCTGTTGGTATTTTTGCGAGCCTCAACTAATGTACGTGGTGCAATATTGTAGTGTTTTGGGCCCTTCTTCGTTAGCCTGTCTGGATTCGCCGCAAACAAATGCAATTATTAAAATTGATCAACATGTGTTTGCCGATCACCTGTTACATGCCTGTGTTTGTACTCGTTGTGGAAAGATGAAAACAGTGGGCCAATTGAGTGGTGTGCAACTCTCCAGAGGGCGCTACTATTGCATTACACATTCATCTTACCGGGATAACAATTTAGCATGTTGTAATTAGCGTTAGCAGAACTTAAATAGTAAGTTGAAACGAATTTAAGATAAACTATGTAATAAGACAAGTAACTGTGTAAATTATAGTGCTTATATTGTTGGCACCACGTATCCATGGACGTAATTGAAGCTATATAGTTTAATAATTATATGTGATAGCGGATGTTGGAGAACATTGTCAGTGGTGCTTATTAGAGCAAGAGACGCATAAAACGTTATATGCAATGATACACAGCACGTGCTAATTTATCAAACTAATTATAATGACGACAGACGCTCTTAAAACGAGTCGTGGCACGATTTATCAGGAATGCGTTGCATGTGTAATAATGTCCGATCCCTTTCTATCCCAGGCATAGCAGGCACGCAATATATTTATAACACATTCTAGTTATTTTTATTCTATGCCGTTACAAGTGCCAATACACGTCATATTGTGTAACTAGGTTGTTATTGTGTTACTATTAATTTTAATGCAATGATAAATAAAAATGCTACATTAATTTCGCGAATGCGATATCACTTTGTCCGCCATATTGAAATTTTTACCACGAGGTGTTTCCTGGACCTGTGAGGAATTTGAACGATTCTCTTGGTAGATTCCTTACATAAATTCAATGATAGTGGGTCGAAAATGCCAACTAGCAATCCGCTACCTGCAAAAGAAAATGCCCTTTTTAAGAGGATTTTGGTAAGCAGCTTCATTCCACTATAAACTAGACCGCTTGTGTTGAGAGCTTCATAATTTGCATCGCCAGTGTGACTGTCAAATTTCGTCAATGACAAACGATGTTCGTAACAGTTGCTTGTTTTAGACTTAATATCGTACTGTTCATGATTGGTACACGTGTTATCTAACACTGAACAACGTGGCGGTTGAGAGGAATAATTTGTGACTAATTTATAAAGAATTATGTTACTCAACGAGGGGAATTCCCATATTTGTACTTGTCAGTTCTGGGAATTGAGCCCGGCCTGAGGCTCAGGGTGAGGGTATCGCTGTGCACGTTTCTTCATTACACAAGTTATATACTTATTACCACGAAGAAGTTGCTTATATAAGTAGCTAAGTATAATACATTTTGAAACGAATACATAATCAGCTCTTTAACCTTTCAACTTGGGTTCCCGTCAACTTGACTATATAAATAGGCCTTCGTTATAAACATAACAATCAAAATGTCTAATTTAATTTCTTAAATGAATCTTGACATATAAGTAAGGCTAGCAAAATCATGTTCTTATATATTTCTGTTAAGCTAACACTAACAAAATGGGTGAGTGCTGTGACATGCAACACATTTTAGAAATGTAAAAAAATGACGGCACCATGGCATTGGTTGTGCAAAAGCAAAAATGTTGATTCATCGTGGCTGATTTGAGATGGTCTGTGAATGAATAGATTTGAATATAACAAGCTTTGTCTGGTAGTGGCGATACTAATACTAAAAGGTAAGAAGTGTTTTTAAATAGTGCAATGTCTGGTTCTCAATCCCCTTTACACTGCACTGGTATCTCTGTTTATTCTGGATAACACCAACATAACTTTTCTGGGAAATCTAAGGTGATAGAGGAACAGTGCCTACTCATCAGAAAGATGGTTTTATGAAAAGAAAATAGTTTGTAAACATCTGAGATGTCTTGCTGAGCATCCGGGGGTTGAGATTAACAGTTGTAACAAAAGTGAAATTACGTTTTGGACTTAGTACATCTTCCTTTATGACTAATTCTATCAGAAGCTAGACTGGCTTCATGTGGCAATAATGTTTGCATTAGTCACATGATGCGACTGATATGATCTTTACAGAGAAGCTATGCATTTTTTATTACCTATTTAATCTTTTTCAGAAATGTTACGAACAGAAGCAGTACAAGAATGGGCTGAAATTTGCAAAGCAGATTTTATCGAATGGAAAGTTCGCAGAACATGGAGGTATGAGATAGTACTGTATTGTTGAAAGAGGATCTGTAATCAGTTACGTTCATTATGGTAGTGATAATTGACTTCTAGTTGAGTTTTTGATGTAGTTAATTTAATAACACATTATGACCTTGTTGACACGATGCAATATTTGGAATCCTACCTGGTGACATTAGTCTTTGTGATACTGCAATGTTGGAATGTTTTTATCATGTAATTATGCTGTATATTATTACAATGAAACTAAACTATGGTTATTATAATATCTTGACCATACTAATATGCTTAATAACGCGCAGTTTTCAAATATAATAACTGGCATACGTATTGAAAACACTTTCACTATGAAGTAAAATATTTATAGAAAACATGCAGCTAGATGGCATTTAGAAAAAAACCAGATTATTATCAGCTTGAAATGTGTTCAAGTCTGTGTAACTCTCTCTCTTGCTACACTTACATGTGACCACGTGGCTTATCTCCCTACACAGAGACCCAGTCAATGAAAGGTCTCATCCTCAACTGTCTCGGACGCAAGGAAGAAGCCTATGAGCACGTGAAGCGTGGACTCAGGAATGACCTGCGCAGTCATGTCTGCTGGCATGTATATGGCCTGCTGCAGCGCTCCGATCGCAAGTATGACGAAGCGATCAAGTGCTACCGCAACGCCCTCAAGTGGGACCGAGTAGGTGTCACGCCTGATTGGGTCGGGGGTTGTTCTTCCTCATGATACCCTTGTATCAGTTATATGGTGGTTGTTTTGTGAAAGGAAATGGAAAGGTTGTCTGGTAGCAGTTTGATTATGTTTACAAACAACATTTATTCATCTGACGTGGCTTTGTCACACACAAAAATACAGTAGTAAGGTTTGGTGGTCAAGCGGTCAGAGTGCTGGACTGTCGATTGGAGGAACCGGAGTTCGAATCCTGGTGCTGACTGATCGGTGGTTCGGTTCCAGTATCGACCGCCATCTTGAAATTTGGGAAATTTCGTTCACCCTTCATTGTGTCTTTCGTAAGAGATATTAAGTCTAGGCCAGTGGAAGTAAAAGATCCCATAAAGGGAAATGGAAAAAACCTGTTGTGGACTCACTGAGCTGGGATCTCATAATATATTCTTTTGGTGTTAATGGCGGGAAAATGGACCCTGCCAATTGATAGTAAAAGAAGAAATATGTCTGCTTGTTCTCCCTCATTGTTCCCTTGTATTAGTTGTACGGTGGTCGTCCCATGAAAGGACAGGAAAACATTGTCTGATAGCAGTTTGACCATGTTTACAAACAAAATTTACACATCTGACAAAAGTGCAGTACAGTGGAACCTCCCTATTAAGGTCACCCTAGCGACTGGGCAAAAGTGACCTGATTAGCAAGGTGACTGTATTAGTGGAGACATATTTCCAATACTTTACTATATATGGAACACATTTGGGACTGTCCTAGTCCTAGAGTGACCTTAACTACGAGGTGGCTATATTATCGAGGTGACCATAAACAGAGGTTTTACTGTACTATAAATAAGCCGTTGTCCTTTTTGTCCAAATGCCATTGTTTCTCCATCAGGATCTTGTGCTTTGGGTGGCATCATATACTTATGTCGTTTTGCTAATATATGCATTTTGGATGACTAGTAAGCAAATTGCATAAAAGCATGCAACAAACTTCATTAATGGCCTTCATTAATCATAAATGTTTACAAGAAAAATATTCCTTAGCAATAATTTGTAAAATTATTTTACATTTTTTTTTTATGTATGCAAATCTTGGTGCCCCGAAAACATGCTTAAACAGTAAAAAGGTCGGTCTACATTGCATGGGTGTTCATGTTATATCTGCGATGTTCTAAAACACTTTTGTAAATACAGTTACATAAGTACAAATGACCCACACTTCCAGAGCCAACTGTACTGGGTCCACATTGATGGTCACAGCTGATTGTTGAGTGAATGCCAAGTGTGTGTGCGCACTGCACAGCAAAACTATTGAACACCAGCAGCTACATTGGGCCTTGGCAACGGTTAGCACACAGGTTGATACTGCCAATGGTCATAGCTCAATTAAAACAACATGAATAGGCATCCTTTTTGTGGGAATATAAAAATGATGAAAATCAAATCAAAGTGTTTGAAACAGTGTTTAATAAATGGGATTGTCTTGCTCTAATTTGCATTTTGTTTGCAGGACAACCTGCAGATTCTACGAGACTTGTCCCTTCTGCAGATACAGATGCGTGATCTCGAGGGCTACAGGGTAAGTGTCGCCACCTGGTCTGTGTTACGGCCCGTTGACACGAATGATTTTTTATCCAATTATGTTGTGTGACACCAAGTTGCAGGATGACACACAAGTAATGTGCGTAAGTACTCTAGACCTGGATTGAGGCCAAGTACATTTGACCAAGGACAATTCAAAGTACTAGTAGTACTAGTAGATTAGGTCAAGTACTTAGAAACCTTACCAAGTATGGTTGCAAGTACAAGTTCATTATGTCAAGTACAATCCAGGTACATTTCAGTCATATTGATCAACAACAATATTATTAACCCTACAGGTGACCACTGGGCCGAATTCGGCCCGTGCGATCAGTGCAAAACTGGTCCCGGCAGACCTGCCTACCATTCCGGATTGTCCGGAATCATTCCGGAAAGTCACCTCAAATTACGGTATTACGGTGAGGGATGAAAATATTACGGACTGTGACTATGTTGGGTAATCACTGAAATTTAGGTTGCACTATATTCAACAGGTGGCAGCATATGTATGCAGCATGTTGTGACATGGTTTTTCATTCGCTGAGTCTGGTCGTAATGTAACCAATAGGAAACAGCGTTATGACAAAATCGCATTTCCGCGATCAAACAAAACGAAGTCACGCGGCATGAAATGATGGCTGACAGCGAAAGGATACCACCGCCAACCCAAAAGAAATGTGTAATGCAAAAATGTAGTGATTGTTGTACTTGTAGTGTTAGGCCAACTGACTGTACTAAGACTAAGTTAGTGTATTTATTGAGGAGTTTAGTGTATAATTTACAGCCTATCATACAGTTACTACAGTCTAGGCGATGTCGATGACAGTTTAATGTAATGCCCCCCCCCCCCATCTATCATTGATCATACTAGAGTTGAGTAGGCTAGAGTGTAGGTGGTGTTGATGACAGTGTAATGGTTTTGACCCAGTGTAATATAATGGTTTTGGTCCATCGCTACCCCCCCCCCCCCCACCGTCTATCATTTATCATACTAGAGTTGATTAGGCTACAGTGTACATTATGTTGATGACAGCGTAACTAATGGGTTTGACCTGTCGCTACTATCAAATATCATCACTACATGATAATAAAGGGTCTTTTTGCTAACAAAATGATAGCTCAATCATATTTTTGTGATACATATTAGCGAAGTTATGATTTTTTAAAAGCACCCCTACAAATAGCTCCAAACTGTACACCGTGGAAGTTTACCATTGGTCACCTGCAGTTTTAACTAACAATTATTAACTATTTTGAAAATATATATTATTGTAAGTATAATCACGATGAGCATTGAACGTTGGAAAAGGAAAAACCGTAGAAATGTATTGTTTTGTATTCTAAGTACTCAAAGTATGTACTTTAACCCTCTCGTGGTCAGAACGCCCGAATCAACCCGAGTATGCCTCACGGCCAGAACGCCTGAATCAACCCGAATACAGGGGCACATTTAAACTGGTACCGCGAAACAGTGTCATCCAATAACGGCAATTTGTTTCGGCAGTTAGCATATAATAATATTGAAGTTTCACTGGGAAGCATCAAAAGTGAGAAATGATGGCGATTTCCGTGACTAAATAGCGCCAACCACCACGCGGTTTTGTAGTCGAACGCAGCGACACACAATTTCCGGTCCCTCTTTTACGCCACGCGTGAATATTTTAATGGTGATTTTCAGCCAATGAGATTAAAGTTTAACATTTGCTGCGGGCATAAACATGGAAGCACCCAGGAATTATTCCAAAACACGCGTCCGCAGGCGATTTTTACGATTAAATGCTAACTTTTGAGCGGTCTATTTTGTTGTAAAGAAGTATTAATGCGCCGCGCAACGAAGCGGGTGGTGTTTTTAAGCTTTGTTGTAATTCTCGACATTGTCATTATGTCGAACTCCAGTAATTCGGACTTTGATAGGATTTTCAAATCGAGTTTATAACGAACGCTGCCATCGAAGGGGAATGTTTTGTACTGTGATTACGCATTTTAAATATAACACCAACTTAATAGTTCAGACGGGATGACGGCTATGATCACAAAGAACGCCATTTTTTATAAAATCTTGAAAATACATGCACTCTGAAAAACTGAAATTATTTCAGTTTTATTTACCATAGACATTTAGTTAGCTTTCCATTCTGTAGCATAGTAATTTATGAACATTTCATACGCAGCATGTAACCGCTAATTATTAATGAAAAAAAAAAAAAAAAATGAATTGTTGAAATTTATTTAAGTATTTAATTTTTGTCAAACTTTAGCAATTCATATTTGGGTAATAAATTGACATATATGTCACATACTTGGCTAGTTACACCAGGAATTAGTTCCTCAAATGTAGTGAAAATTTTACTTGAATCGGATCAAAAGTTATTTATTTATTTGCATTCATGCAACCCGAGTATATCACATGATTCACTCACAGCACATTCTCTCGATTTAATAGGATTCAATAACAGGCACATATTTGCATTAATCTGGCCTTGAGAGGGTTAAGGCCAGACACCCCAGGTGAAATGGTGTTTTTTGACAAAAATTACTGATAATGGTTTTCTGCCAGATTATTATACTTTTGTATGCATACTACAGTTCACTTCTATGACAATTACGTACTTCTAAGTGAGTTTTAGTCATGGATCAAGCACGTCGATATCATTTTATAATGAAATCCATTATGCAATCTTTGACAGCCATTTTCTCAAAAACATTTTTCTTCAAATTTCTGCATTTGGAAATGGGATATCTCTTGGAATAATTATGCTATTTAAATCATGTTTTCAGTGTTGCATTCAGCATATTCTACTGTGTGCAATGATCAGACACTTTTTAAAAATCATGAATAGTTTGAAAGATATAGCCATATTTGTTGCAAAAAAACAAGATTTTGTTTTGTATTTTACCAAAAAATTATTTAAAAAATTAAAACAACATTTCAAAATATGCTCTGATCATTGCACAATAGAATCTATTTAGAACATGGATTTGCAAGAATTATAACTGTATATGGATTCAATAAAAAATGGCAGTGTTTCAAAATTTGCCAACATTTGCTCAAAATGGCGGTCATTTTGTTTGTTACCATGGAAACAGGGGGTCTGGCTGAAAAAAGTGAAACATATTTTACTCGGTAAGACCCATTTCATGCATTGGGCAGAAAAAATTGAACTGTTTGCACAAATTAAAAAATATTCCTATTTACCTGCCGTGTCTGGCCTTAAGTCTACTGCGTGAATGTGCCAAAACCCCCCAATGCCTCTTACAAGTAAAAGTAAGCGATCTAAAAATGGCCACAAAACTTGCTTCTTTTAGGCCTTACTGCGATCAGATCCTTTTTTTACACCAACCAGCCTTTTCAAATTGGTGACCTAGATTCTAGAAAGGTCAAGAATACATGTGCTTTCAGTTTATGTTTATGAATTAAAAAAGTTTATTTGGAAGGAAATTGAGTTGCGTTCGTCAAAATGAACTTCGACATTGCGTTGCATTTGGCAGATTTGATTGATATCGTTTTCCGTTAATTTCGAGTCATAAATCGATGTATACGGCATCAGTAGTATTGGTAGTGATCACAGAGTTCTATTATCGTCCAACTACGATGTCAGTTTTTGAGTAAAAGTACTTGAGCCCAACCCTGCTCTAGAAGCTGGATGTATCCTACTTGTGCCAATCCCCTTGTATTGATGAAGGTTGACAAGTGAGCAGCTGTCAGTCACAGTGGTCAAACAAGCAGTTGTCCTAGAATAAGGACCAGTCCTAATTCTATGACACCCAACCACACATTTTCCCCACTAATTGGTTTCACAAGCTTGTTTGCATGAGCGATTTTTGCCAAATTATGTTGTATGACTGTCATGTGACAAAGGTGTCGTACAACAGTGATGTCACAGTGTCATATGACAGTGGTGTCACATAACCCAATGTCATGTGAAGTGTCATTCGACAGTGGTGTTACGTGACAGTGTCATACGACATTGTCATTCGACAGTGGTGTCATATGAAACAGTGCCATACGACAAATGACGCAAGAGCGTCATAAGACAATTGTCTCATATGACAACATCAGAATAAAGCTTTTGTGGACAATGCATTATTCTTTCATGACCTTGAAGAGTACAGCAGTGAATGATAGTTTAATAAATTCGAAAACCATCAATGGGTTTACATTTAGCAGAGCCACATCCATTTGAATTCTAATGGGGCAATTATTTCAGGACACACGGTATCAATTGCTGGTGCTGCGACCTGCCCAGCGGGCATCGTGGATCGGATACGCGATGGCTTACCACTTGTTGAAGGACTACGATATGGCTATCAGAGTCCTCGAGGAATACCGCAAGACACAAACCGTAAGCTACATTACAGTTTCAAAACTTGTCTTCTTTGGGTGGGTCAGTTTGACAGCCCATAACTCTGAAAGAAATTAACTTACATGGATGCCACTGGTATCATAATAAAAATGAAATGTTGCTCATTTACATGATGCTCATAACTCTAACCCCGAACATGTCAAAACTGCCACAATGTGTTACGTGTTGAATGTGTGCATTATAAGATGGTATATTTTTTGTATGTGTATGCTGCTGTATATCAAACACAAAAGTGTACTTTCAAACAAATTACAGTGCGCAAAAAAATCGTTGCTACTGCATAATATATTCAGTTCAGATACGCAATGATTTTATTTGCGTTTCGACCATAACATGCGCGAAACTTTTGCTGCGTCTTGCATCCTGCAGCTAAATATAGCACAGCGGGCAGACGGCGCCAGCTGGTTCAATTCAATGCGTCTTTAGCCAAAGGTAAGGGAAGTGTTTTGTGTTCCTTCCTACCCCAAATTTGTGGCTATATCAGTGCCCTACGGATTTGATTAATAAAACAATCAATTGTCATCGTAATGGGTCGAACGAAGTTGGATATCGCAGAGAAGGCACGTATCTTGGCTCTTGTGAATGAAGGGTTGAGCAACCGCGACATTGCCATGCGTTCTGGCCGCAGTATGCAGGCCATCTGTATGCTCAAAAAGGGGGTGGCTGTGCTCCCCCCGAACGCCATTCCCAAGAGGAAGGAGGGCTCTGGTCGGCCTAGGATGACGTCGATGAGGACAGATTCGATGTTGAAAAGAGAGGTGATGTCCTGCCCGACCGTTACTGCAGGCGAATTGAAGGCAAACCATCCGGACGTTCTGGCGGGAGTGTCGACGCGAACCATCCAACATCGACTCCAAAAATACATGAAGATGCTGTGTCGCAAGGCGGCGAAGAAACCTCTCATCACGGCCCGAATGAGAAAGCAGCGACTTGATTTCTGCGGTAAGTACAAAAACTGGACTGTAGAGCAGTGGAGACATGTGATGTGGAGTGATGAGAGCACTTTTAGGTGCATCCGGAGTACAGCAGCACGTGTGAGGCAACCCATTGGCACGAGTCGGTATGACCCCAAGTACACCCAGAAGACCGTCAAAAACCCGGATGGAGTGATGGTTTGGGGGTGTTTCAGTGGACAGAAGGGCCGGGGAGGCCTATACTTCCTTCCGAAGAACGTGACAATGAATGGAGTTCGTTATGTGGATGTCTTGGAATCTCATCTGAAGAATGCCTATTACATCCATGAGTGCACCCACTTGATGCAAGACAGCGCCCCCTGCCACAAGGCCAAAAGTTTCTCAAATTGTGTCCTTTTTATAAAACAGTATAAGTTGTTTAGTACATCCAATTGCTGTGCAAACATCATTGTCTAACCCAAGTTATTGATAACCTGTTAGTATACACGGTTTTGGGTAGTAGGCATTTTTTTATGAGATGTGAACTTCGGTGGTTTATATTCGTAAGTATTTCACTCAAATCAGCTTTCCCAAAAGTTTGTTTGCACAACTTTGTCGGAATACGTATTATATATTTAGCACAAAAATGTCTTACAAATCACATTCCTTATTTTGCTAAAACAAAACCGCATAGAACATTAGTTGAATAGACTTGTGGGCATTTGCATCGAATCCGGACCCACTTTGTCATTGATTTTGCCGCTTGAGTTTTGCTTAACTTAGATACCTCAGTGATACCTAGTTCCATCAGTCAACATTATCCTAGGCATATTTACCTTTAAGAATATTGCGTCTTACGTCCATTTGAGGCGTAAATAGCTCCCCGGTTTGTATCAACATACGCTGCTATATATATCTTTTTACACGCGCTGTGCGGTAACGCACGGCCGCAGCGGCACAGGCTATCGCAAACTGGGTCGCTATTTGAGCTTCAACAGGGTCTGGATTCGATACAAATGCCGACTAGTGAATAGGATTAGGATGCACGGTTTTTATTTGGACTTCAAGAGTCCGGATTCGACACAAGTGTCGACAAGTGACGTAGTGCCATCAGCCTGCATGGTTTTCACTCCCACCACCGTCATAAACCAAAATGCAAGTTACCATTTGGGCGCCATTTTACATGAATGTCTAGATTTCTAGTATGTCGAAACTCCACAATTATAAATTTTGCAGGAGTATAAGTGACTTTGTGTTGTCATTACGTGCTGCTTGCCGATGCTGAATATACCATGAAAGAAAAAAAAAATGGGTGTATGAAATAGCTACGAGGCGGCTATTTCGGCATATTTTGGGCGAGGCGGTATAGAAAAACGCTGAGGTGGCCCGCCTCGCTTGTTATATACCAGGGGAAACACTGCCATCTGTGCGAGGAGATCAAGAAGCTGTGGGTTCTGGACATGCACCTTGACTACTTCCAAAAATTGAGTGACAGCATGCCCACATGCATCCAAAAGGTCATCCAAGCCAAGGGCAATGTCACTAAATACTAAATAAAGAAAGTGAATGTCCTTTGTGTGTTTCTTGCACCTCTACCTAAATATGTATATGAAATAGCTTTTTTCGTCACAGCAAGGATTTTTTTGCGCAGACTAGATATACAAATTAAATATACCAAGCATATTAGTGAAAAGTTTGATAGGAGAAACATTGAAGTAAAAGTACTTGAATCCAGTTGTGCTATTCCATTGTCATCAATGTCATCTTTTTCAGATTATGTTTCTTTCGTAAATAACAGACGTGGCTATCATCACTTATGTTTTGGAGATTATTATGAAACTGTACATTTTGACATTAAATCTGCTTAAAATAACTTTCTAATATCTTCAGTTGACCGTAGTGTGCTGGTGAAGGAATGCGTGTCTTGTGAGATGCTATATTGCGTGTGTGCTGCTGAAGCAGACCTTTATGCAGGATCAATTTATTACCAGTCCAAAAATGTCCTGGTAGATACGAGTGTTTCCCCTGGGTGAAATGATGGGCGAGGTGGTAAGGTGGGGTACGCTAGCGTTGCAGGCGCGAAGAGTTGCTAGGGGGGTCTGCATGCTTCCCTGGAGATTTTTTTTTAAATGGTGCATTCTGAGGTATGTTTTAACCTTTACTCTTGACAATAAAGGGGAAGATATAAAATAACAAGACACTACTTGTAAATGTAGTAATCATGATTGATAAAAGTCAGTAATCATGATTGGTTCATCATGTTGAGGTGTGGTTTCCATTTTACCACTGCTACTCAGTAGAGGTGTGGTTTCCACTTGACCACTGGTACTTGGTTATGGTTATGTTTTCTTGCACTAACCCTAGGCCTTGTTACCTCACTGACAGAGTCAATAAAAAAAGTAAACTGTAAGTTCTTATATAGCGCAAGACTGCTCAAAGCTCTTTACACTTTACTCCCTGGCAGACCTGTTCAGTCGAACACCATCTCGACTTCTCTGGGAAGCATCCAGTGGTATCATCTGAACACTCTTTCATCATCACCTTTAAATTATTTTAATATCATAATATTTTGGTAAATTGGTGGTTTATGTTGAAAAGATTAAATTTTATTTGTTTGCTAGAATGCTATACAATTAATTAAACAGTCATTTCTGAAATGTCACAAAAGTATGTATACACGGTTTTGGGTAGTAGGCATTTTTTTTAAAGAGATGCGAACTTTGGTGGTTTATGTTCGTAAGTATTTCACTCAAATCAACTTTCTAAAAAGTTTGTTTGCACAACTTTGTTGGAATATGTGTTATATATTTAGCACAAAGATATCTTACGAATCACATTCCTTATTTTACTAAAACAAAACCGCATAGAACATTAGTTGAATAGACTTGTGCCTTAGTTGTGGGCATTTGCGTCGAATCCGGACCCACTTTGTCATTGATTTTGCCGCTTGAGTTTTGCTTAACTTTGATACCTCAGTGAGATACACTGTAGTTCCATCAGTCAACATTATCCTACGCATATTTACCTTTAAGAATATTGCGTCTTACGTCCATTTGAGGCATAAATAGCGCCCCGGTTTGTATCAACATACGCTGCTATAATATATATATCTTTTTAAGCGCGCTGTACGGTAACGCACGGCTGCAGCGGCACAGACTAGTGCAAACCGGGTCGCCATTTGAGCTTCAACAGGGTCCGGATTTGATAAAAATGCCGACTAGTGAATAGGATTAGGATGCACGTTTTTTATTTGGGCTTCAAAAGAGTCCGGATTCGACACAAGTGTCGACAAGTGACGTAGTGCCATCAGCCTGCATGGTTTTCACTCCCACCACCATCATAAACCCAAACGCAAGTTACCGTTTGGGCGCCATTTTACATGAATGTATAGATTTCTAGTATGTCGAAACTCCGCAAGGTGTCATCATTGGAGACACCGGGGATCCCGCAGGAATATTCAGTGATTGGACAACTGACAAGTGATATCTTTCACGTTGTCCAATGACGGCTAAACGATGGTGCTACAAATCTGCGATATTGCAGGAATATAAGTGACTTTGTGGTGTCATTTCGCGCCGATCGCCGACGCTGAATATACCATGAAAGAACCAAAAAAATGGGTGTATGAGATAGCTACGAGGCGACAATTTCGGCATATTTTGGCACGAGGCGGCATAGAAAAACGGCGAGGCGGCTCGCCTCGCTTGTTATATACCAGGGAAACACCGAGATACTAGTGCACATACAATCCAGTCCAAACATGCATATAGATATATATGTAAATACATACACATGTGACACACATTATATAAGTATGGACATATACTGACAGTCAATAATAAAAAAGCTTTTTTGCTCCTCAAATTTCCCCTCTGTCCAAAAAAGAACTTGACGCATTCAAATGATGAGTAGATGGTTCTCTAGATAAAGTTATGTACTGCAGATAAAGAAGATGTGTGTTATGAGATGAATTGTGTGTGCTGCAGGTGAAGCCATTTGATTACGAGCACAGTGAGATGTTGCTGTATCAGAACATGGTAATGAGGGAGGCGGGAATGACAGAGGATGCTCTCAAACACCTCAACACATACGATGCACAGCTCGTTGATCGCATGACTGTCAAGGAAATCAAAGGTAGGTAGGGTCTGCCAGGAATGGTGCAGAAAGTCAAACTGGGAATGGTTTATGAACCTTAGCCACATCCACAAACCGTTACGTTATGACTACTTTGAAGCAGTGCCTGAAATGAAGGTGGGCTGATGGTTTGTTTTATCATAGCTTCATTTTTAGTAGTAGGCTGAATACACAATGCCTGGAATGGACTGACATCACAAAAGTGAAATTATCAACTGCTGCTGTAAACAGATTATATGAAAAGTAGTTTGTAGGTGAACTACTTATGATAATAAAATAAATAGCACAGTACACTTACACTGACTACAAAATAGGTTAGCAGGCAGACCAACCCGTGATGAAATCATGCAGTGTTACGTGTTCCTTCTATGGTTTCTGGACATGGCTAACTTGTCCCAGACAAAGCTTACTGAGTGTATGACTGATGTCAAAGAACCAGGATAAATGGCTGGTTCACATTTGTGTTGTAGCCAAGCTGCTGGTGGAACTGGGGCGGACAGAGGAGGCCACGAAGATATACTGGGAACTGCTTGATAGAAACCCCGCCAACTGGGAAAGCTACCAGGGTTTGGAGGAGTCAATAAAACCAGGTCAGTTCCATGGCTGGTGATCAAATGTAGACATTCAGTTACGTCTGTTTAAAATTTATCAGCGAATCGGTGTCAGTTAATAATTGTTGACAAAAAAGGGCGTAGTTCTGTTCGTCAATGACATAATGTACTTTGATCATTAGATTGTATAACATGGGTATATATTTGTGTTTTTGTAAGTAGAGTGGAATGTTTTTGGTAAATTTTGACCAGATCTGATTAAAAAAGAAATTGTTTGTCCAATTATTTCACTAACAATTATTTCACTAAAACTAAGTAACAGATTGGTATTAACCAACTAGTGAAGAGTAGACAGGCTGTAACATTCTTTGAAGTAAAGTTTGATGATCTTCATTGCAGCAAACTTCTTTAACACTAGCAGAGACATAATTGTTTCATGCAGTGATTTAATTACACGTTAACCCTTTGTGTTTTGTTTACAGATACGCCAGAGAAACGGTTAGAAATTTATACAGTAGCGGCGGGAAAGTATCCACAGGCTCTGGTTCCAAAGAGGCTATCACTTAATTTTACAGCAGGTAGGTGTGGTTTTTATGATATGACGGTTGGATTTAAAAGACTGCCAAATGGATGTGTATAATTGTTACTAATTAAACATAGGATGTCCGTTCGTTTTTTAAAAATCTTGTTACACACTATAAACTATTTGTATATTATATACTTAAGACACAACTATGTCTTAGCTCAGATTCCTGGGGATTTAGGCGCTATAGAAGTTTGTCACTAATATTATTATTACATAGTTAACCCTGCAGGTGACCAATGGTAAACTTCCACGGTGTACACAATTTGGAGCTATTTGTAGGGGTGCTTTTAAAAAATCACAACTTCGCTAATACATATCGCAAAAATATGATTGAGCTATCATTTTGTTGGCAAAAAGACCCTTTATTATTATGCAGTGATGATATTTGCATAACATCAAATAATCATGAAGATATAACTGTTTAAAGTTTATATAAAATAAATGCCAAAAAATATTTTTTTCACCCTACTACTAGCTAATTTCCAAGTGGTTGTATGTGTCAATGTCCAATTAGAGAAATGTAGCCATGTATATAAGCTAATGAGTACAGAACAAATTAATCAAATATACTCAGAATTTTTTTATATGAATTTTTTTAGGTAGACCCATGTAAAATTTAGATTATTCTTCATGAACGTCAGATCGAGGGTAAAGTAGAAACCCAAGTTTGCCCAGTGACAAAATAATTATTGTGCGGTTGAATGTTCATGCATGCAGTGTGACAAATGTAGCTGTACATTTCAGCTGCGTGATAATGAAAACTAGACTCAAATGTATTCAGAACTTTTCATTTTATTGTATTTTTCGTAGAACGTTCAAATACAACCAATATGGAAATAGGCCTACCGTTGCGCGCCGTGGCGCACCTGTCCAATAACATGACGTATCTATTATACATTTCCTTACATATCAATAAAGTAAGTAATACCTACAGTTCCTAATTACACACATATATATGTCATCAGGTTATAGGACATGTTGTATTTGAATTCTGAAAGCATTGTATCCTTCGCTGGCGGACAGAGTAGGCCGTCCGAATTGGCCCATGTCTGGGTGCAAGACTGCAATGTCCGGCTCGCCAGCAACTTGCTTAATATCCACTTCAAAACAGCCCCCAAAGTCTGTGTAACTGAACTAGTATAATAACTTGATCCACGACTACTGTCATGTATTGTGCTGATATATTGCCGCGGACATTCAAAAATAATTCAACTTATATAATCGAAGCGAGACAAAAAACATGGCGGACTTTCGTCGTGATGGAATGAAACCAGCGTCAACAAGAAGATGTTTTAGAGCCATGCGCTGATTGGTTGACCGTTGACGTAAATTTATTTGGATAGACCAATCGTTGGTCTTTCCATCGGTACCTCCATTTCCCTGTTTAGACCATAACAATGGGAATGTAAAATCCTGACGTAGAGCTTAGTAAAATCGGCCATATTTGGGCATCTACCACTACAACATTTTAAAACTTGGTTGTGATTTGCTATTACTGAATCACGACATGATACAACTCATTGATAAAAATGCCACAGGAAGAAGAATAATTCAGCTTTCCAATGATACCTCGCGTTCATCTGTCAGTTGCTAGTGACGGAAACGAAATGTTTTTGAAAAGAGTGATACTGAATCGGGCCGAAAATCGGCCGGGAGCAGTTTTGCCGAATTTGGCCCAGTGGCCACCTGTAGGGTTAAGACACAACTATGCCTTAGTTCAGATTCCTGGGGATTTAGGCGCTATAGAAGTTTGTCATTAATATTACATACTTTAGACACAATTATGTCTTAGAGAAGCAGAAACAAATTTTTAGTTCAACACTTCAATGTTTACAAAATTACTGGGCTGTCATTTAAATCCTCAAGTAGTGAGCTTGGATAATGTGGAGAAGGATCGCTACCCAATGGGGGGGGGCATGATGATGTATCATGTGATGCACATATCCATCTCATTGGTAATCAAATGTGGCTCGCTGTCATGTAAACAAACTTTCCTCCCAAAACACTCAAGGGTAGCCGCTTGTCATAAAGTAACTACGGGCCATATCTTGGTGAAAACTAATCATATCTTCATAAAATTTGAGGATTGTATTAGTTGGGTGAAGGTTGTTGAACATTTTAAAAATCAGCTAATTTGCATAATTGTTGCCATGGCAACATCGATTTATGAGCCTATGGACATATGTCCCCACGGGAATAATTATTCGGAGTAAGTGATAGCAAATACCATCATACTATTTCAATACTTGTGTATTGGAATGTTACTTTGCGTAATTAGTTGGTTTTGGGTTCTGGCTTCAAATGTTTTATGACCACAGTGAATTGCGCCATTCAGGTGAGGATTTTTTTTAAATTCCAAAATTGGTTGACACTTGTTTACAAACACTTTTAATAAAGCTATGACATCCCAAATAGCTCATTGCACCTGGAACATTCCACAGAATAACTGGTGAAAATAAGTACATCATACATTAAGCAATATATGCAGGTATACATAATCTGGTTATAGGTATTTCTAATAAGAATCTTGAAAAATGCTATGTATTCGGAATACATACCATGTTAACCCATTTTATTTTGAAGCTAGTGCAAACGAGTTGCAGCCAATTCCTGACCACATCCAAGAAATCACTTTGTCAGCATCAGAAAATGACAGGCCTTCGTTTAAAATGGACATAACATTATTATTTCTCAATAAATTGTTTAATGTGATATACTATTAGAAAGCAGATAAAATAAGATATGAAGCTATATTGACAATTTATTTGTTTGATGATATTTACTATATGTGGCATATGACATTTCTCAAGAAATGCATATTTGTGTTACGTTTTGTCACTTCACTTTTCACCAGACATTTTCTCCATGAAGGAGGCAACATCTCAATGAGCAAGTTGAATTATTTTATACATCATTCTCCCCTGAAAACAATGGTATTAAACTTGTTCACGTATCTTGGATAAGTATCTCGTTATGTACAATTCTGTAGTAACACCTCTACGCAAAATAACGGAATGGCTGTGTGCGGTGGCACTGAGCAGATTTATGCAATTTTTTGAAATATTGTGTCAACGATATCCATTTTTGTGTTTTGTTTCTTGTAACAAATAAACCAACAAACTAAAGTAGTGAATTTGGTCAACATTTTGATGTAGATTTATTTGTGAAGCCGTTACTGTCGTTGAAAGTAACGTAGTTTATTGCGACTGAAAAAGCATCGTGGCGAGAAGTGGGTGAAAATAGGTGACGTCGGTTCACTCCCATTCAAAGCCTTCAAAGTATATTTTTATGCCCGTGCATATTATACCGTACATCTGCTTGTCTGCCTCCTTATCACCGGTATGAAGTTAATTAGCAGAGTTATCCTTAAAATATTGTCGAAATTTGCGACTTGCCTGCCATCTTTGGTTTCGATTTACGTGGTGGTAGCCGACTTCTACATTGAATAACCAATCAATGGCGTTGATTTGGTGATGTTTACCAATGACGACAAGATACTTATGTCATTCGATGTTAATCAACCAATAACACTAAGGCACAGGGTTTCTGTGCCAAGTGCAGACTATGACATGAATCGTATCCTGGATACAAAGGGTAACTACGACTAGAATCGTATCCCGGATAAAATGGGTTAATTTATTGGAAAATGATGAAATTTCAAAATGGCAAAAAATATAATTTAAGACCAGCGGCTACCCTTAAACTTCAACTAGGGAGGTGTTATCTGTAAGATAGCCAAAGGATATAACAAGAAGGCAAACTGCATGAAAACGATTGTAGCAGTATTGCTTACTTGATCTTTGAACGAGCTATGGCACTCTCGAAAAACAACCTGGAACTACTCAAATGCCTGTCTATCTTTGCTAATAAATTATGCTATCACATGCATAAATTTGTAGTGTATTATACAATATTTGTTATGTGTAGCAGGGCAAGTAATGTGCTACACTTGCAGACCTGCCTACCATTCCGGATTGTCCGGAATCATTCCGGAAAGTCACCTCAAATTACGGTATTACGGTGAGGGATGAAAATATTACGGACTGTGACCTTGTTGGGCAATCACTCAAATTTTGGTTCCACTATATTCAACAGGTGGCAGCATATGTATGCAGCATGTTGTGACATGGTTTTTCATTCGCCGAGTCTGGTCGTAATGTAACCAATAGGAAACAGCGTTATGACAAATTCGCATTTCCGCGATCAAACAAAACGAAGTCACGCGGCACGAAATGATGGCTGACAGCGAAACGACACCACCGCCAACCCAAAAGAAATGTGTAATGCAAAAATGTAGTGAGTGTTGTACTTGTAGTGTTAGGCCAACTGACTGTACTATGACTAAGTTAGTGTATTTATTGAGGAGTTTAGTGTATCATTTACAGCCTATCATACAGTTACTACAGTCTAGTCGATGTAATGTAATGGTTTTGGTCCATCGCTACCCCCCCCCCCCTTGACAATATCTGACATGGTGGTTCTGCATTACTGACAGGAAGTGTATATTCCTGAAAATCAGTGTAAATGGGAAGATGGATTACTGACAGGAAGTTTTTGGGGTAGGCAGGTCTGCACTTGTTGCCCTCTTTGACAATTGTGTACATCTATAATTGAATAATTATCTACTTTATTATGTCTTGTTGAAATAAAGTTTCATTCATAACCGTGTGGTCTGTTGTGTTCAGACGATGTCTTCAGAGAACATCTCGACAAGTTCCTGCGACGCATGCTTCATAAGGGGGTGCCTCCGTTATTTGTCATCCTTCGACCCTTATATAAGGACCAGGAAAAGGTAAGATTCTCCTAGTTATCTGACTTCAAAACTTAAGGCCAGACACGGCAGGTAGATAGGATTATTTTTAAATTTGTGCAAACAGTTCAATTTTTTTTCTGCCCAATGCATGAAATGGGTCTTACTGAGTAAAATATATATAGAAATTTTTTCAGCCAGACCCCCCGTTTCCATGGTAACAAACAAAATGGCCACTATTTAAAGCAAGTATTGGCAAATTTTGAAACACTGCCATTTTTTATTGAATCCATATATAGTTATAATTCTTGCAAATCCATGTTCTGTATAGATTCTATTGTGAAATTTTTTTGAGAAAATGGCTGTCAAAGATTGCATAATGGATTTCATTACATGATATCAACATGCTTGATCCATGACAAAAACTCACTTAGAGGTACGTAATTGTCATAGAAGTGAACTTTATTGATAGTATGTATACAAAGGTATAATAATCTGGCAGAAAACCATTTTCTGTATTTTTTGTCCAAAAACACCATTTCACCTGAGGTGTCTGGCCTTAAAGTATTTGCTTGAAAAATACTTCACTGTCCTTTAGTTTGTAACATCACTGGGCTAAAACGTAAATAAAAATAAAAATAAGTTGATAAAAGAAATTAATTATTAAAATAAAAACGTGAATTCATTGTTAATGAAAATGGACTTCCATAATGTCATTGATTAGGAGGGCGTCTCACTGGAATACTTCTGTAGTAGATGCTGTAACTGCTTCCTGTGTGAGTGAGTTCCACAGTGGGATAGAGCGTACATAGAACGAGTGTTGGTAGGTCGTATAGGCTGTAACTGCTTCCTGTGTGAGTGAGTTCCACAGTGGGATAGAGCGTACATAGAACGAGTGTTGGTAGGTCGTATAGGCTGTAACTGCTTCCTGTGTGAGTGAGTTCCACAGTGGGATAGAGCGTACATAGAACGAGTGTTGGTAGGTCGTATAGGCTGTAACTGCTTCCTGTCTGAGTGAGGTCCACAGTGGGATAGAGCTTACATAGAACGAGTGTTGGTAGGTCGTATAGGCTGTAACTGCTTCCGGTGTGAGTGAGGTCCACAGTGGGATAGACCGTACATAGAGCGAGTGTTGGTAGGTCGTATAGGCAGTAACTGCTTCCTGTGTGAGTGAGTTCCACAGTGGGATAGAGCGTACATAGAACGAGTGTTGGTAGGTCGTATAGGCTGTAACTGCTTCCTGTCTGAGTGAGGTCCACAGTGGGATAGAGCTTACATAGAACGAGTGTTGGTAGGTCGTATAGGCTGTAACTGCTTCCTGTGTGAGTGAGGTCCACAGTGGGATAGACCGTACATAGAGCGAGTGTTGGTAGGTCGTATAGGCAGTAACTGCTTCCTGTGTGAGTGAGTTCCACAGTGGGATAGAGCTTACATAGAACGAGTGTTGGTAGGTCGTATAGGCTGTAACTGCTTCCTGTGTGAGTGAGGTCCACAGTGGGATAGAGCGTACATAGATCGAGTGTTGGTAGGTCGTATAGGGTGTAACTGCTTCCTGTGTGAGTGAGTTCCACAGTGGGATAGAGCGTACATAGAACGAGTGTTGGCAGGTCGTATAGGCTGTAACTGCTTCCTGTGTGAGTGAGTTCCACAGTGGGATAGAGCTTACATAGAACGAGTGTTGGTAGGTCGTATAGGCTGTAACTGCTTCCTGTGTGAGTGAGTTCCACAGTGGGATAGAGCGTACATAGAACGAGTGTTGGTAGGTCGTATAAGGTGTAACTGCTTCCTGTGTGAGTGAGTTCCACAGTGGGATAGAGCGTACATAGAACGAGTGTTGGTAGGTCGTATAGGCTGTAACTGCTTCCTGTGTGAGTGATGTCCACAGTGGGATAGAGCGTACATAGAGCTAGTGTTGGTAGGTCGTATAGGCTGTAACTGCTTCCTGTGTGAGTGAGTTTCACAGTGGGATAGAGCGTACATAGAACGAGTGTTGGTAGGTCGTATAGGGTGTAACTGCTTCCTGTGTGAGTGAGTTCCACAGTGGGATAGAGCTTACATAGAATGAGTGTTGGTAGGTCGTATAGGCTGTAACTGCTTCCTGTGTGAGTGAGGTCCACAGTGGGATAGAGCGTACATAGAGCGAGTGTTGGTAGGTCGTATAGGCTGTAACTGCTTCCTGTGTGAGTGAGTTCCACAGTGGGATAGAGCGTACATAGAACGAGTGTTGGTAGGTCGTATCGGCTGTAACTGCTTCCTGTGTGAGTGAGTTCCACAGTGGGATAGAGCGTACATAGAACGAGTGTTGGTAGGTCGTATATGGTGTAACTGCTTCCTGTGTTAGTGAGGTCCACAGTGGTTTAGGGCGTACATAGAACGAGTGTTGGTAGGTCGTATAGGTTGTAACTGCTTCCTGTGTGAGTGAGGTCCACAGTGGGATAGAGCGTACATAGAACGAGTGTTGGTAGGTCGTATAGGGTGTAACTGCTTCCTGTGTGAGTGAGGTCAACAGTGGGATAGAGCTTACATAGAACGAGTGTTGGTAGGTCGTATAGGGTGTAACTGCTTCCTGTGTGAGTGAGGTCCACAGTGGGATAGAGCGTACATAGAACGAGTGTTGGTAGGTCGTATAGGGTGTAACTGCTTCCTGTGTGAGTGAGGTCCACAGTGGGATAGAGCGTACATAGAACGAGTGTTGGTAGGTCGTATAGGTTGTAACTGCTTCCTGTGTGAGTGAGGTCCACAGTGGGTTAAAGCGTATATAGAACGAGTGTTGGTAGGTCGTATAGGTTGTATCTGTTTCCTGTGTGAGTGAGGTCCACAGTGGGATAGAGCGTACATAGAACGAGTGTTGGTAGGTCGTATAGGCTGGAACTGCTTCCTGTGTGAGTGAGTTCCACAGTGGGATAGAGCGTACATAGAACGAGTGTTGGTAGGTCGTATAGGCTGTAACTGCTTCCTGTGTGAGTGAGGTCCACAGTGGGTTAAAGCGTATATAGAACGAGTGTTGGTAGGTCGTATAGGCTGGAACTTTTTCCTGTGTGAGTGAGGTCCACAGTGGGATAGAACGAGTGTTGGCAGGTCGTATAGGCTGTAACTGCTTCCTGTGTGAGTGAGTTCCACAGTGGGATAGAGCGTACATAGAACGAGTGTTGGTAGGTCGTATAGGCTGTAACTGCTTCCTGTGTGAGTGAGGTCCACAGTGGGATAGAACGTACATAGAATGAGTGTTGGTAGGTCGTATAGGCTGTAACTGCTTCCTGTGTGAGTGAGTTCCACAGTGGGATAGAGCGTACATAGAACGAGTGTTGGTAGGTCATATAGGCTGTAACTGCTTCCTGTGTGAGTGAGTTCCACAGTGGGATAGAGCGTACATAGAACGAGGGTTGGTAGGTCGTATAGGCTGTAACTGCTTCCTGTGTGAGTGAGGTCCACAGTGGGATAGAGCGTACATAGAACGAGTGTTGGTAGGTCGTATAGGCTGTATCTGCTTCCTGTCTGAGTGAGGTCCACAGTGGGATAGAGCGTACATAGAACGAGTGTTGGTAGGTCGTATAGGCTGGAACTGCTTCCTGTGTGAGTGAGTTCCACAGTGGGATAGAGCGTACATAGAACGAGTGTTGGTAGGTCGTATAGGCTGTAACTGCTTCCTGTGTGAGTGAGGTCCACAGTGGGTTAAAGCGTATATAGAACGAGTATTGGTAGGTCATATAGGCTGGAACTGCTTCCTGTGTGAGTGAGGTCCACAGTGGGATAGAGCGTACATAGAACGAGTGTTGGTAGGTCGTATAGGCTGTAACTGCTTCCTGTGTGAGTGAGGTCCACAGTGGGTTAAAGCGTACATAGAACGAGTGTTGGTAGGTCGTATAGGCTGGAACTGCTTCCTGTGTGAGTGAGTTCCACAGTGGGATAGAGCGTACATAGAACGAGTGTTGGTAGGTCGTATAGGGTGTAACTGCTTCCTGTGTGAGTGAGGTCCACAGTGGGTTAAAGCGTACATAGAACGAGTGTTGGTAGGTCGTATAGGTTGTATCTGTTTCCTGTGTGAGTGAGGTCCACAGTGGGATAGAGCGTACATAGAACGAGTGTTGGCAGGTCGTATAGGCTGGAACTGCTTCCTGTGTGAGTGAGGTCCACAGTGGGATAGAGCGTACATAGAACGAGTGTTGGTAGGTCGTATAGGCTGTAACTGCTTCCTGTGTGAGTGAGGTCCACAGTGGGTTAAAGCGTATATAGAACGAGTGTTGGTAGGTCGTATAGGTTGTATCTGTTTCCTGTGTGAGTGAGGTCCACAGTGGGATAGAGCGTACATAGAACGAGTGTTGGTAGGTCGTATAGGCTGGAACTGCTTCCTGTGTGAGTGAGGTCCACAGTGGGATAGAGCGTACATAGAACGAGTGTTGGTAGGTCATATAGGCTGTAACTGCTTCCTGTGTGAGTGAGTTCCACAGTGGGATAGAGCGTACATAGAACAAGTGTTGGTAGGTCGTATAGGCTGTAACTGCTTTCTGTGTGAGTGAGGTCCACAGTGGGATAGAGCGTACATAGAACGAGTGTTGGTAGGTCGTATAGGCTGTATCTGCTTCCTGTCTGAGTGAGTTCCACAGTGGGATAGAGCATACATAGAACGAGTGTTGGTAGGTCGTATAGGCTGGAACTGCTTCCTGTGTGAGTGAGGTCCACAGTGGGATAGAGCGAACATAGAACGAGTGTTGGTAGGTCGTATAGGCTGTATCTGCTTCCTGTCTGAGTGAGTTCCACAGTGGGATAGAGCATACATAGAACGAGTGTTGGTAGGTCGTATAGGCTGTAACTGCTTCCTGTGGGATAGAGCGTACATAGAACGAGTGTTGGTAGGTCGTATCGGCTGTAACTGCTTCCTGTGTGAGTGAGTTCCACAGTGGGATAGAGCGTACATAGAACGAGTGTTGGTAGGTCGTATAGGGTGTAACTGCTTCCTGTGTGAGTGAGGTCCACAGTGGGATAGAACGTACATAGGATAAGTGTTGGTAGGTCGTGCAGGAGGCAGTGTTCATAGTTTGTGCTTGTGTCGTCTGGCGCGGGCATCTGCTGTGATAATGATGGCACGGAGGCTGATGCTCACTAGTCCATTTGAATTTTTATTCCTTGATGTGTGTCTGGCCTAAATTCAGCTCAACCGTACCTGCCTTTGTAGCAATTTTCATTTCGTTTACATGCAACTGACACGCGAATATTTGGTATCTGTGGATAGCTGACAGATTTTTTGAGATCATGTGTATTTATTCATGAGCAGATTCGATGCTAGCTACTCACAATCTGGCTTACAGTATATGTGATGCTGTATTTTTATGACAAATATTGGCAAAGTTATGATTTTATAGGAACAATGCTGCAGAGGATTTTCAGTGGTTACTTCTAGGGTTAAAACATTAGTTTTCGTTTGTGTTGGTATCGGCTAACACATATAAATAAAAATTGCTACTGGTAGATGAATGGTAGTAAATAAGGGTGTGTGCTATTGCGGACATGGGACATGGTCAACTGTAGTTTATATCTGAAGTTTCTTGTATCTAAGTGTAAATAGAACTGTCTAAACCAGAATGGAGATTTCAAAGTTGGTGCTATTAAGCAGATGTTCCTGAAATCAGAAGTCCATGTAAAGGGTCATTCCGTGTCAAATCACCCGAAATAAATAAAAATGTTAACCCAACCACCTCAGATTTTGCTGTAACTTTGTATTTTTGGTCATTATGGGTGGGAAAAACGAATTAAGGAATATTTCTTGCATTGGACCAGTAGTTTTGGATATATCACCCCCCCTGCAAGTTTGGCTTTTTTGTCAAAAATGAACTTGGGGGGGGGGGGGGCGATATTTCTTAAACTACTGGTCCAATGTTGGGTATTTCGTCTTTCCACCCATAATGACCCAAAATACAAAGTTACAACAAAATCTGAGGTGGTGGGGTTAAACCCTGTGCTCCCATTATCTCACAAATAGTGATGATTTTAGTAAAGATTAACATATTAAATTTTTTTTTTTAAATGTACTGTTGCAAGCTGTTGACAGCTGCTTATGATGAATTTCAGAATGTTTGTGAATAGATGCTGTAGACGTGATGGATTGTTGTTCCTTTGAAACTTGTTTCCTTACACCTTGCTGGCTTCATTCACATACAGTTTCAATATAGGAGACATGTAATATGAAACAGTGTCAGCTTTTGTAATGACATAGACATCATCTGATGTAAACTGATTCTCCTACGTTGTGTTTTGTTGCAGGCGAAAATCATAGAGGACGTTGTAAATGGCTATGCTGAATCACTGAAGGAATGCGAGTTGTTTGATAAGAATGGTGAGTTAGCTCGGTGGTGACTTGATCAAATGTGTCCAGAGTTCTGGTCATACAGCTATCATATTGTGTACAGCGGCTGGCTTCATGAACCATTCGTGGTCATACTGCTATCATATTGTGTACAGCGGCTGGCTTCATGAACCATTCAAGGTCATACTGCTATCATATAGTGTACAGTGGCTGTTCGTATGTACGTATGTACGTATGTTCGTATGTACGTATGTTTGTATGTTCGTGTGTATGTGTGTTCGTGTGTACGTGTGTTCGTATGTTCGTATGTATGTATGTATGTTTGTATGTTCGTAAGTTCGTGTGTATGTGTGTTCGTATGTACGTATGTTTGTATGTACGTATGTTCTTATGTACGTATGTTCGTATGTTCGTATGTTCGTATGTACGTATGTTTGTATGTTCGTGTGTACGTGTGTTCGTATGTACGTATGTACGTATGTACGTATGTTTGTGTGTATGTGTGTTCGTATGTACGTATGTTCGTATGTACGTATGTTTGTATGTTTGTATGTTTGTATGTTCGTGTGTATGTGTACGTATGTTCGTATGTACGTATGTTCGTATGCATGTATGTGCGTATGTTCATATGTACATATGTTTGTATGTGTGTACGAAGTAACTTTATGTAGTTTGTACACTTGTTCGCAGTGTTCTGTGTCTTTTTTGTTTCGAGTTTCATAATCTATGTCAAACGTCCATGTACTAATCGCGGCATGGTAAGAACACTGTTAAACTGGCCCCAGAAACATAATTCTGATGTTTTTTTTTTAATTTTGTAAAAAAAATTCAATTAGAGAAATGTAGCCATACATACTGTATAAGGTAATGAATACAGAGAAAATTTATCAAATATGCTGAGAAGTTTTTGATATAATTTTTTATGCATAGACCCATGTGAAATGTAGACTATTTTGTGAATGTGAGAACGAGGGTAGCCGTAGCATCTAAAGCACTCTGTATTGTGTGGAATGTTTCAGATGAAGCGGAGAAGGAAAGTCCAACGACGCTACTGTGGACGTATTACTTCCTGGCGCAGCATTATGACCGACTCGGACAGACAAAACAGGCACTCGAGTACATCAACGTTGCTCTCGAACACACCCTTACACTCATTGAGTTATTTGTTGTCAAGGCTCGGATATACAAGGTAAGGTCCTCTACTGGATACTCGTGAAATAAACATAAACTTTGATCGCTAACTTATTGATTCATACCATTTTCGACCGCTGTTTGTATTTATATTTTAAAAGTATTTTGCGATTGAAACTGATTCATCACCATCATTGTTTGAGCAAGTCTTCTCTAATGGCGTTAACCTGTCAACATGTGAGTGAAATAAAAGATGATATATTGAAATGGATCAGCTACTGCTGAGTGGTGGTAACCATGACAACAAATGCAGACAGAAATATTGTTTGACATTGTCAATTAAATGGCTATTGTCCTTGGTAAAGACGTTTACATAAACAACAAATATACATTGCACAGAGATGTATCTTTTACCATTTTGTAAGGAATTCAGTGTAGATTTAAATAAATATAACTTGCACTTGTAAGTTTTTCAGTACAAAAAGACAGCTTACAAACCAATGTGACTCATATTTCATGAAGATAAACACTCCCTAGGATTTTTGTATATGTATCGGGGAAATTGCGTAGGATCGCAAATGTTAACAGAGGTGTTTTTTCCTGAAGCTTGCTGGGAATTTACAGGAGGCAGTACGGCATCATGTTTTCAGCATAACAAATTATAGCTTAAAATTCAACGTCTATCATACTTCGCGATGAACACCCTAGGATTTCAGCGTATATATTGAGAAATTACGTAGGATCTAACGGATTAACTGAGGCATTAGGTTATAAAGGGTTAATGGAGACATTGGGATCTAAAGGGTTAAGAGAGGCATTAGAATCTAAATGGTTAACGGAAGCAGTATGATCTAAAGGGTTAACAGGGGGGGGGCATTGGGATTTAAAGGGTTAACCGAGGCATTAGGATCTAAAGGGTTAATGGAAGCATTGGATCTAAAGGGTGAACAGTTATTGGGATCTAAAGGGTTAATGGCTGCATTGTTTCCCACAGCATGCTGGGAACATTCACGAGGCAGTGCGGTGCCTTGACGAGGCGCAGTCTCTCGACACGGCCGACCGCTACATCAACTCCAAATGTGCCAAGTATATGCTGCGTGCCAACATGGTGAAGGAGGCAGAGGAAATGTGTGCCAAGTTCACCAGGGTGAGCCACCAGTTCTTAATGTTTGTGATCGTTTTGTCAGTGCGGAGGGAATTGATGGGTCTGCTACGTCGCGGTTTGCCTACGTCGCAATCAAAGTGTGTGACTTTGCCAACATCTATATGTGAAAAGCATTAATTTCTGCAGGACATCTCAAACATTTCCGCATACAATTGTCACTAAACAATTCTAAATTTTTGTCATAATTTCCATAAAATGTATGACGGAATGTTGAAACTCTTGGTGAGTTGTCTGTCGTTTCCTGTTCAATTGTATTCTTTATGTATTAGTATTATTTGTAATAAGCCAATTATTATGCTTTGTGTCTTTTTAAATAATTTACAGTTCTGTAAGTTCAGGGGTAGAACTACCCACTAGTCCGCTAGTCCGTACACTAGTAAAGATTACGGCGGACTAGTAAATCCGCCTACCAACTAGTCCGGCTGTCTAGTAAAAATCAGCATGTTGCATGACGCCACCATCCGTACCATTGACAAACTAATTCTTTACCTAATGAGGCGACGGTGGAACAGTGCTTTTGATTGGCTGTTGTGTGACATCGAATTCTGAAATTACAGTTTTGTTTGGTTTAGTGTATCTGGCCATTTTCAAATGCACGGTTTTTGAATACGGTTTACATCTACATTGCTTTATTAGTCTACGTTTATGCACGATGTATAATTATTTGACTGGGATTGCAAAACCAGCAGTAAAACGCAAGCTGGAAAAGCGTGAATGGCTCTGCAACTGCCCACCGAGCCATTCAAGCACTGAACACGGCCACCATGGACAGTCTGATGCATTTGTTGCGATTTAGATTTGTGTTATATTTTGATATTTTCAGGACTAGTAAACTTTTGTCTTTACTAGTCCTGCTTTCCAGTAAAATAAATGCTGAAGTTCTAACCCTGAAGTTAGTAAACATTATTTCAATTTTGTTTGTTTGTTATTGAAATAAGATTTATCTATGTGTTTGTGTTGCTTGCAGGAGGGTGTATCTGCCATGGAGAACCTCAACGAGATGCAGTGCATGTGGTTTCAGACAGAGTGCGCCACTGCATACCACCGCATGGGCAAATACGGGGAGGCCCTGAAGAAATGCCAGGAGATTGAGAGGGTAAGTGTGTTGACTGAACAAGTTTGAGATCCTGGCGTCCATGTGATCCAGGGGGTGCTGCTGGTTTTACCAGTCTCAATACCACCTGGGAGATCGCTGTGTTAAAACGCTGAAGTTGAGTCGTGTTGCCATTCAAGGTTTGGTTGTTTTGGTTTTGGTCATGCAATCGTCTGACTGGCGGAGTCGGTTACTAAGTAAAAGGTCAGTTCTTATATAGCGCAGTATCCAGTCTTCAGCACTGCTCAAAGCGCTTTACACTTTACTCCCTGGCCGACCTATTCAATCGAACACCATCTCGACTTCTCCGGGAAACATTCAGTCACGCTGTAATTAATGCGCAAAGACTTTGTACGCAAATATCCACCACTGTCTACAACCAGGTACTCATTCATACACCTGAGTGAACTGGAGCAACATGTAATGAATGAACTTGCCCAAGGTTCGACCCTGCTGCACAGGAATCAAACCCAGGTTCTCTCAGTCGAGAGTCCAAAGCTCTAGCCACTGCACCACGGCGCTACACTAAGAACAAGTACAACTGATTCAGCTAACTTTCATACAATGTGTAGGATATCTGTCAATGGTAGTGTATCCGAGTATCACACTACAGTTGCTCATACAATGTGTAGGATATCTGTCAATGGCAGTGTATCTGAGTATCACACTACAGTTGCTCATACAATGTGTAGGATATCTGTCAATGGTAGTGTATCTGAATATCACACTACAGTTGCTCAAACAAGAGTTATCTCTAGGAACCAAAGGTTGTGTGTTGATGTACATTTATACTGTGTTGATATACATTGAGTCATCGACACGTATTTGTATATGTGTGTGGAAACAGCTGAAATGCATGTCGTTTATTTCTTGCTGCTGCATAATAAATTAATTATAATTAATTATTTTACACACATTTTATTGTGGTAATTATTTCTCATCTCTCTGTTGTGGATAGTGGTCTAGTCAGCTGCAACTTTAAAAAAATTAATTTAACATTTTCAATGAAGATGGAGGCAAGGGGAGATGGAGGCAAGGGGTGATGGAGCCAAGGGGCGATGGAGGGAAGGGGAGATGGAGGGAAGGGGAGATGGAAACAAGGGGAGATGGAGGCAAGGGGAGATGGAGGGAAGGGGCGATGGAGGGAAGGGGCGATGGAGGGAAGGGGAGATGGAGGGAAGGGGAGATGGAGGGAAGGGGAGATGGAGGCAACGGGAGATGGAGGGAAGGGGAGTTGGAGGTAAGGGGAGATGGAGGCAAGAGCCAGAGGTGGTATGATCTATAAAGGGATCTGCTGTTTATCATACAATATCAAACACTTGTTTGCAGCACTTCTCTGAGATTATAGAGGACCAATTTGACTTCCATACGTACTGCATGCGGAAAATGACGCTGCGTGCCTACGTAAGCTTGTTGAGACTTGAGGACGTGCTGCGGCAACACCCGTTCTACTACAAGGCTGCCCGACTCGCCATAGAGGTAAGGGATCATCTCGGAAGGTTGATAGACACAGTTACTTTTGTTTGAGGGAGGAAGCGTCAGCGGCAGTTTCCTCTGGCATCGGACATCAATATTTTATGCTTCTGACCAATACTGTTAATATATCGGTATCATCACGTCAATGTTTACACACGTTCATTTGAGGGGGGAGGGGTGGGGGCTGAGGCCAGATGAAAGTAGTTTCGTCTGATGTTGGACATTAACATTGTGAGATACCTAACAGCAACGTTAACATTCACCATCTCGCCATACTCCAGTAGGGAATTCAATTTAACTAGTAAAGAGTGGTAAGAAATCAGCTTCCTACATTCTGAACGCTTCTTGAATTGTTATATATTTAAAGCCACACACCTCACCTTGGAGGATTATTTTTTTTATTTGTGCAAATAGAGCAATTTTAATAAAAGTATTAATGGATCTTTCTGAATAAGAATATATAAATTTTTCCAGCCAGACCACCTGTTTTCATGGTAATTAACACAATGTCCTCCATTTTGAGCAAATATTGGCACATTTTGAAGCACTGCCATTCATCAGATAACTACAGCTAGATGGCTACACAGTAGTTATTCTGCCATGTGCTCTCACTCTAGTTTGGAGTCTGTGAACCCCCAGCCATGGCCTGGGTAGCTCTGTGTGGAACCCCTAGCCATGGCCTGGGTAGCTCTGTGTGGAACCCCTAGCCATGGCCTGGGTAGCTCTGTGTGGAACCCCTAGCCATGGCCTGGGTAGCTCTGTGTGGAACCCCTAGCCATGGCCTGGGTAGCTCTGTGTGGAACCCCTAGCCATGGCCTGGGTAGCTCTGTGTAGAACCCCTAACCATGGCCTGGGTAGCTCTGTGTGGAACCCCTAGCCATGGCCTGGGTAGCTCTGTGTGGAACCCCTAATCATGGCCTGGGTAGCTCTGTGTGGAACCCCTAGCCATGGCCTGGATAGCTCTGTGTGGAACCCCTGGCCATGGCCTGGGTAGCTCTGTGTGGAACCCCTAGCCATGGCATGGCCTGGGTAGCTTGGTGTGGAACCCCTAGCCATGGCCTGGGTAGCTCTGTGTGGAACCCCTAGCCGTGGCCTGGGTAGCTCTGTGTGGAACCCCTAGCCATGGCCTGGGTAGCTCTGTGTGGAACCCCTAATCATGGCCTGGGTAGCTCTGTGTGGAACCCCTAGCCATGGCCTGGGTAGCTCTGTGTGGAACCCCTAGCCATGGCCTGGGTAGCTCTGTGTGGAACCCCTAGCCATGGCCTGGGTAGCTCTGTGTGGAACCCCTAGCCATGGCCTGGGTAGCTCTGTGTGGAACCCCTAGCCATGGCCTGGGTAGCTCTGTGTGGAACCCCTAGCCATGGCCTGGATAGCTCTGTGTGGAACCCCTAGCCATGGCCTGGGTAGCTCTGTGTGGAACCCCTAATCATGGCCTGGGTAGCTCTGTGTGGAACCCCTAGCCATGGCCTGGATAGCTCTGTGTGCAAGTCGGTATCGGCTGTCAGTATCTTGTGTTGCCATCTAGTAGTAGTAGTAGTTTGATGAAGTTCGCTGATAGCGATGAAAACACAGGAAAAATTGTAAAGTGACTGGTATAAATAAAACAGCACCAATCTGAGCCATGTTTATGAGTTTGGAGAGTTGTTTGTCTGCCTCGATCTACAAGGCATAGACGTGTATGTTGTTCTTGTTGCTTTCAGATCTACACACATTTGTACGACCATCCAATCACAGACAGTGACGACACACAGCACGCTGATCAAGGTTAGTTGCTGCTTACACACATCAGCTCTGAGGCCAATGTAGCACCCATAACACTGCTCTAGGAGTTTGTTACATCAGCTCTGAGGCCAATGTAGCACCCATAACACTGCTCTAGGAGTTTGTTACATCAGCTCTGAGGCCAATGTAGCACCCATAACACTGCTCTAGGAGTTTGTTACATCAGCTCTGAGGCCAATGTAGCACCCATAACACTGCTCTAGGAGTTTGTTACATCAGCTCTGAGGCCAATGTAGCACCCATAACACTGCTCTAGGAGTTTGTTACATCAGCTCTGAGGCCAACGTAGCACACATAACGGCGCCCTAGGAGTTTGTTACATCAGCTCTGAGGCCAATGTAGCACCCATAACGGTGCCCTAGGAGTTTGTTACATCAGCTCAGAGGCCAATGTAGCACACATAACGGCGCTCTAGGAGTTTGTTACATCAGCTCTGAGGCCAAAGTAGCACACATAACGGCGCTCTAGGAGTTTGTTAGTTACATCAGCTCTGAGGCCAATGTAGCACACATTCCGGTGCTCTAGGAGTTTGTTACATCAGCTCTGAGGCCAATGTAGCACCCATAACGGCGCTCTAGGAGTTTGTTACATCAGCTCTGAGGCCAATGTAGCACACATAACGGCGCTCTAGGAGTTTGTTACATCAGCTCTGAGGCCAATGTAGCACCCATAACGGCGCTCTAGGAGTTTGTTACATCAGCTCTGAGGCCAATGTAGCACCCATAACGGCGCTCTAGGAGTTTGTTACATCAGCTCTGAGGCCAATGTAGCACACATAACGGCGCTCTAGGAGTGTGTTATATCAGCTGGCGTCCCTGGCTGCGTGTGATGTTAATGATTCTGTGCACTGCATTGTGGCTTTGCTGTATTATAATTGCAAACTTAATATGTACATTTTACTGACGTGTGTTTTTAATAATTCCTGTCTGTTCATCACAAAGTCACAAAATATTAGGACATATTTGTTTTAATCAGATGGATGTATAACAAATGTATCTTATAATGTGCATTCTCTGAGATATGTTGTTAATCAGGACAAACATCAGCAGGTTTTGAAAATGTTTCACTCTTGTGTTTAAATTGTCTACTACATCACTTGGCTGACCCACTGTCATGTGTTGTAGAGAACTTGTCTACTACATCACTTGGCATGCGTTGTAGAGAACCTGTCTACTACATCACTTGGCTGTCTCACTGTCATGTGTTGTAGAGAACCTGTCTACTACATCACTTGGCTGACCCACTGTCATGTGTTGTAGATAACCTGTCTACTACATCACTTGTCAGACCCACTGTCATGTGTTGTAGAGAACCTGTCTACTACATCACTTGGCTGTCCCACTGTCGCGTGTTGTAGAGAACCTGTCTACTATATCACTTGGCTGACCCACTGTCAAGTGTTGTAGAGAACCTGTCTGCTACATCACTTGGCTGACCCACTGTCATGTGTTGTAGAGAACCTGTCTACTACATCACTTGGCTGACCCACTGTCATGTGTTGTAGAGAACCTGTCTGCTACATCACTTGTCAGACCCACTGTCATGTGTTGTAGAGAACCTGTCTGCTACATCACTTGTCAGACCCACTGTCATGTGTTGTAGAGAACCTGTCTACTACATCACTTGGCTGACCCACTGTCATGTGTTGTAGAGAACCTGTCTGCTACATCACTTGGCTGACCCACTGTCATGTGTTGTAGAGAACCTGTCTGCTACATCACTTGGCTGACCCACTGTCATGTGTTGTAGAGAACCTGTCTGCTACATCACTTGGCTGACCCACTCTCATGTGTTGTAGAGAACCTGTCTGCTACATCACTTGTCAGACCCACTGTCATGTGTTGTAGAGAACCTGTCTGCTACATCACTTGTCAGACCCACTGTCATGTGTTGTAGAGAACCTGTCTGCTACATCACTTGTCAGACCCACTGTCATGTGTTGTAGAGAACCTGTCTGCTACATCACTTGTCAGACCCACTGTCATGTGTTGTAGAGAACCTGTCTGCTACAACACTTGGCTGACCCACTGTCATGTGTTGTAGAGAACCTGTATGCTACATCACTTGGCTGACCCACTGTCATGTGTTGTAGAGAACCTGTCTACTACATCACTTGTCAGACCCACTGTCATGTGTTGTAGAGAACCTGTCTACTACATCACTTGGCTGACCCACTGTCATGTGTTGTAGAGAACCTGTCTGCTACATCACTTGGCTGACCCACTGTCATGTGTTGTAGAGAACCTGTCTGCTACATCACTTGGCTGACCCACTGTCATGTGTTGTAGAGAACCTGTCTGCTACATCACTTGGCTGACCCACTGTCATGTGTTGTAGAGAACCTGTCTGCTACATCACTTGTCAGACCCACTGTCATGTGTTGTAGAGAACCTGTCTGCTACATCACTTGTCAGACCCACTGTCATGTGTTGTAGAGAACCTGTCTGCTACAACACTTGGCTGACCCACTGTCATGTGTTGTAGAGAACCTGTCTGCTACATCACTTGGCTGACCCACTGTCATGTGTTGTAGAGAACCTGTCTGCTACAACACTTGGCTGACCCACTGTCATGTGTTGTAGAGAACCTGTCTACTACATCACTTGGCTGACCCGCTGTCATGTGTTGTAGAGAACCTGTCTACTACATCACTTGGCTGACCCGCTGTCATGTGTTGTAGAGAACCTGTCTGCTACATCACTTGGCTGACCCACTGTCATGTGTTGTAGAGAACCTGTCTGCTACATCACTTGGCTGACCCACTGTCATGTGGTGTAGAGAACCTGTCTGCTACATCACTTGGCTGACCCACTGTCATGTGTTGTAGAGAACCTGTCTGCTACATCACTTGGCTGACCCACTGTCATGTGTTGTAGAGAACCTGTCTGCTACATCACTTGGCTGACCCACTGTCATGTGTTGTAGAGAACCTGTCTGCTACATCACTTGGCTGACCCACTGTCATGTGTTGTAGAGAACCTGTCTACTACATCACTTGGCTGACCCGCTGTCATGTGGTGTAGAGAACCTGTCTGCTACATCACTTGGCTGACCCGCTGTCATGTGGTGTAGAGAACCTGTCTGCTACATCACTTGGCTGACCCACTGTCATGTGTTGTAGAGAACCTGTCTGAGAGTGAGCTCAAGAAGCTTCGTAACAAGCGGCGTAAGAAGGCGAAGCAGGAGGCTCTGAGGCTGGAGAAGCAGAGACAGGAGGAGAGTCGACGCGAGGCGCAGAAGGCAAAGAACCCAGACGCTGAGCTCGATGGGCCGAAGGAGGAGGAACTTGTGCCTGATAAACTCGCCAAGGTGCATTTCCATACCTCCCTTCCCCCTCCCTCCCTCCCTCCCTCATGTTTGTGGATGGTAGCATGACACTTGAATTCTTAAAATGACCATGAAGTGTATGCCAAGTTCCGTTGAAAAAAACTAATAAATTATCTTATTTTATACGTTTGCAGTGTCTCCAAAAATGTCCCTCAGAATTTCATTTTGTACGGGGTTATAGTGGTTTGGTCATCACCATGTGTCATGCAGGAAATAAATAACTATGGTGGTGCCACTCGTTGAATGAAAATTATATCGATGCACGTCGATGCTATTGTGGATATGAGAACCACGCAGCGGGCGGGTAAAGTCTTGGCAACAATGTCATGTCTGTTGAATTAGGCAAATGTGGTTTTGGAAGCCCGTATGGAAAACGAAAATTCTCTAGTAATTTTTAAACTGCTCATTGCTTGAAAAGTTCTTAAATTAAAGTTCTTATAAACTATTATGTGAGTCCCAAACACTGCTGATCAAACACTTGCAACACATAGAAAAACACTCAAAATGAGTAACTTCAATTTAGAAAGTTGCTAATGAATTTTGTTATGTAAACTTGAGAATGACCTGTGAACTGTTTGAAAACACGTAGAAAACATACTTAAAGTTTACGATTATAATTTAGAAAATAGCCAATGAATTTGAGGTTATGTAAACATGAGGGTAACCTGTGTTTGTAGACGGAGGACCCTCTTGGTGAGGCCATCAAGTTCCTCAAGCCTCTACAACTACTCGCCCCGGACAGGATAGAAACACACTTGTTAGCTTATGAAATTTACTCTAGGAAAGGTGAGGAGACCTTGTTTCACCTGTCTTGGCTATGAACTGTTGCTATGGTTACTGTTTAGGTGGGCCATTTGCCACTTTGTGTCAATCAGGTATTTTTTAAGGAGGCTGTTAAGGAGGCAGTCCGCTATTTAATAGTTGGCCTCTCTTAAATTGCTTGCACTGGTATTCTCTCGAAACAGTGATGAGCCTAGTCGTCTTCCTATGCTGTCTATCTATTTTGTGTCATGTTTTGATAGATTTAGGCAAAGTAAGTATTTTGACTATTGTTTGCATCTCTGTCAATTGGAGGTTCTTGAGCAGTGGTTGTGCGACTTCCTGGTGAGGTTGAGTGATTGTGCATCCTGTGTAATGTGTAAAGTGCTTTGAGCAGTCCTGAGGACGGGATACTGCGCTATATAAGAACTTTTTTCCTAGAAAGACGTCAGGTTTGATTGAACTTAGCTACTTGTTGTAGGAAAGTTACTGCTGATGCTGCAGTCGGTGAAGCGTAGCTATGCAATAGACAAAACACACCCACAGCTCCACCTGTGTTTAGTGAAGTTCCTCCACACAGGTGAGTAACTGTTTTTGTGTATATATGACATATTTTTAGCCTAATGTCCATTGTAAGAAACATTGTGAAATTGGTAACACAAAAGACACCAAATTCACCCAGTTAGCATTCATTTTTTATATCCTTTTTATCACTAAATTTATTATTATGTACAATTCTCTAATAGGTCACAAAATAATAGGGGAAGTGTCAAACATATTTTATTTTCCAACTGAAGAAAGTCACTGCAGAAAGTGTCCCACAATTCCCTGTAATACATTAGTAGTGTTGACCCAGGTAGGTGTGATGTGATCTTATTGGTCAGAGTTATCTGGACCAGGACAATTTCAGTGGGTATTTTTGTAACGTTTTTGTGTGTGTAATAAATGTTGATGCTGCAAACTGCCTACCTCTACCAGAAAAACCAAATATGGACAAATATTACTGATTCTAGATATACAAGTTTACAATTTCTGTAATTAATTTGTTGTATGTACTTATACCTTATAATAATGATGAGTATAGAGACTGCCTTGATGCCCTGTTTTGAGACGGAGAATGTTTCTGTTGTGGCAGTGACGACGAAGCAGAGTGACATATTGCCGGAGCCAGTCAGCTCCGTGCTCAAGAAGGAGCTGGAGACAATGTCTGGAGGCATGACTCCGCTCTCCCTCAACACGGCCTTCATCGCACGGTATCCACGATCTCTACCACACCAGTTTGCTGGTAGGTGGCAGCACTAATGTGTCTCGTGTCTAGTGAATGACTGGGACAGGTCGGTGACTTCGAGATACTTCAGTTAGCGTATCAAATGGCACCTTTGTGAAGTGCCTCACCCATGAATTGTATGAGATGGTGGTGTTGTATTATTTGTGCTACTCCACCAGCAGTTGCGGACAATTACACTGGAAATCGTATAGCATTTTCTATTTGTTTTGCACGCGCAATGTATACGAGCGAATTGAGCATTGCAGACTATGTTCTATATTGTTGCAGTTGGCTGTTTGATTGTGTGGGCAGCCATTAGTGTGAATGGTTCACTGAAGCAGCATACGTGTAGGGATTTCAAAATTAATTATAAACTCATTTTGTTAAATTTGGCCTTGTATTCCCTGATGCGATTATTTTCTCCAAAGTCTACAAAAGTCCACACTCTATTTTCAGGAGGGCGAATGATGTATTTCCTCGATCCATCGCTACAAGACCAGGCTGTTGCTATGGCAACGAAGATGGATAACGACAGCGAAGGAATAACGCTCAATGTAAGTGGCCTGTCAGCAATTGATGTCACAATAGGTTAGAGGTCAAACACTCGTACACAACAGTCCCAATTTCATCTACTAAATTCCATCAACACCGGATGTTTTAAAAAATATTCTAGTATTTTTTGGTTGAATTTTAGTATGATGTTTTCAAGTTGCATTTTTTTTCCAGAGAATAATTGAGTGACATTAATTAATACTGCCATAATAATACAACATCTTTTATCTGTGTCATAAATCTAACAACCTTAGCACATTTAGATGTGCATGATGTCAGTGATGGAGTGAAAAGTGATTTCTTCAAACATATGATGTCTGTCTGCATGCAGTTGTGCCGAGATATCCTGGAGTCGTTGCGTCGCGGAGACTTCGGCAAGTGTGATGAAGCCGTGTCAGACTTGAAGGATCGCTGTCACGAGTTATACCCCTACGCCCTGGCCTTTAGCCCCCCCGCGGAGGACAGTACACCTGACCTGAAGATGGCGAAAGCAAACAACATCGACGAGGCCGACTCTGCAAATATTCTGCTGAATGGCACGGAACCATAATGCCAGCGTCTGCCACAAGGTGGCGCTTGTGCCACTGCGTTACAGCCGCTCACTGTTACAGTTTTCACGGTAGTGATGACGACGTTGATTATTGAAACACTGATACGGTGCTACACATGAGGAGCGAAGGCAACGTGCATCTACAGAGTGATTGCAGGCGAGTCGAGCCACTGGTGGCGCCGCCTAGAGGGCCGTTCTGCAACATGTGATACTGTTCAAAGATCCAGGTGGAAATAGCCGAGATTTTGGTTTGAACATCTTTGTTTCCTAGTATCCGGTTTAGAAATATGGCGTAGGAAACAACCTAGGCAATTTATGCAGACGTGTGTGAGATCTTTTACAGGTAATCTATGTTTAAAAGATCCATGTGGATGTTATGGTGGTGTTTAGAGGCTGGTCTGGTTATGAACAGTGACTAACAACCTAACTTCTCCATGACATCGCAATCACCAAATAAGCATTCCTGCCTATCTAGTGTCCATGCAGAATAAAGAATGCCACAAGTGTGTTTTAATCATTTGAAAACTAATTTTTAATGAACAAAATGTCAAGTTCAGTGATGTTTTAAAATAGATGGGTTTACTGACTGCAAGTTGTCACCGATGGCTGATGTGAACGTCCACTACACTGTCCAGAGGCAGGGGTTGTTTCTTAGGCCTGAAGCAACTGATTGTATGCTGTCTTTTGGTGCAGTCCTCTTGTTACTTAAAAGTTGAGCTCTGTAGCAGTCAGTGCAGTGGAATGGAATGCTGTTGAGATGGTTTGAAAGTATCGTGACCAGCAGTGGCCATTTATTTGAAAATAGCATTGATGTCTGGACATTATGAAACCTGATAAATGAACATTATACAAAACCACCACTACTGTTGGCATGACAACTGCCTGCTCTGTTGGCGGATGTTTTTAATGGTTCTTGCTAATGCTAGCCATTTCTCCCAGTCTTCTCTAAGGCTCGACTTAATTTTTGGTCAAAGTTTTCTTATTCTGGTTCTCGGACACCTTGGTATGCCGCCTTGTCGTAAACATCAGCTCTTGAACTAACATTGCAATATTCGGCTTTTTCATAAATCACCTACGTGAATCTAGCTAAGGTATTGGGACATCCCCACTTTAATTGCTTCAACTTGGCTCTCCATGTAATGAACCGATTCTGCCAAAACTATTTTGTTTTGTTGACAAAACCAATGCCTGCCACAAAACTAGTCTGTTTTGCACCGTGGTCAATTTGGTTCTTGCGTCTTGTTTCAAATGCATGTCTTGAGAATAGTTCTTGAAAACCTGACTTGGTTTGAATATCTGATATCTGGCTCTGAATCGACTGTGCTTCCTGCAAGTTCTGTTCTATGTAGCATTGTTGAGATCTTGCGAGAAATGTGTGTCCTTGTGTCTTGTCTTGTCACTCTGTATTTGTATTTTGTTACTGATACTTCTAACACGGTTGACGGTGACCTTGTTATGAGGAAATGCCACTATCTAAAGTTTCACTGCTAAAAGTTGGGTAGCAATCAGGATGTCAATATTATGAACTCGTAAAGAATTGTGAAGCAACGTTTTTGGCAAATAGTCCATTAATATTTAAGATGAATTGTCACCATAGTTGAGATCCATCTGGCAGTATTTTAACTGGGTGTTTAGCTAGGTTCTTTGATGACATTGTACTGTAGCCTGGAAAACAAATGCTTCCCTACACAAAACTACTTGTAACATGGACTGAGCATACTGAATTGTGTTGGAAAGAACGCTAACACATCTCTTAGTTTGTATATCAAACATGTTGGATCCTGTGAGTGTTGCTGCAAACACAGTAACTTGTAATATGCGGCGAACCACAAACAACCGTCCGAATGTTGCCATGCTGTAGAAATGGAACACAAGGCGTCCTGTGATAAGGTGGCAAGGCAGTGTATTGAATCGATGCGTAGACTTCAAGTAAATACACCAGTTACACAAACGAACAAGGTGCCAGATTGGAGTTTGCCAAATTCTGTTTTTGCTTTCGTATCGACTAGCTTTTGTTTTGGAATGTTTTGTTGGCTGGCGGCTGTGTGTGTTGTTCGCCAGCCGCTCGAAAGGTGGCCATCTTCTATTGTGGTGTAACGCGGTGTACACACGGTGTACACGCGGTGTACACGCGGTGTAGCACTGGCCGTATTGCCAGTGTATCATCTTTTCTTGCAACCAGCTGTTACCAACTTGTTTATTACTCGGCTGTGTAAAAAGTGTGGATAGTTTTGCTAGTGTGGAATTATATTAATACATGAATAAATTGACTTTTGTTATGATGAAATCGATAAGATGCGAGACGTGTTGTCTGTGTATATTCAGGTGTTTTTGGCGTGAAATGCCAAAGTCTGCGATAGGTGTTTCATATCTCCTGCGCTGTGTGTCATTGGACAATCTATTTCATAACCTTAGGTTTTCTTGGCTCAAATGAATGGGATCCTACTCATTTCATTGTTGAGTGTGATATCATTTATATTACGGCAAAGGCCTATCTACATGCATTGTTACGAAAACACAATCTGGGGTATGTATTGTTATCGCAATACAAAGTGGCATGTCTTGTTTAAAGTGGAATGTTTCTGTTGAAGGTGCTAAATATTAAGGCATGTTTGCTGCTTCTAAAGAAACTGCAGCTCCGTAGTAAACAGAGAGACATGGAGGATCTATTTTGTAAGTAGTTTGTTTACGGGGTTCCGTAAAACTGAGGCACTCTGGCTTTAAGATTATAAAATAAGCATGTAATTACACCGTATTTATAATTAATTAACTTTGCTGTGAGGAAAACCATATATGCGATACGTGAGTTATTTTGTCAATAGGTCTAGTTGCCTCTAGCTACCCAATATCAGCCAATTGCTGCAAGTGAATTTATATTGCCAAGCCTGTTAAAGCATGTTCCATCCAGCTACGTTAATTGGTGCCATAGTTCCAGATGAAATATAACATTCGTCATTTTTAGAATAACAATGTTTATTTGTGTGTGGCAAGTTGGACAGACAACTGATGAATCTGAGCACCTTGCCACCGACTGACGTGCTAGTGAAGGTATACATAGACGAATGTCTAATCCTACCTCTGCTATGCAGAAGAATTCTTTTGAATGTGTTGAATTACGTAGCTTTCCTTCACTGATTTGTCATCCTGATGTCTCTTTGGTGGCCAACGCTTGGTTTTAGTGTAATCTATGAAATAACACCAGTCCCTGCTGAGTCGCTGTGTGGCTGGTACAGTGCGAGCACATCAGACTTGGCAGTATGAAGCAGACATTGACTGTGTTGCCGTCTTATTGGGTTGGGGGGTGTTTCACAATACAATGGTACCCAGTCTGCTGCGAGTTCCAAAGGTGTGCATTAAAGCTGATGCTGAATTTGTAAGTTTGCTCGTGTTGTTTTCTGTGGCACTGCTGTCAAAGGGCTATTTTCATCCTTGCAACCCAGGGGGTGGTGACTGCGTACACAACCCCAGGGGTGGTGACTGCATACACTTCCCCAGGGGTGGTGACTGCGTACACAACCCCAGGGGTGGTGACTACGTACACAACCCCAGGGGTGGTGACTGCATACACTTCCCCAGGGGTGGTGACTGCGTACACAACCCCAGGGGTGGTGACTGCGTACACTTCCCCAGGGGTGGTGACTACGTACACAACCCAAGGGGTGGTGACTGAGTACACAACCCCAGGGGTGGTGACTACGTACACAACCCAAGGGGTGGTGACTGCATACACTTCCCCAGGGGTGGTGACTGCGTACACAACCCCAGGGGTGGTGACTGAGTACACAACCCCAGGGGTGGTGACTACGTACACAACCCAAGGGGTGGTGACTGCATACACTTCCCCAGGGGTGGTGACCGAGTACACTACCCCAGGGGTGGTGACTGAGTACACAACCCCAGGGGTGGTGACTGCATACACTTCCCCAGGGGTGGTGACTGAGTACACTACCCCAGGGGTGGTGACTGAGTACACAACCCCAGGGGTGGTGACTACGTACACAACCCAAGGGTGGTGACTGCATACACTTCCCCAGGGGTGGTGACTGAGTACACAACCCCAGGGGTGGTGACTGAGTACACAACCCCAGGGGTGGTGACTGCATACACTTCCCCAGGGGTGGTGACTGAGTACACTACCCCAGGGGTGGTGACTGAGTACACAACCCCAGGGGTGGTGACTACGTACACAACCCAAGGGTGGTGACTGCATACACTTCCCCAGGGGTGGTGACTGAGTACACAACCCCAGGGGTGGTGACTGCGTACACTTCCCCAGGGGTGGTGACTGCGTACACTACCCATGGGGTGGTGCTTACGTACACTACCACAGGGGTCGTGACTGAGTACACTACCCCAGGGGTGGTGACTACGTACACTACCCATGGGGTGGTGACTACGTACACAACCCCAGGGGTGGCGACTGCGTACACTACCCCAGGGGTGGCGACTGCGTACACTACCCCAGGGGTGGCGACTACGAACACTACCCATGGGGTGGCGACTACGTACACTACCCCTGGGGTGGCGACTACGTACACTACCCCTGGTAGATCTACACATTACATGGAAGTCGGCCAAATCAAAGTCGTAATTGACTTTATTGGTCATGTGATACCTGGCCGACCCACGCTTCAGTTCCAAGATAATCCCACCATGCGACCATTCTCAAGTTGCTGAGTGGTATCGTGTATTCAAATAACTGTCTACTTCTCAAACATTCTATGAGCAGCGTGTGGCTGAAATGAAGACCACCGGAACTTCCCGGCAAGCGATTATTGGCTGAGGTTATCTTGAGATGATCCGAGACTGATGTAACCAGCAGCACCCCCGGGCGTGCGAGGATGGCTACTTTAGGTGCGAGTATATAGCAGAGGGAGCATTTATTAGGCCCTAGCCGCCCACAAACATTTGATCTGCACACTTCCCCGACCGCCTGTGTCCGGCCGATAACTTTGATGCCATATGTAGGTGGCGTCATCTATTGGATAATTATGTGATCTGTGTCATTGGATTCTGTGGTGTATCTGCTGTGCACCAGAGGTATTTGTCATAGTTTTGTATTGAAAGGTTTTGAATGAGTGCTGCTTGAAAATATCTGACAGTTCATAGATATACGTAGCATTCTAGGCAAAGCTGCAAATACGCCCGAATAAAGATATCACATATTTAATTTAAAAGTTGATTGATATATTTACAACCGTCTTGTGTGGAATTCAGTTATCTTTAAGATTTGCACAAATTGCAATGTTAGGAAACAAAGTATAAAAAAGTTGCAGTTGCATAATAAAAACTAGTGTATATGCTCGGATCACGTAAAGTAACCAGCTGCATCCTACAGAAGATCTGATAGGACAATTCAGGATATGATACCCACTGCCTGCTTGAGTTGCAATAGTTGGTATGTGTTCTATATAGTTTTTATTCAGAAAGACAAATATATTATGAGTATAATCTGAACTAAAATTAGATGGTAATTATTGCTGTTACGTTTATATGAAGTTGTTTTGAAGAAAAACTAGGCATGTCCAACAATTCATATATTGAAAAGATACATATGTCTAGGTTTTGTATACATCACCTCTGGTGGATAGCCCAGCCACTGTTTTAATCATGAGCTCTACAACCACCTGTGAGCATATACAGGGCCTGTATATGGATTTTTTTTCTTCTTCAAATAAAGTTCTTATATGGTGTAATATCCAGTTATTGGGTCTGCTCTACTCCAGACCTGTTTATTCCACAACAACTTCGGGAAGCATTCAGCTATGCTGCAATTACTATGCAAAGACTTGTTCCACGAGTCTACACTTGCTCTACAGCCAGATAGTCATATCTCTGAGTGAACCACGGCAGTGTAGAGGAATAAAATTGTCATAAGTTGCAAAGCCATGTTTTGCCCGTACAACAAATTGGATATAAAACACTGATTCAAAACACCGAAACACTATTACTGTCAACCTGGGCAAATCTGTTGCAACACATCAGATTTGTTGGTAACTGGGCCAAAGTTCATATCCACACTTACACAAGTGGCTCCACCTGGATTGTAAGTTTTTTACAAGGAGGAATACACTGCTGAAAACATATTGTAAAGCTAACAATGTAACATATTACAATAAATGACCACTACAATCATAAACAGCCATAAGGCAACACCAATTTTATTATTTGGATTACGGACCAGGTGACGTTTTTGACAAAACGGAAATAAAATTGCAGTTTTGAACTTTTATTTCTGATCGAAATGCTGAACCAATAATTTTGTATCGATTCATCGAGCATATACACGTCATACCGAACATTGTATGTTAAACACTGTTTCATTGGTTGTTGCGCATATTTGGTCTACGATCCATCGATTTATATCAAGAATTTGAAGTTTGGCGCTGCTTCCCAAAAGGAAATAAAAAATTTGTTTGCCACGATCAACGATGTCATTTCCTGTGTTTTTTAGCGATATCAAAACTATATGTTGGCGTTGAATGCGTTGATTGTTATCGAAATAACAGCGAGCGTCCTTGACCTTGCGGGTGCTACGTGAGCAATTCAACGTTTAACACATTTGTTTTCTTGAACAATGACAACATTAATGCCACTGAAATGAAGCAAAAAGACAACCTGTAGGCTGACATTTTAGACACGAAACCGCAATAACGAAAACGCGCAACAGGCAAAACCAGTAATTTAACCAGTATTTAACACACTACTCATTCTGTTTATATGCAAGAATCTGAACATTGAATTTTGGCCAAACAAGTTGACATGCTGGTAAAACAGGTTTTAGACACTTTCTTCAATGCCTGCATAGTCAGCATTGCATTGCATTACTTCGGAATAGAATAGTTACCGGTATATTTGGAGGTACGACAATCAAATCCTAATTATGCCAAAATTAATATTATCACAGCAAGGTATATCCTACCTCTAATCTACACGTTTATGGCTGTAACGTTAACACACCATAATGTGTCTGCAAAGTCTTGTTATCCATACTTGTTATTCTAAATACTTCAACTTTTATTAAACTTTCATAAAAGTACGTGTCTAGTAAGTTTTGATACAAGGCTAAATAATTGAGTTTAGCCATCTACTGTACGGCTCATATGATAAGTCATGTATTTACACAAAACATCTTTCTCATGCAATAACTTAGTCTTATTCCCCCTCTTCCCTAACAAAATGTCTCAAAAATCTGTAATCCTAACAATAAAATTGGTGTGGCCTAATCCTGGACATCACTTATCCTTTTATAGTAGTTTCTACATGTCGGAGAAACCTTTCACTGCCCATAAATTCACAGCTTGCTTTTTCTACCTACAACAGGACTAGCTTCTATGTTGGCTTGTTCCATCAGAAACGCATGTTCTTCGTACAGATACGTAGTGATGAATTCTGGGAAATCTCTCTTTGTGATGACCTCCTCGAAGATGCCGGCTGCAGTCACCAGATGGCGCCGGTCAATATTGCGGGTGAAGTTGTGGTCAGTGGAGAGAAACATCTGATGAAGGAGGTCTCGTATGAGTTGACGAACAAGACGACGGGTGATAACCGTCGGAGTGCTCACGTCTTCGAGGGGGGCTCTGTGTCGCAGCCACTGCCACACCTGGTGGGCAGAATAAACATTAGCCCTATCTGTTAGGGATCATCTCAGAATGATGATGTCTGATAAATGATAGGTGTGGTTTTTATTTTTGGCATGCTGATGAAGTCAGCGACTATCAAAAGTGGTTAGTCACAGCAACTAAGAACTTCAGATGTGTACTGAGTGATTTTCTTACAAACAACAAACCTGTAGACAAATTAATTGGCCTGGTACGAATGACGTTATTCACATTGTGTCGAAAGAAATATTTTGGAGAAATAATTATATTTAGATAACAGTTTTGCAGCACATTTTTAAATGTGCACGCTGATGAGAAACCAGAAATTATTTGCGAATGGCCTAATGAGAATAAAGCCTGGGTAATGCCAAGTGCAATGTCTCAGCCCACCCTCGCCCACCCAGGTTATGTCAGTCTAGAACACCTTGTGAAACGCTGAAGTTAAGCTCGGCCAATAATATCATCTGCCAGTGTTTGGCTCGTTTTCGCTTCAGCCAATACTTGCTCTTGTAACGTCTGGGAAGTAGAAGTCATTGTTTGAATACACACCATCGTTCAGCCTCTCATGAGACTGGTCAAACAGCTCATTATATTAGAATTTCCTGAAGGCGAGGGCTTCATCGTAGAATTAGTGCACGTGTGGGGCACTATTTTACAGAATGCACTAATATTTCAAAATCCATCACATCATTTTAGACTACCTTCCCTTCAACATCGTAGGCAAGCTGCAGATCTTATGTTTTTACACAAGTGTGTGAACTCCCAACTAGACTCGTCGTATCTGGTAGGAGCTATCCAATTTCACTGTCCTTCACGATAACTACGAAACTACATCCCTTTTGGAGTTTCCAATAGCAGAATCAACATTAGAAAACACTGTGTTTTGAATAGATGTATGACTACTTTCAACACATTGTATTTAAGTGATCCAACTTATGATATACAGGTATATTCAGGAGCTGGACCATTTAGATCCTCAATTCAAAAACATTTCTACGTATAACAGATGTTTGCCTGGTATATTTGATGTTGATATTGTGTGGTTTTTACGTCCTTATTGTTCTTATTGTTCTATTATTGTTTTATTATTTATATGTATTGTTTCATTTATCAGTCCTGATACTGGGTCCACTGGACCTGTTGTAATCTGAATCAATACAATACAATCATTGGGACGAAATAGAGGGGTATCAGGTTTTCATAAATTGTCCACACAAAATCAGTTAATTAATGTTTCATATGCTGAGAAAGTTTAAAGAAAATCCATAGTTAAATTATCCATGCAGCACAGGATAGGTTATATTGGCCGCTTACGTACAATCTATTGTGGTTTGTTCCCGACTGCTGTATGAAAAAAGACGTAAATGTACATGTGTGCAAGTATACGTGTGCATGAATGCCTGCATGTGTATGTGCATGTACAGCTATATGTATGTGTATGTACAGCTGTGTGTATGTGTATGTACAGCTGTGTGTATGTGTATGTACAGCTGTGTGTATGTGTATGTACAGCTGTGTGTATGTGTATGTACAGCTGCGTGTGTGTGTATGTACAGCTATATGTATGTGTATGTACAGCTATATGTATGTGTATGTACAGCTGCGTGTGTGTGTATGTACAGCTGTGTGTATGTGCATGTACAGCTATATGTATGTGTATGTACAGTTGTGTGTATGTGTATGTACAGCTGTGTGTATGTGTATGTACAGCTGTGTGTATGTATATGTACAGCTGTGTGTATGTACAGCTGTATGTGTGTGTATGTACAGCTGAATGTATGTCACATACATGAGATCAAGTTACCTGTGATCTGGATATCTCTGCTGTTGCAGAATCTTCTACACATCCCTTGAAGTAGAAATGGCCTCGTCCTACATAAAAAAAACTTAATCTTAGCCACAATGTCAAAATCTAAGTGAAAGGTTCTGATAGAATCAATGCATCAATTCCTCTGTTGCATTTCCTTTGCTACAAAGACCACCACCTGGAAAGTGAGGACCTTCGGAGGACCAAATATCCGGGTACTTGTAGGCAGTGAAACCTATTGCAATGGTCCTTTCTAAAAATAAATTGACACTCACAAACACAGTGAAACATGAGTATATCGACGAGTACTAACATTAGTATATGTGCTGAAATAAATGTTCTTTATAACAGATGCATAAAAACGTAGTTGGTGTAATTTTTTATTAAACAGATAATTGTGCGGTCAAAAGGGTGTAGGTGTGAGTTTGTGTGCATACCTCGGAGCCAAGCCTCAATGAAGAGTATTCCAACAGCAATGTTGTGTTGGAGTCCACCCAATGTCACGCCACCCTACAACATCACATCCAACAATGTCACGCCGCCCTACAACATCACAGCCAACAATGTCACACCGCCCTACAACATCACAGCCAACAACAATGTCACACCACCCTACATCATCACAGCCAACAATGTCACACCGCCCTACAGCATCACAGCCAACAATGTCACACCACCCTACAGCATCACAGCCAACAATGTCACACCGCCCTACAACATCACAGCCAACAATGTCACGCCACCCTACAACATCACAGCCAACAATGTCACGCCGCCCTACAACATCACAGCCAACAATGTCACGCCGCCCTACAACATCACAGCAAACAATGTCACGCCGCCCTACAACATCACAGCCAACAATGTCACGCCGCCCTACAACATCACAGCCAACAATGTCACGCCGCCCTACAACATCACTGCCAACAATGTCACGCCGCCCTACATCATCACAGCCAACAATGTCACGCTGCCCTACAACATCACAGCCAACAATGTCACGCCGCCCTACAACATCACAGCCAACAATGTCACGCCGCCCTACAACATCACAGCCAAAAATGTCACACTGCCCTACAACATCACAGCCAACAATGTCACGCCACCCTACAACATCACAGCCAACAATGTCACCCCGCCCTACAACATCACAGCCAACAATGTTACGCCGCCCTACAACATCACAGCCAACAATGTCACACAGCCCTACAACATCACAGCCAACAATGTCACACCACCCTACAACATCACAGCCAACAATGTCACGCCACCCTACAACATCACAGCCAACAATGTCACGCCGCCCTACAACATCACAGCAAACAATGTCACGCCGCCCTACAACTTCACAGCCAACAATGTCACGCCGCCCTACAACATCACAGCCAACAATGTCACGCCGCCCTACAACATCACAGCCAACATTGTCACGCCACCCTACAACATCACAGCCAACAATGTCAAGCCGCCCTACAACATCACAGCCAACAATGTCACGCCACCCTACAACATCACAGCCAACAATGTCACGCCGCCCTACAACATCACAGCCAACAATGTCACACTCCCTCCAACATCACAGCCAACAATGTCACACCGCCCTACAACATAACAAGATTTAACAAGATTGCCAACCAGAAAATTACTCTGGATGGCAGTTGGACAAGGAAGCCTTTTGGCTTATCGAGAGTCCAATATTTTTTATCTACATGTATCCCGCCTTTTTAAGGTGTGTGTCGATTTTATTTTTAAACATATTCACGCTACTAGCACCAACACAATCAGGAGATAATCTGTTCCATTCATTTACAGTCCTTTGTGAGAATGAGAACTTTCTTATATCTAATCTACACTGCTCCTTTACTAATGTAGCTTCATGTCCTCTGGTCCTTCTATCTTTCTTAACTGAGAAAAAAATGTTTCTATCAATATTTTCATAACCATTCAATATTTTAAACACTTCTATGTGATCTCCTCTCAATCTCCTGGTCTCTAGTGTTGTTAAACCACATTCTTTTAGGCGTATTTCGTAACTAAGATCCCTCAGATTTGGTATCATTTTAGTCGCTCTCCTCTGTACTCTTTCTAGCATATCTATGTCCTTCTTGCGATATGGCCTCCATGCTTGTATACAATATTCTAAATGAGGCCTCACTATTGTTTTGTACAGCGGTACTATGAATTCTTTTTTCTTATACGCTATATTTCGCCTAATTAATCCAAGGATTTGATTTCCCTTTGATGCTGCAATTCCGCACTGCTCCGAAACCTTCATATCAGCACTAATGGTTAACCCTAAGTCCTTTTCTTTTACAGTAGTACTTAGAACAATACCCCCATTTTATATTTTACCTCTTCATTCCCATGACCTGTGTGGAGGCATTTACATTTCCCAAAATTGAACAGCATTTGCCACTTTTCAGACCATTTGATCAACCTATCAAGATCATCTTGTAAATGCTGTCTGTCTCCATCACTTTTAATCCTTCTAAACACTTTTGTATCATCCGCAAATTTTAACACCTTGCTTGTTATATCATCGTCCAAATCGTTGATATATATTAAGAATAATATAGGTCCTAGTACTGATCCCTGTGGTACCCCACTCAATACCGATTTCCAGTTTGAAGCCTCCCCATCAACTACTACACGTTGTCTTCTGTCATTCAGCCATTTTTCTATCCAGTTTATTATACCATTTCCTATGCCATGGGCCTTTAGCTTAAGGAGTAATCTTTGATGTGGTACTTTGTCGAAAGCTTTTTGAAAATCTAAATAGATGATATCTACTGGTGATCCCTCATCTACCCACCTAGTGATGTCTTCCAAAAAACATAACATATTTGTTAAGCATGACCTCGCTTTTAAAAACCCATGTTGAGATGGGTTTATCAAGTTATGTTTAACAAGAAAATCCACCATGTGATCTTTAATTAGTCTTTCTAATAATTTGCAAATCACTGATGTTAAACTCACTGGTCTATAGTTCTCTGACTTGTTTCTCGAACCTTTTTTAAATAACGGTATAATGTTTGCCTCTTTCCATTCTAAAGGAACCACTCCCTCTTCTAATGACAAATTGAAAACTGTTGCAAGCGGTGCGCTAATTTGTTGTAGGGCGGCATGATCACAGCCAACAATGTCACGCCGCCCTACAACATCACAGCCAACAATGTCACACCACCCTACAACATCACAGCCAACAATGTCATGCTGCCCTACAACATCACAGCCAACAATGTCACACAGCCCTACAACATCACAGCCAACAATGTCATGCCGCCCTACAACATCACAGCCAACAATGTCACGCTGCCCTACAACATCACAGCCAACAATGTCACGCTGCCCTACAACATCACAGCCAACAATGTCACGCCGCCCTACAATATCACAGCCAACAATGTCACGCCGCCCTACAATATCACAGCCAACAATGTCACACCGCCCTACAACATCACAGCCAACAATGTCACACCGCCCTACAACATCACAGCCAACAATGTCACGCCGCCCTACAACATCACAGCCAACAATGTCACGCCGCCCTACAACATCACAGCCAACAATGTCACGCCACCCTACAACATCACAGCCAACAATGTCATGCCGCCCTACAACATCACAGCCAACAATGTCACACTCCCTCCAACATCACAGCCAACAATGTCACACCGCCCTACAACATCACAGCCAACAATTATTACCACCAGCTTCCACCCACCCTGGAGCAGCAAACAAGGGCAGAAATTATCACCGTTACAATATTTTGAGCACTCATTCGCATGACCATTTCATTTATTTCTGCTGTCGCCAATCCTGGCATTGCGTACAGCAGTCACTAATGCAGGATCCTCTGTATAGGACCATAGAGATCTTGAATCCTGGCATTGCGTACAGCAGTCACTAATGCAGGATCCTCTGTATAGGACCATAGAGATCTTGAATCCTGGCATTGCGTACAGCAGTCACTAATGCAGGATCCTCTGTATAGGACCATAGAGATCTTCAATACTGGCATTGCATACAGCAGTCACTAATGCAGGATCCTCTGTATAGGACCATAGAGATCTTCAATCGTGGCATTGCATACAGCAGTCACTAATGCAGGAAGGATCTTCTGTATAGGACCATAGAGATCTTCAATCCTGCCATTGCATACAGCAGTCACTAATGCAGGGTCTTCTGTATAGGACCATAGAGATCTTCAATCCTGCCATTGTGTACAGCAGTCACTAATGCAGGATCTTCTGTATAGGACCATAGAGATCTTCAATCCTGCCATTGTGTACAGCAGTCACTAATGCAGGATCCTCTGTATAGGACCATAGAGATCTTGAATCGTGGCATTGTGTACAGCAGTCACTAATGCAGAGTCTTCTGTATAGGACCATAGAGATCTTCACTAACACAATGCAGGGTCCTTTCTATGGGACCATGCAGGTCCCTAGAGTAAGACCAAACAGACCATGAATGATGACACTCACAGGAGGCATAAGCAGGAGATCCTTGGCTGTCACTCTCACGTCCTTTCTCATCACATCCAGCTGGTTAGGTCCTGGCGCATGCTTTTGGAATAACTGCAATTTCAAATAAAATGCAGTTAAAGAGTTTAATTACATTTTGCCATACTGAGATAGACATGATCCGTTTGAAACAATAAAATCAGACCAACTAGTTCTTTGTTAAAACTAATTATTTAATATGAACAACTTTATATCGATATTTATTGATATTACCTCTCAAGAAACTTGTGTAGTTTTTCTTAAATAAAAAAATGAAAGAAATAATTAAAATAATTTTGTTTTAATATGATCCAGTCTTCATCAGCCCAAAATACTTTTCTGATGAAGACTGCATAGAACCGTTGAAATATTCAAAAACAAATGCAGTAAGTTTCTTGAGACGTAATATCAACAGATATTGAAATAAGCCAAGAAACTGGAACGTCATTACATTTAAAGAACTCTGTATAAATTGCAATGTCATGCAACTGTGAATTCTTTGAAACTGAAGAAGCCAATATAAAAACCAGTATTATATTATACATAGGGATAGAGGGCGTTGTCGTGGCGACCTGAGTGTTTGTATTTAGCCTCTGTGTTGTTTATCATTTTTTTTCAGTTTTAACTGAAGGACAATAAGCCAGGAGTGCATCAACTTCATCAAATACAGCGATGACACAGCTACCGTCGACCTATCCGGCTCTGATCAAGTGTGTGCGTGCGTTGTAGGTGATTTCACAGTGTGGTGTGACAATCATTTCCTAGACCTGAACGTTTGTAAAACTGAAGAACTCATAATAGATTTTAGGAAAAATTCTACTTCTCCCAAGAGACTATTCAATAACCGAGAGTGTGTAAGGAGAGTAGACGAATACAAGTATCTCAGCAGTATCATTGATGCAAACCTCACATTTGGTGAAAATACAGCGATAATTAACAGAAAGTGCCAGCAAAAGCTGTATTTCTTACGCAAGCTCAGGTCACTCAGTGTCAGCACACATGTTCTACAAACCTTCTACAGATGCTACATAGAAAGCTCTGTTACATCTGGGTTTCTTGTGTGGCGCGGCAGCCTGAGTATCGTGCATCGCAACACTCTGGCACGAACAGTCAGGGTTAGTGGCAAGGTGGTGGGAGAAAAGCAGACCAGTCTAGAGGATCTGTACAGGCAAGGGGCAGAGAGAAAGGGAAGGAATGTCTCCTCAGACCCCGAACACCCCCTGTTTCCATGTTATAAACTACTTCCTTCTGGCTGCTGCTCATTGTAAATTGAATCGCACTTGAAACTCTTGTTCCCTCGTCAATTAGACTAATGAATGAATAACTGACCTTCATTCCCCTCCATCTCTGCCAGTTTTCTCTGCCAGTCTGACACTAAGTGAGCCTGAGATGATTTGTGAGATGATTTAACTTTGTTTAACTTTTGTAACTTATTTTAACTTATTTATTTAACCAATATAACTTTTATTACTATTTTTTTAACATTTTTATTGCATGTACATTTGTTTTATTTGTTGTAATATGTTGCTACACTCCAAATGAATTTCCCTCCCAAGGAACAATAAAGTATTGTGATTGATCAAATGTATTCCTTATAACAACCAACATTAGAGGAACATTTCACTATTCATCTATTACAATCTTCAGAGTTACCTATTACGGCAAACTTTATCTACGACACACAGACTCTCAAGTCAAGTTAACGCAGGACAAACTATGTACATCTGTTATGACCATTTCGTAAAAAAGACTGACTTCGTGGCATGAAAACCCATGCCAACACTGGTCGCAATACAGAGGTACCACAGTACAGTAAGACTGACCTGCCTGTTACATGGGAATGACAGGTCTATGGCTGGTCGCAATAAAGAGGTTCCATGGCACAATAAGAAAGTTCAAACTGACTTACCTGTTACATTTAAATGACAGGTTCATGACTGGTCATAATACAGAGGATCCATAGCATAGTAAGACTGACTTACCTGTTGCATTGGTATCACGAGTCCAAGGTCATACACCATAAAACCATCGGCGCCAGCATGGATTTCTTTCAGCTTCGCCCTGCAAAATTAGTGATAATACGAGGATGTAAACAAATTTTTTTTTTAAACTATCACCTAGAGTGGAGCGCCGTGCCACAGTTGCTAGAGCTTCGGACTCTCGACTAAGAGAACCCGGGTTCGAATCCTGTGCTGGAGTATCAAATCTTGGTAACATCACGGAGTGGACCGGTCTACTGGATAACATCACGGAGTGGACCGGTGTACTGGATAACATCATGAAGTGGACCGGTCTACTGGATAACATCACGGAGTGGACCGGTGTACTGGATAACATCATGGAGTGGACCGGTGTACTGGATAACATCACAAAGTGGACCGGTCTACTGGATAACATCACGGAGTGGACCGGTGTACTGGATAACATCACAGAGTGGACCGGTCTACTGGATAACACCATGAATTGGACCGGTCTACTGGATAACATCATGAAGTGGACCGGTGTACTGGATAACATCATGAAGTGGACCAGTCTACTGGATAACATTATGAAGTGGACCGGTCTACTGGATAACATCATGAAGTGGACTGGTCTACTGGATAACATCACGGAGTGGACCGCTGTACTGGATAACATCATGGAATGGACCGGTGTACTGGATAACATTATGAAGTGGACCGGTCTACTGGATAACATCACGGAGTGGACCGGTGTACTGGATAACATCACGGAGTGGACCGGTCTACTGGATAACATCATGGAGTGGACCGGTCTACTGGATAACATCATGAAGTGAACAGGTGTACTAGATAACATCACGGAGTGGACCGGTGTACTGGATAACATCATGGAGTGGACCGGTCTACTGGATAACATCATGAACTGAACCGGTGTACTGGATAACATCACGGAGTGGACCGGTCTACTGGATAACATCATGGAGTGGACCGGTCTACTGGATAACATCATGAAATGGACCGGTCTACTGGATAACATCGTGGAGTGGACCGGTGTACTGGATAACATCATGGAGTGGACCGGTCTACTGGATAACAACACGGAGTAGACCGGTGTACTGGATAACATCGTGGAGTGGACCGGTGTACTGGATACAAATCAAATATCCACCACAGTCTATAGCCAGGTACTCATTCATACAGGTGAATGAACTGGAACAACATAGAGTGAATGAACTTGCCCAAGGTTTGACATGGCAGCACAGGATTCAAACCTGGGTTCTCTCGATTGAGAGTCCGATGCTCTAGCCACTGCGCTCCACACATTTACAGAGAAGAGTTAGGCAGGCCCGGCTGATGCAGACTGGCAGCATGTCACCCCTAGGTGTTGTTGTTCGTTAGGCAGGCCCGGCTGGTGCAGACTGACAGCATGTCACCCCTAGGTGTTGTTGTTTGTTAAGCAGACCCGGCTGGTGCAGACTGGCAGCATGTACCCCTAGGTGTTGTTGTTTGTTAAGCAGACCCGGCTGGTGCAGACTGGCAGCATGTCACCCCTAGGTGTTGTTGTTTGTTCTTTGTGAAGTGAAGAAGACCACATTTAACCATTGCCCACTGTCAGTGTCATTTTTGCGAGACTTTCTCTCACTTCATCTTCTTTTGGCATCTGAAATTTGTGTTTGTTAATAGGACACAGCACCCGCTTTTGTTTCACTGTGCCAAGTACTCTGGTATGTCGCTCACAAGCCGTTCTCTCCCGTTTGCCAGCTCACAATAGAGCACCTTCTTTGGCAGATGTGTGTCTGGCATTCGGACCACAAGGCCAGCTCACAATAGAGCACCTTCTTTGGCAGATGTGTGTCTGGCATTCGGACCACAAGGCCAGCTCACAATAGAGCATCTTCTTTGGCAGATGTGTGTCTGGCATTTGGACCACAAGGCCAGCTCACAATAGAGCACCTTCTTTGGCAGATGTGTGTCTGGCATTCGGACCACAAGGCCAGCTCACAATAGAGCATCTTCTTTGGCAGATGTGTGTCTGGCATTCAGACCACAAGGCCAGCTCACAATAGAGCACCTTCTTTGGCAGATGTGTGTCTGGCATTTGGACCACAAGGCCAGCTCACAATAGAGCACCTTCTTTGGCAGATGTGTGTCTGGCATTCAGACCACAAGGCCAGCTCACAATAGAGCACCTTCTTTGGCAGACGTGTGTCTGGCATTCGGACCACAAGGCCAGCTCACAATAGAGCATCTTCTTTGGCAGATGTGTGTCTGGCATTCGGACCACAAGGCCAGCTCACAATAGAGCACCTTCTTTGGCAGATGTGTGTCTGGCATTCGGACCACAAGGCCAGCTCACAATAGAGCACCTTCTTTGGCAGATGTGTGTCTGGCATTTGGACCACAAGGCCAGCTCACAATAGAGCATCTTCTTTGGCAGACGTGTGTCTGGCATTCGGACCACAAGGCCAGCTCACAATAGAGCACCTTCTTTGGTAAATGTGTGTCTGGCATTCGGACCACAAGGCCAGCTCACAATAGAGCACCTTCTTTGGCAGATGTGTGTCTGGCATTTGGACCACAAGGCCAGCTCACAATAGAGCACCTTCTTTGGCAGACGTGTGTCTGGCATTTGGACCACAAGGCCAGCTCACAATAGAGCACCTTCTTTGGCAGATGTGTGTCTGGCATTTGGACCACAAGGCCAGCTCACAATAGAGCACCTTCTTTGGCAGACGTGTGTCTGGCATTTGGACCACAAGGCCAGCTCACAATAGAGCACCTTCTTTGGCAGATGTGTGTCTGGCATTTGGACCACAAGGCCAGCTCACAATAGAGCACCTTCTTTGGCAGACGTGTGTCTGGCATTTGGACCACAAGGCCAGCTCACAATAGAGCACCTTCTTTGGCAGACGTGTGTCTGGCATTTGGACCACAAGGCCAGCTCACAATAGAGCACCTTCTTTGGCAGATGTGTGTCTGGCATTTGGACCACAAGGCCAGCTCACAATAGAGCACCTTCTTTGGCAGACGTGTGTCTGGCATTTGGACCACAAGGCCAGCTCACAATAGAGCACCTTCTTTGGCAGACGTGTGTCTGGCATTTGGACCACAAGGCCAGCTCACAATAGAGCACCTTCTTTGGCAGATGTGTGTCTGGCATTTGGACCACAAGGCCAGCTCACAATAGAGCATCTTCTTTGGTAAATGTGTGTCTGGCATTTGGACCACAAGGCCAGCTCACAATAGAGCACCTTCTTTGGCAAATGTGTGTCTGGCATTCAGACCACAAGGCCAGCTCACAATAGAGCACCTTCTTTGGCAGATGTGTGTCTGGCATTCGGACCACAAGGCCAGCTCACAATAGAGCACCTTCTTTGGTAAATGTGTGTCTGGCATTCGGACCACAAGGCCAGCTCACAATAGAGCACCTTCTTTGGCAGACGTGTGTCTGGCATTCGGACAACACGGCCAGCCCACCTCAGCTGTGTCTGCTTCAGCATGGAGTACACACATGGCAAGCCAGCCTAGGCGAGTGTCATCCCTAGGACTGTGCAAGAGATGAAGAGAGAGGGTGACATGCACAGTGGACAGAAGTTTATAAATAGGGTAGTTTGAACTTTATGCCTAGGGTAGTATGGCCTAGGTTAAAAAAAAATAAAAAATTCAAGACTGTATAGCGAAATTGTTTGCTACAGTAATTGAATCACCAAATAGATTCCGACTAACAGAATTCCAAACCCTTGGGGGGAGTTACTCCTACCACAAGAGACCAACTAATTCAAATATTAGATTATGTACTGCTAAAAAAAAATATTGTACACTCAACAGACTTATAATTGTAAAATAAACCAGCTAGCAATCATATTACCCGCATGCTTTTTCCTTGACTTCCTGGTACTTGTCCTTGTCACTAGATGGCAGCAATAGTGCAGACATGCCGCCGGTGGCCAGCGCTCCGTGGCTGTGACAGGTCTGAATTACCAGATCCATGTAGCTCTTCAGGAAGTGTTTATCCATTGAGACATACTTGTTGCGATCAGGAAGCATAAAGTCTGGTCGCGTGCCTGCACAGAGTGATCAGGAAGCATAAAGTCTGGGCGCGTGCCTGCACAGAGTGATCAGGAAGCATAAAGTCTGGGCGTGTGCCTGCACAGTGTGATCAGGAAGCATAAAGTCAGGGCGCGTGCCTGCACAGAGTGATCAGATGAAGCATAAAGTCAGGGCGCGTGCCTGCTCAGAGTGATCAGATGAAGCATAAAGTCAGGGCGCGTGCCTGGCCAGAGTGATCAGGAAGCATAAAGTCAGGGCGCGTGCCTGCACAGAGTGATCAGATGAAGCATAAAGTCAGGGCGCGTGCCTGCTCAGAGTGATCAGATGAAGCATAAAGTCAGGGCGCGTGCCTGCACAGAGTGATCAGATGAAGCATAAAGTCAGGGCGCGTGCCTGCACAGTGATCAGATGAAGCATAAAGTCAGGGCGCGTGCCTGCACAGAGTGATCAGATGGAGCATAAAGTCAGGGCGCGTGCCTGCACAGAGTGATCAGATGGAGCATAAAGTCAGGGCGCGTGCCTGCACAGAGTGATCAGATGGAGCATAAAGTCAGGGCGTGTGCCTGCACAGAGTGATCAGATGGAGCATAAAGTCAGGGCGCGTGCCTGCACAGAGTGATCAGATGGAGCATAAAGTCAGGGCGTGTGCCTGCACAGAGTGATCAGATGGAGCATAAAGTCAAGGCGCGTGCCTGCACAGAGTGATCAGATGGAGCATAAAGTCTGGGCGTGTGCCTGCACAGAGTGATCAGATGAAGCATAAAGTCAGGGCGTGTGCCTGCACAGAGTGATCAGATGAAGCATAAAGTCAAGGTGCGTGCCTGCACAGAGTGATCAGATGAAGCATAAAGTCTGGGCGTGTGCCTGCACAGAGTGATCAGATGAAGCATAAAGTCAAGGCGCGTGCCTGCACAGAGTGATCAGATGAAGCATAAAGTCAGGGCGTGTGCCTGCACAGAGTGATCAGATGAAGCATAAAGTCAGGGCGTGTGCCTGCACAGAGTGATCAGATGGAGCATAAAGTCAGGGCGCGTGCCTGCACAGAGTGATCAGATGGAGCATAAAGTCTGGGCGTGTGCCTGCACAGAGTGATCAGATGAAGCATAAAGTCAGGGCGTGTGCCTGCACAGAGAGATCAGATGAAGCATAAAGTCAGGGCGTGTGCCTGCACAGAGTGATCAGATGGAGCATAAAGTCAGGGCGCGTGCCTGCACAGAGTGATCAGATGGAGCATAAAGTCAGGGCGCGTGCCTGCACAGAGTGATCAGATGGAGCATAAAGTCAGGGCGCGTGCCTGCACAGAGTGATCAGATGGAGCATAAAGTCTGGGCGTGTGCCTGCACAGAGTGATCAGGAAGCATAAAGTCAGGGCGCGTTCCTGCACAGAGTGATCAGATGAAGCATAAAGTCAGGGCGCGTGCCTGCACAGAGTGATCAGATGGAGCATAAAGTCAGGGCGCGTGCCTGCACAGAGTGATCAGATGGAGCATAAAGTCAGGGCGCGTGCCTGCACAGAGTGATCAGATGAAGCATAAAGTCAGGGCGCGTGCCTGCACAGAGTGATCAGATGGAGCATAAAGTCAGGGCGCGTGCCTGCACAGAGTGATCAGATGGAGCATAAAGTCTGGGCGTGTGCCTGCACAGAGTGATCAGATGGAGCATAAAGTCTGGGCGTGTGCCTGCACAGAGTGATCAGATGAAGCATAAAGTCAGGGCGCGTGCCTGCACAGAGTGATCAGATGGAGCATAAAGTCAGGGCGCGTGCCTGCACAGAGTGATCAGATGGAGCATAAAGTCAGGGCGCGTGCCTGCACAGAGTGATCAGATGAAGCATAAAGTCAGGGCGCGTGCCTGCACAGAGTGATCAGATGGAGCATAAAGTCTGGGCGTGTGCCTGCACAGAGTGATCAGATGAAGCATAAAGTCAGGGCGCGTGCCTGCACAGAGTGATCAGATGGAGCATAAAGTCAGGGCGTGTGCCTGCACAGAGTGATCAGATGGAGCATAAAGTCTGGGCGTGTGCCTGCACAGAGTGATCAGATGAAGCATAAAGTCTGGGCGCGTGCCTGCACAGAGTGATCAGATGAAGCATAAAGTCAGGGCGTGTGCCTGCACAGAGTGATCAGATGGAGCATAAAGTCAGGGCGCGTGCCTGCACAGAGTGATCAGATGAAGCATAAAGTCAGGGCGTGTGCCTGCACAGAGTGATCAGGAAGCATAAAGTCAGGGCGCCTGCCTGCACAGAGTGATCAGATAAAGCATAAAGTCAGGGCGTGTGCCTGCACAGAGTGATCAGATGAAGCATAAAGTCAAGGCGCGTGCCTGCACAGAGTGATCAGATGAAGCATAAAGTCAGGGCGTGTGCCTGCACAGAGTGATCAGATGGAGCATAAAGTCTGGGCGTGTGCCTGCACAGAGTGATCAGATGGAGCATAAAGTCAGGGCGTGTGCCTGCACAGAGTGATCAGATGAAGCATAAAGTCAGGGCGTGTGCCTGCACAGAGTGATCAGATGGAGCATAAAGTCAGGGCGTGTGCCTGCACAGAGTGATCAGGAAGCATAAAGTCAGGGCGCGTTCCTGCACAGAGTGATCAGATGGAGCATAAAGTCAGGGTGCGTGCCTGCACAGAGTGATCAGATGAAGCATAAAGTCTGGGCGTGTGCCTGCACAGAGTGATCAGATGAAGCATAAAGTCTGGGCGTGTGCCTGCACAGAGTGATCAGATGAAGCATAAAGTCTGGGCGTGTGCCTGCACAGAGTGATCAGATGAAGCATAAAGTCTGGGCGTGTGCCTGCACAGAGAGATCAGATGGAGCATAAAGTCAGGGCGCGTGCCTGCACAGGGTGATCAGATGAAGCATAAAGTCAGGGCGCGTTCCTGCACAGAGTGATCAGATGAAGCATAAAGTCAGGGCGCGTGCCTGCACAGAGTGATCAGATGGAGCATAAAGTCAGGGCGTGTGCCTGCACAGAGTGATCAGATGGAGCATAAAGTCAGGGCGCGTGCCTGCACAGAGTGATCAGATGAAGCATAAAGTCAGGGCGCGTGCCTGCACAGAGTGATCAGATGGAGCATAAAGTCAGGGCGCGTGCCTGCACAGAGTGATCAGATGGAGCATAAAGTCAGGGCGCGTGCCTGCACAGAGTGATCAGATGGAGCATAAAGTCAGGGCGCGTGCCTGCACAGAGTGATCAGATGGAGCATAAAGTCAGGGCGCGTGCCTGCACAGAGTGATCAGATGAAGCATAAAGTCAGGGCGCGTGCCTGCACAGAGTGATCAGATGGAGCATAAAGTCAGAGCGTGTGCCTGCACAGAGTGATCAGATGAAGCATAAAGTCAGGGCGCGTGCCTGCACAGAGTGATCAGATGGAGCATAAAGTCAGGGCGCGTGCCTGCACAGAGTGATCAGATGGAGCATAAAGTCAGAGCGTGTGCCTGCACAGAGTGATCAGATGAAGCATAAAGTCAGGGCGCGTGCCTGCACAGAGTGATCAGATGGAGCATAAAGTCAGGGCGCGTGCCTGCACAGAGTGATCAGATGGAGCATAAAGTCTGGGCGTGTGCCTGCACAGAGTGATCAGATGGAGCATAAAGTCTGGGCGTGTGCCTGCACAGAGTGATCAGGAAGCATAAAGTCAGGGCGCGTTCCTGCACAGAGTGATCAGATGAAGCATAAAGTCAGGGCGTGTGCCTGCACAGAGTGATCAGATGGAGCATAAAGTCAGGGCGTGTGCCTGCACAGAGTGATCAGGAAGCATAAAGTCAGGGCGCGTTCCTGCACAGAGTGATCAGATGAAGCATAAAGTCAGGGCGCGTGCCTGCACAGTGTGATCAGGAAGCATAAAGTCAGGGCGAAACCCTTAAGAAAATATACCACGGTTTATCATGATAAAACAATGGTATACAATGGCGTTTCGAAACAGATAAACCATGGCATACGATAAAACATTAAGCCATGGTGTAACATGTTAAAATGCCATCATAAATCATGGTATAACATGGTATTACATGGTAAACCATGGTGTCACATGGTATCACATTGTAAACCATGGTAAACCATGGTATCACACGGTAAACCATGGCATAACATGGTACCACATGGTAAACCATGGTACCACATGGTAAACCATGGCATAAAATGGTATCACATGGTAAACCATGGTATCACATGGTAAACCATTGTATAACATGGTATCACATAGTAAACCATGGTATAACATGGTAAACCATAGTATAACATGGTAAACCATGGTATAAAATGGTATAACATGGTAAACCATGGTATAAAATGGTATCACGTGGTAAACCATGGCATAACATGGTAAACTATGGTAAACTATGGTATCACATGGTATAACATGGTAAACCATAGTATAATATGGTATGACATGGTAAACCATGGTACAACATGGTATGATATGGTAAACTATGGTATCACATGGTAAACCATGGTATAACATGGTATCACATGGTATAATATGGTATCACATGGAAAACAGGCCTCGACATTAACACTGGCCCGATAATCCGGTGCCGTTTTTGAAGCTGTCGGGCCAGTTCGGGCTACCAGTTCATATATTTTATTGGCCCGACGGGCCACTGGTTTCCGGTTCTCGAACGCTGCCGAGACAAAGCGGCGGTCACGGCACGACCGCATCGGTTATCAGATGCAGTTCGCCAGAATTCTTAGACCCGACTCAGTTATAGGACATTGTAAACATAACGTAGATACTAATTCTGATCAATAATGAGTCCAAACTCCAACACTTATCAAGCGGACGACGGCGTGCAAAGCCATTGAATAAATTTTCTAACCACCGGCAGCGCAGGTTTTTATGATGAGAGACGCCATTTTTAAGTCCCGCCGCGTCCCTTGGACACACTTAGTACGGCGGTTGGAAGCTGCCTCGACTTTAGAGTTATGCACGCTTTTTCTTCTCTAGGTATATGAAAGGAATACAGCTTAAAACCAAATTTAACTAGTGACTAAACTGACAGAAACCAAATGTAACGCTGCATCAGCAAGGGCAAGGTGAAGGTTACCTATTTCGGGTGGTGCCACCTAGTGAATGAACCGTGAAATAATCTAATGCCTTGATTGACCTGTACATGGAAGGAGCATCAACTCAACTACCGACTGACTAGCTGTCGTCACACTGGCCACACTTTATTTAAACTTGGCAAATACTGTATATATGCATCTGAGTACACACTTGAACAATGTTACAATTTTGTTAGCATTGGACATCTCACTTTGAACAATCAATACGTGTATAGTAACTTCTAACAACTTCGTTGGTAATTTTTTTTTTAAAGACCAATAATGTTTTGCACCTCAGAATGAGCGTATTTTTGACGGTAACACAATATCGGGGCCAGTAACTTTCACAGGCGGGCCACTAACTTTTCAAATCTACTGGCCCCCTGGGCAAGTGGTATCACATGGTAAACCATGGTACAACAGGGTATCACATGGTAAACCATGGTATAATATGGTATCACATGGTAAACCATGGAATAATATGCTATCACATGACAAAACGTGGTATAACATGGCAAAACGTGGTATAACATGGCGGTTTTTCTTCATAAGGGAATATCTAACAACTTTACATGTCTGGAGCCCATTTTAGCGAGCTTGTCAGACCTAAGCAAAACATCACAAAATGGATCAATAAATTATTTGTATACAACAACAAAATCAGTAAAGTCTATCTAGTAATATTGGATCAAATCTGAGTTTCACTCACCAAGTTTGTTGACAAATGACGCAGAATAGTCCCATATTCCACAGTTGAGTCCAGCGGAGTGTTCGCGTAGCTCATACAGAATTTCGTGAAGTTCGAATGATGCAAGAATGTTCTCAATGAGTACACAGGCCTTGACACAACCAGAGGGAAGACCCAACTACAACAAGAGGGAAGGCCCAACTACAACAAGAGGGAAGGCCCAACTACAACAAGAGGGAAGGCCCAACTACAACAAGAGGGAAGGCCCAACTACAACAAGGGGGAGGCCCAACTACAACAAGAGGGAAGGGCCAAATACAACCAGATGGAAGGGCCAAATACAACCAGAAGGAAGGCCCAACTACAACAAGAGGGAAGGCCCAACTACAACAAGAGGGAAGGCCCAACTACAACAAGGGGGAGGCCCAACTACAACAAGAGGGAAGGGCCAAATACAACCAGATGGAAGGCCCAACTACAACCAGAAGGAAGGCCCAACTACAACAAGAGGGAAGGTCCAACTACAACCAGAGGGAAGGCCCAACTACAACAAGGGGCACCACGATTACAAATATGTGACATGTTGTGACGGTTCAGACCTTAAGGTGAATTTTGGCAGTATGGATTTATGAGAACCATGTTAAAATGGAACATTTCAGTTTTATAATGATACTGTGTAAGATAACTTGTTATGGTGATTGAACCTGGAGAATTCAGGGTTTGAGACAGGTGTCAATTGAAGTATTTACGTTTCAAATCACCTAATGTGTCTATTACAGAGATACTTTGTACTTTATATATCTGAGTCATCTGGTTTTAACTTTGATATTCTGGTAGATACACTAGTTTTTATTTTATATTTTTTATCTATGATTTGTTTTAATAAACTTATAAAGCACCTTTGAGCAGTTTACGCTAAAAAAGGTGCTACATAAATTGTCATATTATTATATATTATACCATTCACTATAAAACATGCAACAAAAACACTTTTTTATATAATAATTCCAAATTGCATTATTTAATTGACAACAAATTATTTATTGTTTCTAAAAATGTAAATGACAATCGATATTTTCACCCTTACAAATTGCATTTGAGCTTTTCCTCAGTTTTGTGAAATGTGTCTTCAGATCGAAACCATTGTAGCCTGTTAAAAATAATTATTATAACTGTAGAAATGTAATTTAAAATATATTATAATATATATATATTAGTACATCTCTGTTGAAGAGACATTACTAACTTGAAAACAATCATTGATAGGCCAAGAAAACCAAACAGGAAACACGGGATACTACATTCCCTCAAACCCTGGGGGACAAGGGAGAGAGTGTGAAGGGAAAGAGAGAGAGAGGATATCAGCGTGTCTAGTCTCCTACTAATATTACATCATGCTGACATTGTGTTAAGAAGCCGTATCATGAACAATGACAATGTGTCATCGAGACAAGGCATAGTTACCTTTTGTTCTGTCCATGTGAAAATGTTGTTCCAAAGTCTAGCCTCCATGTAGCCTTCTAGCTGTAAAGAGAAAGCCAATTAGTCAATACAACACATGGGTATATAACATGGCTATGATGTAATGCCACTAGGTGTAGGCATACTCTTACTGCTATAAGAACAAATAAAGCCACAGTCCACAGTCACAGATATGTACAATGCCACACATTAATTGAAAATCTTGAATGTCAACATATAAACAACTTTTAAAAAACTTCTCCTTATGTGGCATACAACGTATAACCACTGTGATTCAAACATTATACAGTTTTTTAATAACTTACTATTTATTGAACTAATTAATTGATATGTCATGTTTTAATTAATTTATCAACTTTTTAGTTATTCAACTTTTCGGACCTGAGGCCGTACCATTGAAAGTGGCCCGCTGCCACATAAACAAACTGTTTCTTCCTCAAACACTTATATTTCAGCAACAACAAATGGTTCATTAAAACAAACTTGGGAGGTCAATGTGTTCTAACACACACAGTTTGTACTGTATCACATAATTCTAGGATAAAGATATGAATGGAAAATCTCTTAAATACTGGAATAATTATTGCTGGTTTACCAAGTACAGTTACCTCGCCTTATGGTCACCTCAGTGATAGCCACCTCACAATTACAGTCACCTTGGTAATACAGCAACCTCACAATTACAGTCACCTTGGTGATATAACCACCTCACAATTACAGTCACCTTGGTAATACAGCCACCTCACAATTACAGTCACCTTGGTAATACAGCGACCTCACAATTACAGTCACCTTGGTAATACAACGACCTCACAATTACAGTCACCTTGGTAATATTGCCACCTCACAATTACAGTCACCTCGATAATACAGCCACCTCACAATTACAGTCACGTCGGTAATGTAGCCACTCACAATTAAGGTCAGCACGAGACAGTCCCAAATTATTTACGTATAGACATACAAATTGGTTCCGCTAATATGGTCATCTCGTTATTCAGGTCACTTAGAGGCAGTCCCATGGGGTGACCTTAATAGGGAAGTTCCACTGTTTGTGGGTAGAATCGAGAATGTGTACCTTGGGGAGGTAGAAGAACGGACCACTCTCACAGTTCACTAGGATGTGCGCATTGTGGAACATCAACAGACCGAAGTCAAAGAGGGGACCAGGGACCTTCCTGCCACAGACCTGTACAGACAAGTCAAAAGCATTTATTCAAACAAATAAAAAATTAGATGTAGAAATTAAATATACAAAGCAATTGGCAAAAAGCTCGAAAGCAGAAAGATTGCAGTAAAACTACTTAATGTTTCTTCTTGGTCGACAATGTTTAGTAGCTTTTTATCTGTTGTTAATTTCATTAGTGATACAGACATGGCATTAGTGATACAGACATGGCATTAGTGACACAGACGTGGCATTAGTGACACAGACGTGGCATTAGTGACACAGGCGTGGCATTAGTGACACCGACGTGGCATTAGTGACACCGACGTGGCATTAGTGACACCGACATGGCATTAGTGACACCGACGTGGCATTAGTGACACCGACGTGGCATTAGTGACACCGACGTGGCATTAGTGACACCGACGTGGCATTAGTGACACAGATGTGGCATTAGTGACACAGACGTGGCATTAGTGACACCGACGTGGCATTAGTGACACCGACGTGGCATTAGTGACACAGACGTGGCATTAGTGACACATACGTGGCATTAGTGACACAGACATGGCATTAGTGACACAGACATGGCATTAGTGACACAGACATGGCATTAGTGACACAGACATGGCATTAGTGACACAGACATGGCATTAGTGACACATACATGGCATTAGTGACACAGACATGGCATTAGTGATACAGACATGGCATTAGTGATACAGACATGGCATTAGTGATACAGACATGGCATTAGTGATACAGACATGGCATTAGTGATACAGACATGGCATTAGTGATACAGACATGGCATTAGTGATACAGACATGGCATTAGTGATACAGACATGGTATTAGTTATACAGACATGGCATTAGTGATACAGACATGGCATTAGTTATACAGACATGGCATTAGTTATACAGACATGGCATTAGTTATACAGACATGGCATTAGTGATACAGACATGGCATTAGTTATACAGACATGGCATTAGTTATACAGACATGGCATTAGTGATACAGACATGGCATTAGTGATACAGACATGGCATTAGTTATACAGACATGGCATTAGTTATACAGACATGGCATTAGTGATACAGACATGGCATTAGTGATACAGACATGGCATTAGTTATACAGACATGGCATTAGTTATACAGACATGGCATTAGTGATACAGACATGGCATTAGTGACACAGACATGGCATTAGTGACACAGACATGGCATTAGTTATACAGACATGGCATTAGTGATACAGACATGGCATTAGTGATACAGACATGGCATTAGTTATACAGACATGGCATTAGTTATACAGACATGGCATTAGTTATACAGACATGGCATTAGTGATACAGACATGGCATTAGTGATACAGACATGGCATTAGTGATACAGACATGGCATTAGTTATACAGACATGGCATTAGTGATACAGACATGGCATTAGTGACACAGACATGGCATTAGTTATACAGACATGGCAATCATTACTTATGTTTTAGGTGCTTGCTATGAAACTGAATAATGTGAAATTATATCTGCTTTCAATAACTTTAAAACAACTGTGTGCCATAAAACAGTGAAATCAGCTAATAATGGTAAAACTGACTTTCAATGAGTTCCACAGTTTGATTCCGTAGACAATTAATGATGTACACCTTCTAGTGGTTGATGCACGGGTTCGTGAAAACTAATTTTGTCTTCATGTGCTGTGCTTATTGACATTAAAAAAAAATAACCTTTGAATATTCAATGGTGCAGACAGAGACACAGTAGTAACCATTCTGAAAGATGTCAGGTTGGAACTCTTCTGTACATGAGGTAGGTTAAATGTATTTCCTGTCTGCATCATACAGCACAGTAAATAGAAATAATAAACATCTGCATTTCCTGAAAGTCTTCATTTTGACTGTTTTGTTTGTATTTGTTGAAATCAATACAAACTACGATTGTATCAGGATACATATTAAGACACACTGTTTATGACACTTTTCATGATAACTACAGTTTTGTAATACTTTCTAACAAATTTAAACTCATGCCTAAAAGGTCTTAATATTCCACTGCGGGTATAACAATAGCCATGAAAAAAATTCATCTTTACATCTCACCAGCATGTTGTGTTCAATCATGTTCCATGCTCTCGGTCGAAGCATCAGGACTGGAGCTGATGATATATCTGGCACACCTTAAACGTAATAGCACAACAAATGCTTAACTTGTCTTACATTACTTAGGTTCATCATCATTGTGACATCACTGAGGCACAGACCTATTATATTATTATATACGTTTCATTTGGAGTGACCCCTCAATCTGGAGCGACACTCTCCCGGTATCTACGCCACCATGTTGGGATGTGAATAAAGGCTAGTCTATGCACATGAGTTGTCAGGTTCACTCATATACGAATCTTCATAATGATATTACCAACCACATAATATTACATGGTGACAGCGGTGGGATCACTTTTGTGACATCACTTAGGCACAGACCCATCATCTTTGTGACATCACTGAGGCACAGAGCCATCACCTTTGTGACATCACTTAGGCACAGACCCATCATCTTTGTGACATCACTGAGGCACAGAGCCATCTCCTTTGTGACATCACTTAGGCACAGACCCATCATCTTTGTGAGATCACTGAGGCACAGATCACCACCTTTGTGACATCACAAAGGCACTCACTCATCATCTGAGTGGAGGGAGGGAGGGAGGGAGGGAGGGAGGGAGGGAGGGAGAGAGGGTGGGAGAGAGAGGGAGAGAGGAGAGGGAAGGGGAGAGTGAGAGAGAGGGTGATTGAGAGGGAGGAGAGTAGGAGAGAGAGGAAGAGGAGAGGGAGAGAGAGGGAGAGAGAGGGAGAGAGAGAGGGAGAGAGAGAGAGAGAGAGAGAGAGAGGGAGAGAGAGAGGGAGAGAGAGGAGGAGAGAGAGAGAGGAGAGAGGGAGATGGAGAGGAGAGAGAGGGAGAGAGAGAGAGAGAGAGGGAGAGGGAGAGAGAGAGAGAAGAGAGAGAGAGGAGAGAGAGAGAGGGAGAGGAGAGAGAGAGAGAGAGAGAGAGAGAGAGAGAGAGAGAGAGAGAGAGAGAGAGAGAGAGAGAGAGAGAGAGAGAGACAGACAGAGGGCACACAAGATATACAGAGAAACAATGTTGTCTGTCACCTTGTAAGAGAAGAAGAAGAAAGAAGCACACTAGGACAGTTTCTCCAGCAGATACAGCATCCACAATCAGACATAGGATGAGTCTGACACAATCAGACATAGGATGAGTCTGACACAATCAGACATAGGATGAGTCTGACACAATCAGACATAGGATAAGTCTGACACAATCAGACATAGGATAAGTCTGACACAATCAGACATAGGATGAGTCTGACACAATCAGACATAGGATGAGTCTGACACAATCAGACATAGGATGAGTCTGACACAATCAGACATAGGATGAGTCTGACACAATCAGACATAGGATAAGTCTGACACAATCAGACATAGGATAAGTCTGACACAATCAGACATAGGATGAGTCTGACACAATCAGACATAGGATGAGTCTGACACAATCAGACATAGGATGAGTCTGACACAATCAGACATAGGATAAGTCTGACACAATCAGACATAGGATAAGTCTGACACAATCAGACATAGGATAAGTCTGACACAATCAGACATAGGATGAGTCTGACACAATCAGACATAGGATGAGTCTGACTCAACACAAGAGTAAACAGTTCTAGGAAGCCTCCTGTCTTCACACTTGTTGAAAATTTCACCAGGAAGCTGGATATAACTGACACATGACAACCGGCATGACAGAGACGATGAGGTGGGACGATGATTGACCAAGGGTCACCAACAATGACGTTGACCAGGCGTCACCAACAATAAGGCTGACTCACCTTCCAATTAGCAGACATTAAATGCACAATCAAAACTGGCAGAAACCACAACTCCTGCTGTGAAATTCAACAGTTTCTTAGCTGGTGGCATCAACAGGAACCAAAGGCGTAGGTTGGAATGTGCTTTCAATCAAGCAAAGGTTAAAGAGCTATTGATAAAGTGTTTGGTTGACTTCATGAACAGACTACAGAGATGGATTACTGGTGAAGGTGGAAAATAATTTAAACTGGATTATTCATGATTTAATTTTAAAGGTACTAACTACTAAGTCTAATTGTTTTGCCATTAAATCATGTTACGTAGTATAAACTATGCGATAATACATTTAATTAACAAGACTTAATTAATGGCAAGTGAACAAGGTTTATCATGAGCCCAGTTTTTTTTTATCTACGTGTATCCTGCCCTTCTGGGGTATTATGAAGACAGCAATTAGGCAGTCAGGCAGTAATCTCTTCCATCCATTTATAGTCACCTGTGAGAATGAATACTTTCTGATATCTAATCTTCACTGTTCTTTCACTAATGTCACTTCATGCCCTCTAGTCCTTCTGACGTCTAATCTTCGCTGTTCCTTCACTAATGTCACTTCATGTCCTCTAGTCCTTCTGACGTCTAATCTTCGCTGTTCCTTCACTAATGTCACTTCATGTCCTCTAGTCCTTCTGACGTCTAATCTTCACTGTTCCTTCACTAATGTCACTTCATGTCCTCTAGTCCTTCTGATGTCTAATCTTCACTGTTCCTTCACTAATGTCACTTCATGTCCTCTAGTCCTTCTGACGTCTAATCTTCGCTGTTCCTTCACTAATGTCACTTCATGTCCTCTAGTCCTTCTGACGTCTAATCTTCACTGTTCCTTCACTAATGTCACTTCATGTCCTCTAGTCCTTCTGACGTCTAATCTTCGCTGTTCCTTCACTAATGTCACTTCATGTCCTCTAGTCCTTCTGACGTCTAATCTTCACTGTTCCTTCACTAATGTCACTACATGTCCTTTAGTCCTTCTCACGTTCTTAACTGAGACAAAATACTGTATTTATACAGTATTTTCATTCTTCTTCTGAGCCTCATTCCCAACCAGCATCACAGACATTTGTTACTTAGGCCTGTTTGCTTGCTGGGAGCATAGGCCAAAGACCATGGTCCTCCACTGTTGTCGGTTTGATGCCATTTTCTCAATTTCTTTTCAGGTTTTTCCCATCTGCTTACTTTCGCTTTTCATGTCTCTGCTTGCTGGGAGCATAGGCCAAAGACCATGGTCCTCCACTGTTGTCGGTTTGATGCCATTTTCTCAATTTCTTTTCAGGTTTTTCCCATCTGCTTACTTTCGCTTTTCGTGTCTCTCTGCCATGTGTCAGTAGTTTCATAAAATAGTCTAAAATCTTCACAACCCAAATGTGGTTTAATGAACTACAATTGTTTAATTTCCCTGTTCAATTTAATTTGAATGTTGCATTAAACGAACATCTTGAGTTGGGGTATTTATTAATCTTGCCAAATAACTTGCATGGCCTGTAATTGTTTTTAAATACATCTGCAAAAATTAAATCAGGGGAATACTAAAACTTAAACTATATGGATATGTGCTGGGTTACTTGGGTTCCAATTTTCTAGCATTTTTATTAGTAGGCCCCTAGGTGTTAACTTTAAAATGACTATGAATTACAAATGAATCTGAGTTATAAACTAAGGAATGGTCACATAAGTCAATAACATCTGCAGAAACAATAGCTTTACATAGAGTGGGTATTGATTTAGCCTTCACTGCATCACATGGACCAGTTGCTAAGGTTTTGAGTAGAACAAGTACTAATGCACATTGATGCTAATGTTGACAGAACTGGGCAGCTTGGTGGATGATGTCTTGGCAACCAAGTTACTTCAGTTTGATAATGCTCCAGAATGGGATTATGCACTTACCATATTCGTTCCATTAAACATACAGCTTAACAAACATTTGATAAACAAAAATAGGTCAAATTTGGCATTTCAATAAGCGTACAGGGGTACACCAATTTTCTGTGATTCCTGGGTACAGCCATCTCAGTAGATATGTGATTTAGGACCCACATGTGACTGGCAAGTGATTTAGGACCCACATGTGACTGGCAAGTGATTTAGGACCCACATGTGACTGGCAAGTGATTTAGGACCCACATGTGACTGGCAAGTGATTTAGGACCCACATGTGACTGGCAAGTGATTTAGGACCCACATGTGACTGGCAAGTGATTTAGGACCCACATGTGACTGGCAAGTGATTTAGGACCCACATGTGACTGGCAAGTGATTTAGGACCCACATGTGAGCAACAGGACCAAAACACTGTAAAGTCTGATCATTTACGTGGATGGTTTCATATTTTTTCATCACTGATTTTTGAATCTGGTGTCATATTGAAGAAAAGTAAATGACTATGATGGATTCAACAGTCAAGGTTGACATTGGAGATCAGTGTCACTCATTGCTAAAAGGGGGGTGTATGCTAATTAGGGTATGTACGCTTAACAGAACGAATATGGTACATGTGGAAGAAGGGGAAGTTGACTCTGGTGGCAAGTACCTGTAGTTTTGGAATCAATTTTAGATCGCGGACGGCTGAAACCAATATGAAACATGTTTCTTTGACTTATGGATTTATGAGATCATCCCTAAGTGAACCAAGGAAGAAGGAAGGAAGGAAAATTACCTGGGATCTGATTGTGCACTGCTCTGTAGACATTGTAGAGTCCAGTCAACTGGTTACGCCAGGAGGGACAGTGTCCATCATCAAAGTCCGTCTGGGGATGAGAAACAATGGACCATATCAAAAACATGTAAAGTATGTATGTCCATTCATATAGGAACCAGTGGGCCCAAAGATATAGTGTATACACTGCCTACACTGCCTGCTTGGCGTCTCTCACATGCCTGACCGGGAAGCAACTCCAGCCGCTGGGAGCAACATCCAGTGGGTGAGAGACAGAGACCCACCACTGTGTCGGCTTACACATTCACCCCCTGTGTGGGATCTTTTATTTCCCCTGGCATAGACACCAGACAGAAGGGACCAATGGCTTATAGTGTCTCTTCCGAAAGACACAGGCAACGTGAGGTGAACAAAATTCTCTAAGTTTCGAAATGGCGACAGGTGGAATTGAATCACCTTCCCATCGATTGACAGTCCGGCGCTCTACCTCGCGACCACCGCTCCCCATTAAACATGGAAGGAAATAAAAAAGTATTGTTCTATTTTCTGAAATACATTGCCAATTGATATACCAAGTGCCAATGGTCTTAGGAAGTAAATGAAGATAGGAAAAGGCAAATGGACTTCACCACCTCAGAGGAGATGCATTTACAATACTCCAGCATTAACATATTGATAACAATATATAAATATAGCCTAAAACTGACTCTTCCACAAGGAATGGACCCTCTTTCATAGTTCGTTCGCAACCAAATCTTCAATCTCACATGATGAAAAGGAACAGATCTACCATCTTTTGTGCAATATTATTTGTTACCTCTGATACTTGAAGATACAGGTGTACATACATAAATGTATTCTGCATTAGGTTTGCCTTAGATTTTGTAGACATCAAATGGTGAGGGAGAAGAAATGTGGCTGCATTTTCAAAATGTGTTATAATAACATCTCTGTCATTGATTTAATTCATTTGTAATATCTGTCTCTCATATTTTTTAATACATGCACATTACATGAATGAGTCTTCCAAATGAAAATTTTTACTGAAAATATCAGTAAAAAAGAGAAACAGAACTGGATAGAGTAACTGTAATAAAAATTTATTAACGCAATAGCGACAACTAGAAATTTATGTACAGGAACTGGATTCATAAAGAAGAGAAACTGAACCACAACTCTGAGAAAGATTTGATAAACTGGTGATATACTGAGAATGCTGAATGATGATGAGACTGTGATTTAGTTCATAGCATTGAATTTATGCTATTTACAATTACGATTATTATACAATGGGGTGATTCTGATTTAGTGTTATCTAATCTGTGCGGTGGCGCCGTGGTTTGAGTCGGAGTAGGTCTGAATGCCAGAAAGTAATTATTAAACATTATTTTTAGACACTTTCTATTTGGTTAATATAATTTTTAATTCATCATGACAAATATTTGGAAATTTACTGTAAATCAATTAAGAAACCAGGTTAAAACAGCACGGAGTGAGCAGCCTTAGTCTGACTAAGCCTGTCCACTCTTAGTCTTACTGGTAGTTTACCAAGCAAAGTCAAAGTAGGCCTACCTCAATCTCTATTGCTCTAACTATTTCATAATATCGATTTAGACGTAACGTTTCTACGTTATTGTGAACAATAACGTAGAAACAAAAAACGTAAAAAAATAACAAAAATATATCAATTGAAGTGAGAAAACGTGTACTGCAATTCTACATAAAGCCCATATTGCTATATGGATGTGAATCCTGGACAATAACCAAAAGCTCACAAAAAACCATAGAAGCCACTGAAATGTGGTTCTTAAGAAGAATGCTGCGAGTGCCATGGACTGCAAAGCAAAGCAACGAAGTCATCCTTAGGAGAGCCAAATCAAAAAGAAAGATCATCAACAAAGTTAGAACACAACAAGCACGATTTATAGGCCATGTCTTGAGAAAGAAAAAGTTAGAACAAATAGTAAGAACAGGAAAGATAGAAGGAAAAAGACCCAGAGGACGCCAGAGAATAAAAATAATAGATAGTCTGTCAACATGGTGTGGAAGGAGCACAACAGAACTGCTACAAACTACACACGACCGTGCGGTTTGGAGGGCCATGATCGCCAACGCCTGTGACAGACATGGCACATAGAAGAAGAAACATAGAAACTAGGTGTGGGTGCGTGTAGTAACTACAGTAATCATGAGGATATCTAAGTTCAAGATTGCCAGATTACGTATGGGAGCTGGTCGATAATACAATTTTAGCCAAACCATCTTAATCTGAAGGTCCCATTGTAGATGTTTATGTAGGTGCATTACAGTAGCCAATCATGTGACATTTAGGGTGTGCACAGCACAAATGTATACAAAATAAGGCTTTTTTAAATACTTTACACAGCACTGTTAAAACACATGGAAGGTTGCTAGCCATTGAGTGAAACCCTCTGCCTGCCAACTACAGATGAAAATGTGTTGGGTGTGGGCAGGTTGAAAATGTTGTCTATGACATCCATTCAATGACAGTCTTTACAAAGATTGGGCCTCTATATTGGTCAGTCTTGGAAGGGGATACTTTGAAGCAGCGGATGTTGTTGTTGGTTTGCCTTTGTATAATGTTGTTAGTTACGTATCCCTCGTAGGTGACTGGTCTGATCCTATGTTCGTCTCTGTTGGCTGGTGTGAGGAAGGCGTCCGCCTGTAGTGGTGGGACCAGGCCTTGTGCTATTTTATAAAACATTGTCAGCCTGAGTTGCCTGCGTCATTCTTCCAAGGGTGGGACATTGAGAATGTAATTCAGATTCATTGTAATAACATAATATTAATATGACATCAATTCTGTTGCAATGCCAACAATTACTATTAAATATTGGTAATATAATTACCCAAGCAGTATCAACTTATCGCGTATGTTTTGGAAAAACAAGACGTTTTAGGCACTTTTCGCTGCTGACACCCGTTATAGCGACTCTGATTACATCAGTTATGCCACCTGCCGCACTTGTAAAACACTAAATTGACAAAAAGGGCCTTTACCAAACTCACAGCAACAAGGTATCTTTTCTTAGAGCACAATTAAATGTACTAGATGAAATATTCAGTGTTGCAATACACCAGGGAGAGTAAACATAAGTTTATATTCAACTAACCCCATTTCTAAATAACCACTAATGTGATATATACACTTTAACACATAAATGCATATATATATATATACAGGTGTATATATATATATATATAAATGACTAGTTTCATTGATTATATATTGATACCAGTCTTGTATTGCTGTTGTCATATGAAGTTGGAAATAAATATGATTTTATTTGATTGAGAACCAAGTGGAGATGAGAAATAGACAACCGAAGAGTCAGACACTGACACAAAGAACAGCGCAGACATTGTTCTTTTAGTGCCACCGGGCTGGGGACGGTGCAGTCGCGCCACGCGGTGCACTTAGCAACCAGAAACAACACCTAATTAAACAAATTAGCCAAATTTAACGCCACTTTGGCCTGGCATCCTGACACTGCTCGTGTGTCGCATTGTTACCTGCGCGCGGCCGTTGTATTCCAAGACAACGAGCTACGCCAGATTTCCTGGCCTGTGGCTTCATCCAGGAAATCAGTGACCACAGCAGCACTGCGGACATGAACTAATTGACACAACCAGCAGCCAGCCTAGTGGTCAGTCTGCACCTTATAAGCATGACTAGTGATGACACCACTGCAGTGGACACTCACTGGTGAAGGACCACGGGTGAGCGCGAGAAATGTCAGTTCCAAAATAGGTAAGTGATTAAAATAGTTACACCTGTGGAGATGTGTTGAAAAGAATGCAATTAATCATAAAGTGGGTTTATAATTTAATTAGGATATCAGTGAGTCCGAGTTGTGTCAGAGATGAACAATTAGGATATATATGCAAGGACAATACAGAAATTACACAAATAGGGAAGGTGCTGTTTAGCTTAAATGCAATTAAGACCATCACAAGAATAACTATGATTGTGATTACTTTGCCAATGTCATTGATTACTGGCCAACACTCCTTACGATGTTGATCATGAGATAGATATTTAATTCATTATGTTCACTAGGTCGCCACTGCCTATGCATTGTGCCAGGAATGAACTGGGAATATTTCGTATTTATCATCCACGTTGGTCTTTAGGAGATTCATCTCTGAACTATGCTACCTTTGTTCCTACAACACTCCCCACATTCTTCCCAAAGAGGGAAGGTCTTTGTAGGAAGAGTGGTCATAACATAGTTTAGATTACATTTATATACAAGATGATTTTAGCTCTAAAGTTGCACTTTATGTAGCATTGCGTATTAACTATTTTTAAGACTTTCTAGAAATACAATATTTTAGAGCATATTGAACAAAATTGCTTCAGGTGGCTAGAGCACGAAGAAGTCAATGACTAATTAAGAGTGCAATATTATTCCATTTACTAAAATTTTATTTCAAAACATTTTGTATGACTCCAGGCTATTAATTAAACTTTTCATATTAATAGCTAGCAATAAGCAATGTTGTCATTTTTTTTCAGTTCATATAATTATGTATAATTGTAAACATATTTTAGCAGTTTTTTAACATTGGTTTGCCTCTTACAGACAGGTGTCAGAGATTATATACATGAAACATAAAAAAAATGATTACATTTTAGTAAATGGATAAATTTATATTTTAACATTATTAAGTTTATTGTCTTTTACAGGTTTATGTGACTGTTATGATAATAACTTTATTATATAATATAATTTATAATAATTGTAACACGTACACCAATGTCATCACAAAAATCCAAACATAAATTAAAAATGTTGTAAATCAAAGAAAATGCCATTCTGGGGTTAAGTAAATAATAATTAGATCATGTTGACAGCCACAGAAATGTTCCCAGAATTTATAATCTTCAGCAAGTTGCAAGTTAACATTGGCTAAATCTAGTAGAACAAACCCGGTATATGGCCAGGCTAACAAATCAATTAATTGGTAACTTAATTTTATAATTAACAATATAGCAGCAGCTGAATGCTACATCAAACATATCCCCTGGCAGTTACCTGAACCAACCTACAGGGGACATATTATGATCCTTTAGAAATAATTGCATAACACCATTACCCCTCATTCCCAAGGCAACCAGCAATTAGCAGGGTATTAGACAGGGGGTTTCTGGTTCTTTCATGTGCTATTTGCCTGACGATGGGGGTGGATCTTTAGGGTTTAAATTGTTTTACAATTCATCTTTATGGATATGTTTTGTCTATAGTAAAGGAGGATATCACCTTCAGCTTCCAGTCTAGGTAAAATCTTCTCCTTTTGATTTATTACTATTTTACATGTAAAGCGCCTTGAATAGTTTCTAACTAGAGTTGGCGCTATATAAGTATATTTATTTATTTATTTATTTATCCTTGTCATTTTTCAGTCCCTATCTTCCATTGTCTATGTCTCTCCTAAATCATGAACTGTCTACCCAATGGCTGGTGTTCGTTTAATTCCATGCTAGCACCTTATTTGCCTTCATTTCCAAATCACCCTTTTCTATTTGCTGACATCCAACCAACTACAACGACCTGTCTGGAATTTCCCCACTATCCTTTCCACAAATGCTTCTTCATCCTCATCTCATTCTCTTCCTGCTACCACATATTCTCATAATCCAGGCCCTCTGTGCCTTATCCAGGTTTTCTGCACCTAAACCATGTCCTCTGTGCCTAATCCAGGTCCTCTGTGCCCAATCCAGGTCCTCTGCACCTAAACCAGGTCCTCTGCCTCTAATCCAGGTCCTCTGCTCCTCCCTAGGTCGTCTTGAGATCCTCTGCTCCTCCCTAGGTCCTCTGCTCATCCCTAGGTCCTCCGGTCCTCTGCTCCTCTCTAGGTCCTCTTCTCATCATCCATGTTCCTTGTTCATCCAGTCAATCAATAACAAATAACAATAAATTCTCAAAAAGTAATATAAAATAAAATTCAAACAATGGTTGGCAAAGTGTTCCCCCTCTCACCGGTTGGCAAAATGTCCATAGATGAAATGTTCGTGGGTGAAATATACTTTGGCAGAAGGTCAGGGAATTGTGTAACCATCTTGGATTCCTTACCACATGGACATTGCTATGAAAGATGATATTTCACTGGGGGAATCCGAGTCTGTCACTGGTCACTGTCCACCCAACCAATTAGCCCTGGTCAATACAACAGACTTGTAGTAACAGCTACTGTCTTGCCACCTCCTAGTCTCCCTGTGTATTCAGCTACCAACAGTACTGCCTGCTCTGATGCTTTGCCAAACTGCACCACTTACAACTGCCAAACTTACAAATGTTTTATATGTGTTAACATTTTCAAACAAAAATTAGGAAAAAAGTAACATTATGTTTTTCAAAATTCCCCATTGGTTAAGGGCCTTTGATTGGTTTTATACCAGATGTTACATGGACATAAATTTATTTTTCACAATATTACACATTATTTCCGATATTGTTCAATAAATGGACCATTGATAAATTTGGGATATTTTAAGTAACTTGCATCAATGCACAGACAAAATGAAGATACATATAATTTAGGTCTTCTAAATTATTAACGATGACAAATTGTATACGTTATATAGTAACCATATAATATCGTTCATTTATTTAAAGTGTATTTTAACATTTCAAATATATTTTCATTTATTAGTTGTATGAAATATTGAAGACACTTTTATTATTAGCTTCACTGAGTGTGTAAGTTATTACATAAAGTGTTATATTTAGAACTAGCCTTATTATTAATGTCCAAGGTGCATAAGCTGAAGAATGCAAGTTGATACTGTGACGACAGTATTGAACAGACTAAATGCAAGAACCCATTGGCTAATTGGTAGATTGTGTTTGGCTGCCTGCATAAGGTATCCCTTGCTTCACCTCCTTATAATCACTGCATGTCATGTCACACAAACACAATCATTCAGTTAATTAAAACAGTCATTCACGACAGATAATTACGTGCTAGTAATGTCATCATGGTTCCGATGGTTCAGCCAATTTCTTGCTGTTGATACATGACATATAACTGTGGCATTGTGACATTGGTGTGGATATATATATTCAAGTAATTCCTCTACCTTGGCTAGAGAACAGAAAGTTACATTGATGAAGGAATAATGTATTTTAGATATCAGAAAATATTCCAATAAATTATAGATCTGTTGATTATGTAAATTCTAGCAGTGCAAATATGTGTAAAAACAAAATTAACAAATATATATCAGAAGAACGGGTTTCACACAGATACAAAAATGCTGGGCCAAAGGCTTCCTTGACCACATGCCATCCATTTTTGCACTGGTTGATAATCTTGCAAAATCCAGTTATATGTTGAGAAGAGGCTGGGAAGACAGGGAGATATAACAACCAGTATTGGAAAAGCCTGGGAAGCTTGCAAGAGGCTGGGAAGACAGGGAAATATAACAACCAGTATTGGAAAGGCTTGGGAAGCTTGCAAGAGGCTGGGAAGAGAGGGAGATATAACAACCAGTATTGGAAAAGCCTGGGAAGCTTGCAAGAGGCTGGGAAGACAGGGACATATAACAACCAGTATTGGAAAGGCCTGGGAAGCTTGCAAGAGGCTAGGAAGACAGGGAAATATAACAATCAGTATTAGAAAAGCATGGGAAGCTTGCAAGAGGCTGGGAAGACAGGGAAATATAACAACCAGTATTGGAAAAGCCTGGAAAGCTTGCAAGAGGCTGGGAAGACATGGAAATATAACAACCAGTATTGGAAAAGCCTGGGAAACTTGCAAGAGGCTGGGAAGACAGGGAAATATAACAACCAGTATTGGAAAGGCCTGGGAAACTTGCAAGAGGCTGGGAAGACAGGGAAATATAACAACCAGTATTGGAAAAGCCTGGGAAGCTTGCAAGAGGCTGGGAAGACAGGAAAATCAAGTGTAATGGATCAAAATAAATGGAGGTTTTTAGATTATTACTGATTATTGAAACAGTCCTAATTCATGGAGAGAAACAAGAATGATCACAAAATGTATGCAGGATCAACAGGGTGGCTATTACATGTGACAACTGTATAAAACACACAAAGGTTCTCAGATAATTGGATGAAGACAAACCCAATGTGCAGGTGTGAAAGAGTTCTAGAAGTAAAGAAGTGGTCACAGAGAAGGTTACTTGGCATACCATGGAGAGAAATCATTGGGCAGACCATGCTTCATCTATTCAAAACTACTTGGGTCTCAATTCAGGATAACAATAATAGTTACTTTACTAAATTGAAAAGGTTGTATGGGATAGATGGCAATGGAAAGGTATCATGAACAACTTGTATGCAATGACTAGGTGAGATGATGTCATAAGATTTGCAGCTTTGCAGATGTAACTTGTTTCATAATATTCAATATATATCACTACAGAAGACAACACAGAGCCAATACCACACACCACCACAAACAAGACATCACATTCACATCGACATTACACACACATCACAGGACAGAGCACATCACACCCTGCAAGGGATTACAACACTCAGCCTGGACAGGAAAGAAGACATCACTGCTGAGGAGACATCACTCATGCAACACACCCAGTGCTGTGCAGTGAGGTTTTGTGATATGTTCATTGGTGGGCAGCCATTGAACACAATGATCATGTCACAAGCACCACTGCGCAGTGCTCAGTGCCCGGGTGGACCCAGCATACATGGACAAGTCAAAAGTAAAATGAAAAAGGTAAGTTCTTAGTTATACAGCGCAGTAACCAGTCCACAGGACTGCTCAAAGTGCTTTACACTTTACTCTCTGGCAAACATGTTCAACTGAACACCATCTCGACTTCTATGGGATACTTTCAGCCATGCTGCAATTAATGCGCAAAGACTTCGTACACAAATATCCACCAATGATTATAGCCAGGTACTCATTGATACAGCTGAGTGAACAGGAGCAACGTAGAGTGAACGAACTTGCCCAAGGTTCGACACGACAGCACAGAATATAAACCTGGATTCTCTCGAATGTGTCCAAAGTTCCAGCCACTGTGCCACTGTGCTCCACATTCCACAAGTATAATGGCAACCATTGCAAGTAAGCTTCTACCTCTTACAAGTATAATGGCAACCATTGCAAGTAAGCTTCTACCTCTTACAAGTATAATGGCAACCATTGCAAGTAAGCTTCTACCTCTTACAAGTATAATGGCAACCATTGCAAGTAAGCTTCTACCTCTTACAAGTATAATGGCAACCATTGCAAGTAAGCTTCTACCTCTTACAAGTACAATGGCAACCATTGCAAGTAAGATTCTATCTCTTACAAGTATAATGGCAACCACTGCAAGTAAGCTTCTACCTCTTACAAGTATAATGGCAACCATTGCAAGTAAGCTTCTACCTCTTACAAGTATAATGGCAACCACTGCAAGTAAGCTTCTACCTCTTACAAGTATAATGGCAACCATTGCAAGTAAGCTTCTACCTCTTACAAGTATAATGGCAACCATTGCAAGTAAGCTTCTACCTCTTACAAGTATAATGGCAACCACTGCAAGTAAGCTTCTACCTCTTACAAGTATAATGGCAACCATTGCAAGTAAGCTTCTACCTCTTACAAGTATAATGGCAACCATTGCAAGTAAGCTTCTACCTCTTACAAGTATAATGGCAACCACTGCAAGTAAGCTTCTACCTCTTACAAGTATAATGGCAACCATTGCAAGTAAGCTTCTACCTCTTACAAGTATAATGGCAACCACTGCAAGTAAGCTTCTACCTCTTACAAGTATAATGGCAACCACTGCAAGTAAGCTTCTACCTCTTACAAGTATAATGGCAACCATTGCAAGTAAGCTTCTCCACCCTGTCGACTCGTCTTGTAAGTATGATATATGGAGCTAGAAAGCTGCTACAAATAACAGGCAGGCTGGTACCTTCTGCAAGTTGATACGTCTTGCAAGTATGCTAACACTCTAAGCAAGTAAGCTTACAAGTATGGTGGCACTGCTCTTGAATGTAAGCTTCTACCTCCTGCACATATGCTGGCACCTTTTGTATGTATGTCAATACCTCTTCCAAGAATGTTGGTACCTCTTGCAAATAAGTCTATGCTTGTTGTAAGAATACTGTCACCTCTTGCAAGTAAACTGACACTTCTTGGAAGTGACAATCATTGCCTTAAAGTTACAATAAAATTATGATTTGCCCCACAGAATGTCCATTCATTATGCAGTAAAAGCAGAATGCCCTCTGTAACTGCCGTGCTCTGATTCCATTCTCTATGTGAACATGTTCTTTCAAAGCATACACTGTGTGGCGTCATTCCACACGTGGCAACACTGAGAGCAGAAGACAAGCAAATATGCATGCACATTAGCCGAGACAAAGCCACGGTAATGAACACACCTCTAGACCACTGCACAGTGTCCAGCTAACAATGCTGAAGCCACAAGTGACCATCCTCCAGCATCAACAGCCCCAGCGGGAGGGAGGTAGGAGGTTGGTAATAAGGTGTGTCATCATTAGGTCTGGTATGCGACTGTGTACGAGCGTCATGTATATAAACGTGGTGATACCCATAGTAGAGCATCACTGACTGTGGAGACGGAGGCTGCACAACAGAGATGATCATCTCTCTCTCTCTCTCGTCTACTGTGTGAAAGGTGCCGTGGGCAGTCATTGTGCCACGGAGAAAGAGGTGAGAAACTAGACTGGGAAAGTGTGCCGATGATCGTCAACGTAATGATGAAAACTGTGTGACACGTGGCAGTGACATGTTGTTAGAATGGTGACAGAGAGACAGAATGTTACTAGGAAAAGCTTAGTGTGACAGTAACTGAGTAAAACCTTGAAACAGAGGACTTGTGAGTTAGAGAAAAGGCAAGGTAGCAGCATCATAAGAGCAGATGAACTATGATGTTAAGGAACCATAGCGCAGAGGTGACAGACAGTTATCAAGAATAAATGAAACACACCTGAGACGAGAGGTGATGGTGAAAGAGAGAGATAGCTGTAGGTACAACAGAAACACACCTGAAATGAGAGAGGTGACAGTGAAGACAAGAGACACACACCTATGAAGACGACACCTCTGTAAGCTTTAGTGTGCTGAGCCTGGGTTTGTAGTGCGGTCATGCGCAAACCACTCAACCATGACCACAGTGCAAAATCCAGGCTCAGCAGATTAACAGTGACGAGAGGACAGAAGCATTCCACACTTCCGATCATATTATCTACTCCACCGAGGAGACTGAAGACGTGTCATGGGGAGCTGAGGACAGGAGGTAGGGGTACATTGGTGTAAAATTGATGTCTCTGTTAGCACTTGAAACACTGAGCATCTTTTACACCATTGCAGCCTTGTTTCTCTAACATCAACTGGTGTATTTGTACAGTGATTGTTGTGTAGTAATGGTAAGTCTAATACATTTGTATAAATGGTGAGTAAACAATGAGAGTCCTGAAGTTTTGAAGATATCTAAATCTGTTGAAAGCTGTTTGGTATAGGTGTCGGAATGTAGTAAATATTGGGGCTGGGGGCAGAAGCTTGAGCACCAAAAAGCTCCAAGTAGCCTCCAACTGCATCTGTTGCCTAAATATTGAGGGATAAACATATTTCCCACCCCCATCCAAAATATTGGGGGATCAGCATCAAATCCCCCACCACGCCTTTGAACTGAATGTATTGATGACACTCACTTGAATTCCCTGGGCTGTGCTTTTCAAAGCAGCGATAAAGTGTTCAGTGTTACTTGGTGATACATCCCCAAGATCAACGTGGCGACACTGGAGTCGTCTAGGGATGGGACAAACCTTCCAGTCTCCATGCTGAACATCAAGGGGTTGTGATGGGAAATCAGGCAGTTCTTTTGTTTGGTCTACTTTTAACTTGTGTACAGCCCTCTGCTGCAGAATCTGCAACAAAACGAAGAACAATGGGGAAAATACTAAGACACTCCTAACAAAACCAGAAAGATGAAACAACTCTCTAGGCAACATATTCTTGGATGGGCCTGCAGTCTCTTAAAGGATACAGGTTAATAAAAACAAGCCAAGCTGTAGAAACATTCATGACCTGCAGAAAATTACCATTTTAATGGAATTTCATGTTAAAATACAACAGGCAGATTCTACGAATAGTGTCTAAGCAACAATGGAATGACAGTGTAGGTGTAATAAACCATGTAGCATAGACCACACTTGGGATCTTCATGAGTTGTTCACTAGCATGGCAGCAGTACCACTGTAGATGTGATGTATGTAAATTCAAGGCTGCCAATAGGGAGAAATGGAAAGGGGTAAAGCTGGGGCACTGCGGCAGTACAAGAATTTGCATCACCCCTTCACACAGGGGGGTGCAAATTCAAATAAGAAAATCTGAGCATAAACTGTTTGACTGCATTCAGGTGACATAGACTGGTAGAGCAAATGTGTAAATTGCCATCCAATGATGTATCAAATTTGTTGCCGGGTGAGGTCAGGCTGTTGTTAAATATTTATTGTTTACAGTGGCCAACTCTGAGTCTGTGTACTTGAGATAGTAGTGTTTAAGTTTTTGGATGCATCTAATATCTAGACTGTAGTGATCTTATCACATCATACTGACTGGTGCTTTGGGCTGATAGATTTACTATTAAAAAACTTGTCTTCATTATAAACTGTCTTCTTAGGTTAGGGTGTCAACAGTATAATTATATTATCTGTATCATGCATGTACCTATGAGATTGACTAACATGAAGAGAATATTTATATGAAGTATTTAGATGTTTAATGAACCATAACTAATTTGTTTTTCTTCAGACATGATTTGTTGTCTATTTATTTAAATAAAGTTGTGTTACCACTCAGTCTTGCCCATATCACACCAGCCATCATGTTTATGATTCACAGTCCTATGCACAAATATTTGCACATCACTGCACATGGAGTCTGCCATGTTCTTAAAATAAACAAACTTAGTAAAACACCAACCCTACCTCATCCACTTGACTGCTGAAAGCCTCGACCAAGCTGCTTACAAATGCCACAGCCCCTGGAGTAAGGAGGACATTGTAGCAATGGGCACAGCCTTTAGGAGGAGGATCCAACTCGGATACACTACAGCCAACCTAGAAAATATCAAATTCATATGTAACAATTGCAGGGCTATAAGGGACGGTGGGTTTCCAGCCACAATAAATTTACTGCCATGCTCTGTCAATGTTTCACTAGGCCAAAAACATAAACACTAAAGAAATGCCATATATATATTTGAGACTTGCCAAAAGCAAGTCTCAAATATATATATGATCCCGACTGAAATCCCAGGCACGTAGAAAATAATTTCTGACATTATGAGTAGGCCACAAGTACAATGTTGTTTTGAGTGGAAATGAATCAGACTCAGTTTCATCATTTATACTACTACTACTACTAGGTCTACCGTCTAGTCTCTAGAGTGTCCATAGTTTGTGCATCGACAAATTCTGTTGCAAAGTTTTTCTTCAACATGAAGCGTTTACATTGACTGAGTGATGACATGCCAACCAGGTATATCAACAATTATACTGGTAAGTTCAACATAACATTTAACTGATGCTGTCAAATAACAGAGCAAAAACGACACGACACCAAGCCTCGCCCAAGTCTTAGAAATTAGTTAGAAAAATGAACTGAATTGGACGATGCACAAACTTAGCTCTTAGGAAACGCGACGATATACTGTACTACAATTATTATATGAATATGAATAATGTAATTATTCCAAACAACATGTAATTTACTATCACTGAATCATTTGACTGAAAGAATGTTGATTAAAAGACAACAAAAACGTTGACAGAAAATTCGGAAATGTAGTATAATTCAAATAATGATCTCACTCACATCGTCTTGCGTTCCGTGGATCATCATGTCAACCACCTGGCGTTTCAGCTAATTTTAAACGAGATGCGTCCGTGAGAAACCAAACCGATTCACTGCAAATACATTCTCGCAGCGCCAGACACCGCACGTCGAGTTGAGTACAAAGTTCGATATGTAAGTTGACAGAAGGATTATTCTGTGTCGTGTCAACAAAAGATGCACGGCAGGACGCCATGTTGACTGAAAGTATCGCCACCTGGTGATTATTAAAAGAAGCGAACCAACAGTTAAGTATATTATTCAACAAAACCACCCTCGTCGTTAACATTATCTGATACGTGGAGTTTTGTTGCATGATTTAATATGGTATTCATCCAAAGGAACGTTCCAAACTAGTTGGTTCCTGGCCCACCATGCGGCATCACAGTTGTGGCCACAGCGTATCGTTGGTAGACTAGTCCACCGTGCGGCGCCACTCTTCTACATCAACACAAAAATGTATAATCTACGTAGCGCCTCTAGGTCCAGGAAGTCAGATTTTTTAAATAATTGGTCCTGGTAAGCAGCGCCTTGCACAGTCTCGCTTAACCGACTCTTGCACGGCTGCGTGACTTCGCCAGGAAACAGAATCTGGCCGAGAACACGCGTTATGAATGCACGCATCTAGTACCGCTCCTACGGTGATCCCATCTTGCGGCGCCTGGATAATCGAGGCTAATGCCAAACTCAATAATCATTTGCGTACGCTGCCAGTAGCAAATGTATTGGGCGAGCAGCCAATCGGGTCGTAATCGAAATTCTTAATCCAAAAATAAATTAGGATTTAACTTTTCTGTTCATCACTTGTGTCAATATAGGCCTAACCAAAGTTTCCAATGCGCAGCATAAACTTATATAAGTTGACTTTTATTTAACTTTTAGTTTTATTGTCAGCCTGCATGAGAGCCAACCATCGTCTCTACTCGGATTCAGGGTATACCGGGATCAGTATCGTACAGTGAAACATATGTTATACCAAAGCATTTAAATAATCAAGCAGAGTCACTCAACGATACGCCATTTTGATTTTGAACTGGTAGCGTATACAATATAATTACGTCACACCTGAATAACAGAGGGCGCTGTGCGAGTGACTATGCTTGGTTATTTAAATGCTTTGGTTATCCCAACTGCTACATGGAATTAACATACCTTCATTTTATTACAAGGCACTCACAAACCTGACACCTTCAACTCTGCGACCGTCTGACATGGTTTGTTCACGAACAACTTCGACGGAAAGAGACTAACCGTCAGTTGTATTCTAGAAAAGTGGACTACCGGGGGCGAAGCGCACTCCCGGGGACGAAGCACACCTATCTCGGCTAATGTTACATGTTTGGCACATTCCACCAATCAAACGTTGCAATACGATGCCAAACCATTTTAGTTACGTTCGAATGTCTAAGGGGCTGCATGCCTGCATAACCAGATAGCACTGACCGGGGAGAGGGGGGGGGGGGGGGGGGGGGCGGTTTTGACATTTTGGTCGTACAATAATTAATACGCATTGCGATAATTCCGGGTTTTGTCTAGAGAATTGTAACATATAGTGTAACATAACATAACGCTCTGTATTTAGGCAACACTCCTAAGTTTGCAATTAATGTTCCGCCGTCACTTTCGTCGCATCCATCCATACGCCCGTAGCATGGTATATGGTTTGGGGGGCATTTTTCTGCCTGGAATTTGTTCGCGGTGTCGAGAGGAGTGGTGTTGGATATGTTTCCGTTTGAAGGGATCGTCATAAACAATACGTCAAAATTACAATTCAAGCACAATTATACGTCCCTCAAAGCGGAACTACTTCCTTACGCGGAACTCTTTTGTCCCAGCGGGGTGGGTGCGTACGCATCCACTGCCGCCTGCAAGCCTGCTCTATGTATTTTATATCCTCCCTTGGAAGAGGTAGTCTCTAGTGCTGCCTAAATCAAAGCATTATCAAACAACAAAACGACGCTCGGTGGTCTTCTACCTTTTTGTCATGACCAAGCCATGTTCATGGTCATTGTACTATCAGTATTGTAAAGAAATCAGTGGGAATTCTAAATAAAAGAAACGTGCCCAACATCACTGTACCTTTCTTTTCGTTGGAGCTGGCCAACAAGGCTGCTATAGTGAAGGTTATTTGCTTATCGAGAGTCCAACCCTTTTATCTATGTGTATCCCGCTCTTCTGATGTATGTATCGATTTTAGTCTTAAACATTCACGCTACTAACACTCACACACTCAGCAGATAATCTGTTCCATTAATTTACAGTCCTTTGTGAAAATGAGAACTTTCGTATATATAATCTACACTGCTCCTTTGCTAACATCACTTCATGTCCTCTAGTCCTTCTATCTTTCTTAACTGAGAAAAAAATATTTCTATCAATATTTTCATAACCATTTATTATTTTAAACACTTCTATCTGATCTCCTCTCAATCTCCTGGTCTTTAGTGTTGTTAAACCACATTCTTTTAGGGATTAAAAGGGTAGCAATATTCCACACATCCACAGGACTAACACAAATTGAGGATTACTAAGTTGGTTTATGGCTCCCTGCAAATCCCCAATATTTGCAGACGCCAAAAATACATTACGAATTTTACGATGATTATTTGGTCTTCGCATCAGCTCAACTAATTGCGTGCGTACGTGTGTGGTGCTTGCGTGGATGCGTTCGTGCGGGGATACACGCATACGTGGACCCATGCGTTGGTGCGTGCATGCGAGAGTGCATGCATGTTGTGTCTGATACCTGCCTGCGACTGCGTGTGTGTGCGTGTGTTGTGTGTGTCTGTGCGTGAGTGAGAGAGTGTGTGTGTGCGCGCGCTTGCGTTCTCATGCGTGTGCGGCGTGCGTGCGCACATTGATGTGCAATATTTGGTGGGAATGAGTAGACGCATTTGCAGGCACGCGTACCTACCGGTATACCTACGTTTGGGAGATGCAGCGTGCCAACCCAGAGGGTGTCAATTTGCTCGAATGCAAATTGTTGTTTCTGAATACCGCCAGATGGCACGACGTAAAATAATACTTACATCATAGTCGCAAGGTGGCGCAATCTCTTCTAAAATGGCTGAGGGGGAAGTAATCGAGCCGATAGGTGAGTTTCACTAGTAGTGCTGTGTGATCAGTGCTAGCTCATTTCAGTGTTGTCATGTTCCGTTGATATTTGCATACAAGTACTGTACTATGAGAATCGTAATTATCTGCAATATGGTACACTGCATATTACACATCAGATACAGAGATACTCAGTTTCGTGAGATTCGGGGGAATCCGGGGGTCAGGGGTCAGTGACAGTGTGAGTGTGACAGTTCAACATCGACCGGAGCTAATAACGTAATCGTAAGATTCTAAACTGACACACACTCACTGGTCGAAGGTATCTCAGCAGGACCGACAGAAATTCGCTGACTGATTTAACTTAAGTTGTTATGATAAATTGTACAACTCCTCCTTCATACATCGATATTCTAGTGATATTATGAGATTATACCCGTCACTTTCTGTAGCTGGATACGATATATGTTTGCAATGTATGTATATTGGTGTAGATTATCTCCCGTTGGTTGCATTCGATATAATTATTCTGAAAATGAGTCCAAGCTCGGCGATACCTAGTCGACTTGTAGGCTCATTCGCATTCATTGTTTTGAATAAAATTGGATTCATGTGGAACCGTAAGATAACTGCTTGTTCCTCTATGATGACTACTGTTTGTATGACATCGGAATATTGCACAATAACTCATTCTGACGCTCGTTTCGACCCCAAAACTATTCTTGTTAACATGCTCTGAATGCATGGAAAGATTCGGCCTGCTGCGAGTGTGGGTCATATCTTTCATATGTGACGTTATGATACCACGTGATCGCCTAGCTCATGACATTTTTTGTTGTTGCGGGAATCGCTACACAGACGGGTTTAAAATCGAATTTATGTTACAAATGTATTTTTCTGTATTTTTCTAATGTTCTCGAATCTTACATACAATGTTAGACTTTGTGTACACATGGAAACGGATTTTAGCTAATGCCTTGTTTTTATTTCCTTTAACACTATTATAATATAGTATTACATGTATCATTTGCATGTGTTTACTGCATTTAACGGAAGAAGTATTTATCAGCAGCCTATATCCTCCTCTTTCCCTGGAAGTGAAAGGTGAAACTCTAGCCTGGTGCATGGCGCCTGGCACCTGGGTCTTATTATGTCTTATCCAAACGGCCTCTTTTCTGAGCTAAAGCAGTCCTTGAGAATTTTTTGTGTTAGTGCCTTCACAGACAAAGACCATTAGCTCTGTTGGTCCTGCACTCGCACAAAGCCATACATTGAGCTAGCTAGTATGATTATTGTGTTTAGTTTTGGGTAAATTTAGTTTGATAAAATTAATGTCATAGCCTTAGGCTTAGACAGGTTTCTATACCAGGCCTGGTGTTGACATTAGCAATATTTCAGGTCTCAATGAATTAGTAACCTTTTTAGAAAATAATAATATTAATTGTAGATATACACTGTAACCAGTACGGGCATTCAGTGTTGTACACTACACTAACAAAACAGTAGAAAAGTATTATTGTGTATTTAATCATTTCAAAAACCTAAGTAGAAGTATTGACAAAAATGTACTTAAGTACAAATACTTGACCTCAACCCTGGTAGTTACTTAAATCTAGTTAAATGTTTTCAAGTGTTTGCAATATTCTTATAAGTGATATATTATTTAATAATGTACAGTACTGATATATATATATATATATTTATATATATATATATATATAATATATATATATATATACTAATGGTAAAGTGGCGAATTAATGTGTTATGTTTTCTTGTAGATCTAGAGAATACAAGTTTAGTACCGTTAACACAAGTGTTCATGTATTTGTTACAGTTGAATACAGAGATGACAAAAAGGATCCAGACAACTATGTGTGTATCAGCATTGACATACCCAAGCTGAAGAAGAAGCTGTTTAGTGGGGGAGCAGCTAATGGAGATGTCATGTTGGAACTCAACGAAAGGTGCACCATTTCGTTGTCTTTCTAGTCCCAGGAAATATTACAAAATTATTAATTTACATATTGTTTTTAACATGCTTCAATGACTAAGCTACTAATTAATAGTAACTGTTGATTTGGATTAGTCGTTTAGTGTGATTTTTATTACATTATGTTTGGTTTGGAGTATAGTAGTCGTGTGCTTCAATCATATACTTTAATCAGGAAACGTAGCATTACAAATAATTTCTACAGTTGAAACATTTAATTCTCCACTGAGAATCATAATTTATAGCATGAACACTATACTTCACCTTTTAGTACTGCTGAATTAAATGAGTTAGTAGTTCCAAAAGGTATTTTTACTGTTCATTATAATATTATGAAATATGGATTGTAAGTCATATCAAAGAAAATGTGAATGTTTTCAATACTTATTGTATCCAGTACTATACATTGAATCGTCTGGTTGAATTTTGTTATACAGCGCTTTGAGCATATTATGGATATTGCGCTCTATAAATATTAAATATTATTATTATTACTATAATAAAATCAGACAAAAATCGTTTTTTTATGCCAGCAGTTGCCAAGTGTTTTGATTAAATATTGTTATGATATGGTATATTGTTTATGTGATCCCAAACTAAAAATGCTCATTGATTTTATAAACATTTTATCATATTTTATCACTTTACCTTGATGTTTCAGATCATTCACATTGACTGTGATAGTGAGGGAAAAAGAGAAGAGTCAGAAGTATGTCTACGCAATCAAACAACTACCTGAAGAAATAAGCACAGGTTCTTCAAGTACTTATAAGGTTAGCAGATTTTTGCAGTGTTCTCATTAACTTGATAGTTCTCTTTAGTGGCCAGGTCAGCCTCAAATACGTCATGATTAGCTAACATTAAGTAATTCATGGAGTACTGATGTTGGAAACAAATAATAAGTCTACCTACACCTCACCCGTTCCAACAAGCTGTGAGTCCCGTCCACCTTGTCACTCCAGCCCACCTTATAAGACTATAGATACAGGGACTGTGTTTTTAAACTGCACAAATTATTAATTGCACTTGGTTTACACAATTATTTTTATATTATTTAACTTTTTAAATTTAATTATTTTTCAAATTCACTTTCACACACCCTTGGCAATGTACACTGCAAAACTCCTAGGCTAGCTCCAGAAGAGGCTGTATGGAGAAACAACACTTAAGACTTAAAATCTGCTTAGCCTGGCAATTACTTACTGTGTCCTGACCGTAACTATTAATTTGTACGCAAGCAGCAAGCATTGCCCAGTAGTAAGTAAACCACCGCCGAGGACCGCTCGTCTATTGCCCAGTAGTAAGTAAACCACTGCCGAGGACCGCTCGTCTATTGCCCAGTAGTAAGTAAACCACCGCCGAGGACTGCTCGTCTATTGCCCAGTAGTAAGTAAACCACCGCCGAGGACCGCTCGTCTATTGCCCAGTAGTAAGTAAACCACCGCCGAAGACCGCTCGTCTATTGCCCAGTAGTAAGTAAACCACCGCTGAGGACCGCTCGTCTATTGCCCAGTAGTAAGTAAACCACCGCCGGGGACCGCTCGTCTATTGCCCAGTAGTAAGTAAACCACCGCCGAGGACCGCTCGTCTATTGCCCAGTAGTAAGTAAACCACCGCCGAGGACCGCTCGTCTATTGCCCAGTAGTAAGTAAACCACCGCCGAGGACCGCTCGTCTATTGCCCAGTAGTAAGTAAACCACCGCTGAGGACCGCTCGTCTATTGCCCAGTAGTAAGTAAACCACCGCTGAGGACCGCTCGTCTATTGCCCAGTAGTAAGTAAACCACCGCTGAGGACCGCTCGTCTATTGCCCAGTAGTAAGTAAACCACCGCTGAGGACCGCTCGTCTATTGCCCAGTAGTAAGTAAACCACCGCCGAGGACCGCTCGTCTATTGCCCAGTAGTAAGTAAACCACTGCCGAGGACCGCTCGTCTATTGCCCAGTAGTAAATAAACCACCGCCGAGGACCGTTCGTCTATTGCCCAGTAGTAAGTAAACCACTGCCGAGGACCGCTCGTCTATTGCCCAGTAGTAAGTAAACCACCGCCGAGGACCGCTCGTCTATTGCACAGTAGTAAGTAAACCACCGCCGAGGACCGCTCGTCTATTGCCCAGTAGTAAGTAAACCACCGCCGAGGACCGCTCGTCTATTGCTCAGTAGTAAGTAAACTACTGCCGAGGACCGCTCGTCTATTGCCCAGTAGTAAGTAAACCACCGCCGAGGACCGCTCGTCTATTGCCCAGTAGTAAGTAAACCACTGCCGAGGACCGCTCGTCTATTGCCCAGTAGTAAGTAAACCACTGCCGAGGACCGTTCGTCTATTGCCCAGTAGTAAGTAAACCACTGCCGAGGACCGCTCGTCTATTGCATAGTAGTAAGTAAACCACCGCTGAGGACCGCTCGTCTATTGCCCAGTAGTAAGTAAACCACCGCCGAGGACCGCTCGTCTATTGCCCAGTAGTAAGTAAACCACTGCCGAGAGCCGCTTGTCTATTTCCACGTTTCTTCTCTTCTTTGCACCATTGGCTTCTCATCTACAAAATTGTGGTGTATTTAAGAAAATGCAACTGTTATTTATAGTTAATTTGTTGGGTGTTTTTCAAACGCTATGCTTTCTAGAAGGCCTTTCTCTTACCTGAGATAATTGAGTCAGAGTGATGACCCACTCTCCTCCAGTGTGATGACCCACTCTCCTCCAGAGTGATGACCCACTCTCCTCCAGAGTGATGACCCACTCTCGTCCAGAGTGATGACCCACTCTCGTCCAGAGTGATGACCCACTCTCCTCCAGAGTGACGAACCACTCTCCTCCAGAGTGACGAACCACTCTCGTCCAGAGTGACGAACCACTCTACTCCAGAGTGACGACCCACTCTCGTCCAGAGTGACGAACCACTCTCCTCCAGAGTGACGACCCACTCTTCTCCAGAGTGACGAACCACTCTCGTCCAGAGTGACGAACCACTCTCCTCCAGAGTGACGAACCACTCTCCTCCAGAGTGACGAACCACTCTCGTCCAGAGTGACGAACCACTCTCCTCCAGAGTGACGAACCACTCTCCTCCAGAGTGACGAACCACTCTCCTCCAGAGTGACGAACCACTCTCCTCCAGAGTGACGAACCACTCTCCTCCAGAGTGACGAACCACTCTCCTCCAGAGGATGCTACATTAACAAAAATAAAACTACTGTAACAGTGATAACTGCTGCCAGGGATTTGTTGCTAGTAAAAGTAAAATAAAGGTATGTTTTGTAGAACCATAGCATAGTATCCAGTCCTTAGGGCTGCTCAAAGCGCTTTACACATTTAATCCCTAGCAGATTCGTTTAACCGAGCACCATCTTGAGTTCTCTAGGAAGCATTCAGCCATGCTGCAATTAACGCATGAAGACTAGTCATACACAAATATCCATTGCTGTCTGTAGCTAGGGACTCATTCATACAGCTGAATAAAATTAGTGAACTAAAGCAATGTGGAGTGAACAAACTTGTCCAGGGTTCGAAAGGGCAGCAAGAAGATTCGAACACAGAATCTTTTGATTGAGAGTTCTGTGCTGTAAACACTACACTACTAGTAACATGCTAAACACTACACTACTAGTAACACTCTAGACACTACACTACTAGTAACACTCTAGACACTACACTACTAGTGACACACTAGACACTACACTACTAGTGACACGCTAAACACTACACTACTAGTGACACTCTAAATACTACACTACTAGTAACACTCTAAACACCACACTACTAGTGACACTCTAAATACTACACTACTAATAAAACTTGTCTCTGCTTGTTTTGACAGGTTAAAGATGGTGAGGTGGTACTTATGTTGCACAAGACAAAGTCAGCCTCTTGGGCTCGCTACCTTTCTATGTCTGGACCTGGGCTGGAAACAGCAACTGACTGACTGAACACATGCATGATCTACATACTTTATGTCATTATATTCTAGAGGCAACCGTGTATACTAGACGTATGTATGTGGTTTGTGCTATTTGGGAATGTTACATTTTGTTGTGGAAGTATCCCTTTGCTAACTACTTATCATAGTGGTCTACCGTGTCTCAGCTGCTTGGAGAGGGCTGGTACTGTAGAAATGAAAATGGTTTTATGTGCTAAATGAATACATTATAATAATGCATGTTGTGTTTTTAGTTTTGTATGGATGGGGTTGCAGCATTAGGTCATAGATAGTGCTATTATGATGAGGCACTTTATTTATTTACGTCTTCCATTATAGTTAATGTAAACCTGATTGATTTTACATAATAGTATATACATACAATTGTATACTGAAAGACATTTTATAAAGAAATGTTACACTGTGTTAGTTTATGAATTTGCAAATTTGGGGATAATTAATACTAGGATTACGTGTTGTAAAGAAAGCACTGCCTGGCACCATTATAACTGTGCTTACAAATGTGTTAACTAAACTACAATGTGAAATTAATGTCAGTTGGAGAGTGTTTTAGCAAGATATTTCCATTGGGAAGTCAAGATACAATATCAATAATATTGTTTAAATCGAATCATCGGTTTATTTTCAATTATGCAGTCAAATATATTTTGAAAATATTTGAATGATTATGTTTGGTTAGGTTTATTTTAAGACTGCAGCCATTATTACTTAGTGTTTCCATGACTTCTTAGTGGCCCATTGATGCCACTACTTTTAAAAAACAAATCCAAGCCTTATTGTTAAATGTGTTTTATATAATAATGAATTAAATATACCCTAAATCTCGATCTTAAATATTGAGGAATGTGTAATGGATGATTGACTATCATTAATTTGACACATTTGATGTAGCAGTTTGGTATTTTTACTGGTTTCACTTTGTCATCAAATGCAGAATTGTAAAGAACGTACATTATTAATTTTACATAATGTGGTTGGTGTGGAATACTTAACGGAGTGTTGGATGAATTGCTGTGATGTGCATAGATTCTAATATATTATTTGTAATATATAGTAACCTACCTCTTTGAGGTAATTAATGCTATACAATGCTGTATAATCACCATTGTGTGTAATTCAGCGTTTTAATTGGAAATACATATTTAGAAAGTATTTTCGCTGGTAATACACACAAAATGTATGATGTGTGAACAATAAATGATTACACCAGTTTTACGCTATGTTGTCAACTTTGGCTAAAAAACAACGCTGTATGGTAAAAATGTCCTGATTGTTAGCCTGTTTAGCAAGCCTTCTCAAAGCACCCATGCACTGGTACAACACATGGCAACTTCTTATTCGCCAGATGGCAGCACCTACACCCATCATACAAACATTTCTTGAGAAATACATCGATTTACAATGCAATGCTAAGCGACGTCAAGATATTTAAGAATGGCCATAAAACATGTTCAGTATAAAATGTCTATGTTTTCAGATGGCCTTTTGATGTATAACTGAGTGATCGTCTGTTGTTGACCCGTCAGTCTTCGCCATTGTGAAGATAGTTATTAGATTATTGATATTACTGTATACATGTAATATGGGAGCATCGTGTGCGCAATGCCCGTTTTTGGAACAAACCGCCCGAAATGAATGCACCTGTATATTCGACATTTCTCGGTTACAAACACTGAAGTATTCGTCGCTCGTTTACTTAATATACGACTTAAGTCATACCAGCAGAATGGCGGAGTCACACTAATTGCGATTCTTCTTACCCATAGGTACGGGGGAGGGCATAGGCGGATCCAGGGGGGCTCGGGGGGGGGGGGGACACGTGCCTCTGCTAGACCTTTGGAATGTGGCGTGCACCCAGACCTTTTTGAATGAACCCCCGTTACCGTGCCTCCCATAGTCCTTTGGAATGTGTCTCCGTTTAGGTTACAATAAACTGAAGTTACGGCAACGCGGCGGTGAAAGTTTTTCAACAGTCAACATTAACCCTTCCTTGTCTTCCGATGTCACAGTCGAGACAGCGGAGAAGCCGAAGAAGAGCTGAAGATAAGGAGCTCGAGGCGACGAAACTTTTTTCAGGGAGATTCATCAGCGGTTGGGCACGCTTCCTGTGTCGCGCGGATCTTGACATCGGAAGACGGGATGGGGGTGCTGTTGGAGATTTTAAGCGAAAATCAGGGCGGGAGATTTGCCTATATTCCACGAGACCGGGAGATATACACAAAAAATCAAGGAGACTCCCGGAAATTCTGGGAGAGTTGGCTGGCACATTATTAGTCTATAATGATTTTTATGATCCAGCACTAAAACCCAGCCGCGCCTTCAAGATAATTCGCCTCGCTGTCGACTGCATGATTATCATCACAAACGATCGTCAATTTCATGGTAGAACAGCGACTGTGACGGAATTGCCGGCGTGGCAACGATTTGATTTTGTTCTTTGTTAGGCGTAGACAGCGTAAACGATAAAAAGTTCAATTTCGTGTGTTCCAGTTCGTCGATAATGATTCGGAATATGCGCTCGGCTGACTTTATTGCATTCCATCAGCGCGCTAACGCTTCATTCCAGGCTATGCGTATGCCTGTGCAAGTCATCTTCGCGCGCCAGGGGGCGCTGCTGATTACATTAGTCTCGACAGAGCCCTATCCCTGGCATATCGCCGTGCTGAAGTTGGGCTCAGCCAGTACATTAGTCTCGACAGAGCTCTATCCCTGGCATATCGCCGTGCTGAAGTTGAGCTCAGCCAGTACATTAGTCTCGACAGAGCCCTATCCCTGGCATATCGCCGTGCTGAAGTTGAGCTCAGCCAGTACATTAGTCTCGACTGGGCCCTATCCCTGGCATATCGCCGTGCTAAAGTTGGGCTCAGCCAGTACATTAGTCTCGACTGGGCCATATCCCTGGCATATCGCCTTGCTGAAGTTGGGCTCAGCCAGTACATTAGTCTCGACAGAGCCCTATCCCTGGCATATCGCCGTGCTGAAGTTGGGCTCAGCCAGTACATTAGTCTCGACAGAGCCCTATCCCTGGCATATCGCCGTGCTGAAGTTGGGCTCAGCGAGTAATCTCTTTACCTTTCAAGATTCGGCTGTTTGGGCTCGGGAAGTTGAAATAATGATTTGACTACACAGACCGCTCAGCCACTTGTGAGAATGATCGGGGTTTGCATTGTTTTCACGGGCGGTACAGTCGCGACCGGCGGAGTCAGTTACTAGGACATTGTTCAACCGATTCAGCTAACTCCCACTGCGTTGGATATCTGCCAGGGGTAGTTTAAAATCAACTACCAACCCTGGCTTGTGAGGTTAGAGCTAATGTGAGTTCTGTTTTATGAAACGATTGGCGGCAGATCACTATTTTATTACGAATTTCAAGATGGACTAAAGTGCCGGCGGTTTCGTGCCACTTTGTTCTCTGACAAATCACTTAATGAACTTGGAAACGGACATTTCTGGACTATGACACATATACGGCCCACATTTAAATGTAGTTGTTGTTTTTTAAATTTAAGTCAAGTAGAAATATAAATATTGATCTGTCACCATGCTCAAGCGTTGTTTGTCTTGGTTCGTCCATATGAAAGCGCAGAAAAAACTCACGATGTATGACAAACAATTTATTTAAAACAATTATATAAAACAAGATTAATACAAAGGAATCTTACAGTAAATATAAACTCCTTTGCCAATGGCTACTGTTACCGTTCCTGTTCCGTCCCTGTCTTAATACTCGATGTTAACAATACTATATCGTTGCGAAATCGAATCCAATGTTCACACAACCTGGGTCGCATTAGTTCTTTCTGATCTGTGGAAGAACTTAGGTAAACTAGATGACATTTAGACTCTACTGCTTCCACCCCCCCCCACGTACACAGCAGAGTTCTGCAGTAAAAGTAGAGGGATTTCATATATTAACCGCCTTGGACAGGCAACAATACAACGGCTTTGATTGATATTTACAACAGTTACGGCGCTACCCCGAGTACAGAACCCAGGTCACAAATATATAATTCATACTCCATCATCGTATGAACAAGAATGTGAATATTCCCACTCACCCACCGTTGTTCGATCTTCACCAATGCACTCTATATCCTCAGGCCCCGTCACTGACAATAGCAATAACATCCAAACACGGTGTAGTTGAGATTACGTATTCCCATGTAGATCCACACCGCACGCACGTTGCATCACGACACATCCTGGCCGTCTGCAGCGACACCTGTCATTCGTGCAGATTCATTCCGCTGATATCCAGAGTTGGCAGCTAGTTCGAACCAGAAGAAATGGCATCGCGTGTTATTGCGACACCAGTTGATGGTTACATCTGGCAGCGAAAAGAGCGACGCCTGGTGACGGCCGCAGCGACTCCTGCTAGCGACAACAGTGACGACTACTGGCGACAACAGCGACACCTGATGGTGACACCTCGCCCCCGGTAGCGGCGCTACAGCGGCACCTGGTCGACCTCGACGTCCTGCCGCAGTCCGTAGCGGAAGGTGCACTTGCCGCGAGTCTTGAACACGACGACGCCCGCCTCCTTGTCGACGGTGACGGCGCCGGCGCTGCTGTTGACGAATCCCTGAACCACCTGCACGATGCCGCCCTCCACCGCCTTCACGAAGCTGTTGTTGTCCTTGAGGTTCGTGAAGATGGCCCGCACGCGCCCCTGCACGCGCGTCTCCACCGAGAACGTCCCGTTATACTCTTCCTCCACGATGATCAGCTTCGCCTCGGCGCGATGTCTCGGGTTGACCTATGAGACGAACGAATACAGGTTGACTAGTGAGGATACGGCGTCTGTTACAATGGGATGTTCACGGCGACAGGCTAGACTTCACATAGGCAGTATTTGGTGAATTATTTAGATGTTTTTTGGTCAGCGTCAAAATCTCACTATACACCGATTTTTATTGTTTAGCTGATTTGCAGATAGTTGTGGGTTTCGTGTTAGTTCTCTGAACATTTTCATATGACAGAACATCTAAATTAACTATAAGGTAACGGCGGTTTTCGTTTTAGGGGTATTTACTTGGCTTTGTTCTGCATAGCAGAGGTACACCTAAGCACCTGTTTTATAACACATTAATTTTCCAATGTTAAAAGTGACCAAATTCTGCAGTGCATTTAGCTCACCGCGAACCAGCAGTAGTGATCGATCGAAAAGGGAATTGTCGATTCAACCTTCAAGACAAGAAACACACCTCGAGCTGACTGTCCACGGCCCACGTGAGTTCCTCTTCTATTGTCTGCCCCTCGATCTCCGTCAGACTGAGCTCGCGGTGGAAGCCAGCGTTCGCCTCGAGGATCGATCCCGGCGTCGTTAGCTTCAGGTCCATGGACATGCCCTAAGCACATGGACGTAAAGGTCAGATCTTATGTAGCCCAATATCCAATCGCGAGGACTGCTCAAAGCGCTTTACACTTTACTACATGGTAGACCTGTTCAATCGAACACCATCTCGACTTATTTGGGAAACATCCAGCCACAGTGTAATTAACGCGCGAAGACGATCCGTACAGAAATATCCACCACTGTCTAGAGCCGGGTAATTATTGGTACAGCCGAATGAACTGGAGCAACGTAGAGTGAATGGATTTGCCCAATATTCGACACGGCAGCACCGGAATAGAATCCGGGTTCTCTTGATTGAGAGTCCAGTGCTTTCGTCTATGTGCCACTGCGCTCCATAGATACAAGTCCGCACACTTGCCTTGAACACGTGTCAAAGTGTAGGAAATGAAACACGTGTATAAAAAGTCGGACCTGTTGGAATTGTATAATAATTATAGAGGCCTATTTGGAACACAGGCGTTCATCAAACGTTGGACCTGACAATCATCATATTAACTTTCAGTGCATTTCTAAAGGCACACGCTTTTCATAATCATCATCGTCGTCGTCGTCATCAACATCACTATCATCATCATCGTCATCATGATCACCAACGTGTACGTAATTTCTAGTTGTTGATATCCTGGTTTAAAACCAGTGAATATGCAAATAGTAACCAAATTGTTCCGTCCGAAATGGGTGTAGGCTTTCGTTTCGTCTATGTCTATAACAATAACAACAACAATACTACTATTACTACTACTACTACTACTACTACTACTACTACTACTACTACTACTACTACTTCTACTACTACTTCTACTACTACTACTACTACTACTACTACTACTACTACTACTACCACTACTACTACTACTACTTCTACTACTACTACTACTACTACTACTACTACTACTACCACCACTACTACTACTACTACTACTACTTCTACTACTACTACTACTTCTACTACTATTACTACTACTACTATTACTACTACTTCTACTACTACTAATACTACTACTACTACTACTACTTCTACTACTACTACTTCTACTTCTACTTCTACTACTACTACTTCTACTTCTACTTCTACTACTACTACTACTACTTCTACTACTACTTCTACTACTACTACTACTACTACTTCTACTACTACTACTAATACTACTACTACTACTTCTACTACTACTACTTCTACTACTGCTTCTACTACTACTACTACTACTACTACTACTACTTCTACTACTACTACTTCTACTACTACTACTTCTACTTCTACTACTTCTACTACTACTTCTACTACTACTTCTACTACTACTACTTCTACTACTACTAATACTACTACTACTACTACTACTTCTACTACTACTACTTCTACTACTACTACTTCTACTTCTACTACTTCTACTACTACTTCTACTACTACTTCTACTACTACT